>OX411554.1:60074354-60561854 GCA_948146395.1 Fragum whitleyi
GAAAAAAATAGAATAAAAAACGTCATTCAAAATGAATTTGGAAAGAGAAAAATCGCGATTTCACTGACAAAATTCAAATAGTGGGCGTGTAATAAGTTCTTGAAGAAATTTGAAGCTATCTAAAGAACTTGTATGCATATTTTATTAAAGGGGAGTAATCCAATGTCGCAAATTTGATTCATCCCGCACAAAATTTGCGACATTGGATTACCTCCCATTGAATTCACTCAAAACTCGCTCCACATACTCATTCAATTTCATTCCTCAATCATTCCAAAATCATTCTCCTTGTCAATTTCACGATGTTGTTAACTGTACTAGGAATCCATTGGTAGGTGCTCCAGCCGCCGCGAATTATATGAAACATTCTTGAAAGCGGCGTAAAACTCCATTCAAACAAACAAATCAAACTTTTCCGTCTCGTTTATGAGAAGAGCATTCGCCACCGACATTACATTTAGTAACATCGTGAAATTGACACTCACCTAAAAAGTATCGAAAGTCATTTTTTGCGTTGTTGGAAAGAGAGCGATAGACAAAAAAAAAAAAAAACAAGAACAACAACAATAATAATTATAATAATGTTATAAAAAATAACTGCAAATTATAGATTAACGCGAGTAAAGAGAGCTAGAAATGACCGGCTATATGGTAATTGCAAAAGGTTACATCGGTATCTCCAGATCAATTTGGATACGTAGCTGGTACGAATATTTTATAATGTCGTAAAAATTCAACATCCATTTATTTGAATGGGAAAATGAATTTAATAAGATATCTTAAGGGGCTAGAGAAAAAATAGTGTAAGTGCTTATAAATGTGTAGACACTTACAATATTTTTACGCGGATCACCTGGTCTTCTCTTTAAAAAAAATATGTCTGTATTATATAAGGAGTTTCAAAAAATATGACACCATGTTGATTTTGTAATTTTATCATGTAATTTTGATTTAACCTAGATGTTTAAGTTCAAGGTCTGTCATATTTATAACCGAAAATAATATGTATTTAGTACAATTGCCGAATACTGGTTTGTGGCGATCTTACATGTAAACGGACATGTATCACACTAATTAGAGAGTATCATGATACCACTCTACCTTATATGCATAGCATCAAATAATGGTTTAGTCACATGCCTGACACCTGCGCCAGGGAAGCTATTCTTTGGCTCGGCGGTTAGCAGGCCTGGTGGTTAGCACACTTGGTATTGTTAACCAAAATAGGGATAAAGAGAGATCAAACTTCCAAGTTGATTTAATTAAAATTTATTCCCGACTAGTTTCGGTTTAAAACAAACCTTTTTCGAGAGAAACCATCTTGAACGATAACATTTAATGATGTCATCAACGTCACATGACGTCAACGGCAACAACGTCAAAAATTGGCGTTAACCAAGTGAGTTCTACTCCGGCCTGCTTCGGTTTATTTTCTGCTATGCTGCGGTTCCAGATATTAGTGGAGCCGCCATAACAGCGCTGTTGGTAGCTCATCGGACTATAATTCAAAAGGTCCTGAATTTGACGTTCTTTCTCTAGACCATTTCTCTTCAAACAATGTGTTGATAATCGTTGACCTATGTAGGATAGTAGCCAGCAAAGGATATAATAGTACATGTAGTGCTGGTGTGATAAATGCAAGGAATTCATCGATTACTCAAGTCGCCGCACTATAACTGAAAAGTTATTTAAAACGGCATAAAACCCAATTAAAATCAAATTAGATAAAGATTTTATACGGATAATCTGTTCGATAAAAAGAGAGAGAAAATGTATTTTTAGGACTGCTACCCATTTTTACGGCTCGGGACCGGACCCTGTCCAAAAATAGACTACCCGCCTCCGGTGAGGTTCGAACTTTAGATTATATGACAAGCATATACGTTGATTTCTTTTAATTCTATTTAAACCGCCTGATTAAATCCTAAGAGAGTGAGACGACAATCTAAATTTCGAAATATGCAATCTCCTTTTTTTGTAATTTATCTAGGTACGATGGTAAGTCGAATGACTCTTTCAAATATTTATATGTGCATAGCACTGAACTATTATTGAAATTGTTATATTGAAATTCGTCTTTAAGTTGTAGCCTAAAAGTTTGGTAAAACTATTTATGATTTTCACTGTGAGGATCAGACCACACGTTACCGAATCCGTGGTCATTAAATAGTTGTTTAACGTTGTTACACAAATTAGGCCCATTATCAGACGTCAATAACGCTTCATATGTAGATTTGATAATATCATTATTTGAGTTGAATACTTTACTTTAATACTTTAAGCACAGGGACGTTGTGATTCGTCTTGATTTCTTTATCATACATTTAACAGCGTTATTCTAGATTTCGCGTGTTAAATCCGTCGCGAATATAAAACTCTCCCTAATCAAATCCGATTTAGCCATGTAGTTTTTTTTCCAGGCTCGAAATCAACTGGTTCGGTGTGTTCGAACACGGGAGTACTCACATAGATGCCCCAGCCCATTACGTCCAGGGCAGAGCCCATTTAGAAGCCCTAGATGTGGAACAGTTTATGGGCCCCGGGGTGATGATTAATGTACAGGATAAAACAAAAACTGACAGAGACTATGTTGTGACCATACAGGATATTCAGGTTAGGCCAGGGTATTTTTACCCCCCCCCCCCCCCCCCGACACACACACACACCTCGAAAAAGCAAGGGCATATTGTTTTGCACTTATCGGCGGTCCGTCCATCCATCATAAAACCATTCTAGTCCGGAGCATATCTAAAAAAACTCAAGATAGATTCATTTAAATTTCACAGGTAGATAAATCTCATTTGGGATCGGGGAGAAGTGCAGAGCACAAGAACCATAAAGCTGCTCATAATATTTTGAGTTATTGCCCTTTGTTAAATGTATTACTAGATTATTGTCCTGAGCATATCCCAAAAAAATTATGCACGTTAGAATCATAAAACTTCACAGGTCGGTAGATCTCATAGAGGAAAAGTGCAGTTCACAAGAACCATGAACTCTGCTCATCATGTTTTTCAGTAATTGCTCTTTGTAATTCGACAAAGAATATGCCATCAACCTGCTCTTACGGGGTCATAAATATTTTACAAATATCTCCTGTTGTTTTCGCAAAAGCAAGTCAATACCAATTTTTACAGTGCTTTCAAATGATTACATGTCTTCAGATTACAAGTAATTTTTAGATACTTTTTAGTTATTTTAAAATTACCTGAATCATACGTAGGACAAAACTTATCTTTTTTTTATTATGGTGATTTGGGTAGGAAATATGCAAAGAGCTAAAAGTTTCGAACCTGGCCAGGCTGCACTATTTGTGCAGTCTGACAAGGACCGATATATATCGCACTTCCTAAGATGGTCGATTTTCGCTTGACTTATTACAAACTAGTCTAATTTTACAGAATTGGGAGAGTGAACACGGTGCAATCCCACAAGGGTCTATCGTAATGCTGAACACCGGTAAACACAAGGTATACCCAAACCGTAAGCTGTTTTACGACACCGAGTTTCCTTTAGACTCGACCACCTACCACAACGCCGGGCTTGATCCTGCAGCCGCCGTGTGGCTGATGCACAACAGACAGATTAAAGGTAGATACAGATAACAAGATCATGAAATTGACAAAGAGAACGTTTTCTGAATGATTTCCGAATGAAAAAGAATGCGTAGAGTAGCAAGCTTTGAGTGAAATTTAAGGGGAGTGGTCCCATTGGACGAAAATGAAGACATTTTTTTTTACCGCGTTTAAAACAAAATATACGCCCTTTTGTCTTGCCGGGCCTATCAGACGCTTAAGCCCACACCAGCTAATTTGATCGTTCAACGGTTTTATTAATAGATTTGAACGAAATATATATCAATTTTGACGATTTGGAAGTGTTTTTGAACGATTTTGGAGCGTTTGAGGGGGACGTTTCTACGTCACCCAGTGTTAGTACCATGTGAGAACAATCCTGTCAGTTGTTTAATTTCGTCGGTGTTCTGCTTAAATCTCGTAACTACAGCTTGGTTAAAGCTGTAGTTACGAGGTTTTAGCAGAACACCGACTTAATAGCTTTTCAAAAAGGTAGTACCGGCTTGGGTTTAATTTTCTTTTTTACAAGACTTACCTCCGCTCGACAACTGTGCATTTTGAAAATGGCATTATTCAAGAATTCTATACAATTATAAGATTAATCAACAACACCTCTTAAATGTGAAATCAGCAGCCAACCTTAGCCCAAGCATTTTTTTGTTTCGCGTAAGAATGCTATTTATAGACAATGCGGTGATTTGCCTATTGGGGTTTCCCATTGTGTAAGGAGGATAAAAACTAGGTGACTGAACTAGTAGCCCGCATACACATTTTATGAAGATCGCTCTACCAGAGCACCAATGCAGAACTTCTTGGGTCTAGATCACCTCGGTGAACGATCCCGAACATTTCCAGGAATTTTGCTTTTTTGGGGTTTGTGACGAGAAGGGCGTAAATCGCTTGTATTAATATAGCGAGTTACGACACTCTGATCACGAACACATAAAAGTAAATTTTTGACGCTCTCTGTGGTTTTGATACTTTTACTACGATAGGAGCCTGATATTAAAGACATTTGCTCTCAGTTGAGTGGTCTTCAAATTACAAATTGGAGGTTTTAATATCTTTCTAGATTTAGTTAGACTACGTCGTCTGCTATCGACAATGTACATATATTCTACATATATTCGATAGCCTACTCCCCCTAACTCGTGTTACCGTATAACCTGTATTTACGCGGAAGAGGGACATTGGCTCTTTCAAAGAAACGCTCAACAGATGCAGAAGTGCAATGTTTACTAGGCGAACCTCTCTTCGGTGATCAATCCTGTGGACTTTTCAGAAATTTAGCGTTTTATCGAGTTGTGGCTAGAATGTCTTAATTCAGATAAAGCTATACAGGGAGTTAGGATATTTTAATCACGATCATAAAAAAATCGATAATTGACTCAGTCCGCGGTGTTTTCTTAGAAATAACTGAAGGAAAGCTAAAGTTAAAGTCATCAGGTCTAAGTTGATGGGCTCTCCGCTTATATTTAGGGTAGACAATATGTCTTTTTTGTTTACTTATGTGTCTCTACGTTGTCTCCTACAGACAGTCGTCTTATCGTATATTAGGCCAGCTCAACTCCTGCTCAGCTAAGGCATACTTCCGCCGATTTTAATACATTTTGTAGACCCTCAGTCAGCTCGCGCCGGTACTTTATTAGGGACCCATTTGGATCCCTTGTGAAGCCGTTGCCGGGGCTGTGAGGGATATTAATTCGCACGACGCGGGGTCTACGTTTCGCACTTTTTTGTTATTTACATTTCGTTTTTTTTTTCTCTTTTTTTTCATTGCATGGGTAACGGCAAACGATTGCATAAGCAAAAAAGTCTACTGTCGATGATAATAAAGAGTAATACTAATACCTTCCGAGATGGTACGCCCCAAGGGGAATTATTCAGTGCCTTTCTCGGGAGGTTCTACGCTGAACCGGGCCCGGAGACCAAATGACGTAAGAGACCGTACGTAATGTACGGGAGTTACGACATTGATTCTTCGGACAACTTCAAACAAAAGAGAGTCATTTTTGGACATGCATACATTGACTAGGTTTAGGTCTAGATGTATTTTCAATAGCATTAGACCTGCCTATAGCGGTCTCGCGGATAGCGGATTTCTAATCAATCGTTCAACTAAGCACGGACGCTATGCCTATTAACCCCATATATTTTTTTGCCAATCTCTATGTCTTTAATTAATTTTTTCTCCCAACTGCTGACAGGCATACAAGCCAGCAATCTACGCCGGGTTGGAAGTAGTTGAGTAGTATTTATTTCTGTACATATTTAAAAAGGGCACATTACCCACATCTCTTTATTGCTCCCCTTGAGTAATTTGTAAATAATGCAATTTTCTTTTTCGTCTCGTTTCTTTTCACCATGATGTCACCAGAAACGTCCACCTCCAGTGCTTTCAGCGCTTTGATTATTGAACGATGTTATTATCTTTACATGCAGCTGTAATATTGCTATAAAAATACTTTTTAGGCAAAGTGTCCAAATGGTGCACTTGAAGACACTTATCTTTTTCAAATTATTTTAGATCTTATATTTGTCCATTTATATCATTCCTTCTTAAGCGACGGTATATGGTTTAATTTCGGCTTGAGAAATTAGCTCACCGCAACACAAAGAGCTCAAAGTGGGCTATTGTGAACAATCCATGTATATCAATATCAGGCGTCCGCCCGCCCGTTTACAATTAAAAATTCCTACCAAACTGTCAATAAGATTTCAACCAAATTTTAGAGAAATGACCTTTGGTTCAGACACTCATAGAGAGAATCGCAATCCGTGCAAAGCTCTGGTTGCCATGGCAACCGAGTTGAAAATAATTTTACATTCCTCACCTTTAAAACCTTAACTTTTCATGAAGCATCGTCTGGTGCCTGTTTGCCTAACTTTCTGGGGATACTTTTGGACCTTATCTTTCTACAAAGCAAAAAGTGCAGACTCTAGTAAGACTTCGCAGATGCACAGACTGACCAGAGCCTTTGCGTGGCCCACATTTGAAATTGTTGGAAATGTAACGCACAGAATCAAGTACTAGTATCTTTTCCTATCACTCAAATCTTTGATATATTCAAGGACACATAATCCTTAGACGATTAAGCAAGGAATAAAAACCTTATAACATATTCAGTTTCGGTTCTAATTGATATGTTATTGTAACTTATAGCCCTTTGTTGTTGGTTCTGAAATATGCCCTTCCAAAATGCAAGAAAGATATTTAAACATTGAATTTACATACTAAGATGATACTCTATCTTAAAGCAAGTTTTTCGCATGCTCCTCATAAACAGAATAACACATAAAAAGAATTGCATGTTAAAGTGCAATGCATGATCGAGTCAGACGACCTCGGAATAATTTTGACTGCAAGACTTGCAAATTCGATGACGTGGGAGTGTGTAGGACAGAAATTGTCAGAAATATTTAGCGCAAATTGCACTGATTTAGCTCCGGCTGGCTCTTGAAATGAATAATAGATATATTGTTTTTATATAACAAAAGGGTCACGCGTTGTTCTGACTTTCTCATTTATTCTTATTTCACAACATTATATACTAATATAAATATTTTCGTTGGTCGGCTTTTAAGTTTTTTTACTTTATATTTCACACTTTGCTGTTTTTACTGAAACTAAAATGATCATATTACCTTCCCATTTAATTTTTTTTAAGATCGGCTGTTTTCGGAGAAAACCAGAGGTAGGCATATTGTGATCACCTTGGTGTCGTTCGCGTTGGCGTTGCTGTTGGCGTTGGTGTAAACGTTGGTGTGGCAATTTATAACCTTGGTCATTTCTCTGTTGTTATTGAAGATATCTAAATGAAACTTTACATGTATGCTTACCATTACAAAAGCTATCCAGACCATCAAAAGGATAATTCTGGAAGTAATACCCCCCCCCCCCCTTTTTCAACTGAAGTCGATGCATCATCAAGCACCTACAGTCGAGTTTTGCACCTGTAGGAGGAACTCTTTTTTTAAAATTACGATCTTCGGTGGGTCCTTTCTACCTGTAATAATAGAGATTATATGTGGTGTATTTTTTGAGTGGTCGGTTATATACATAGAGGATATTGAATGAGTGGTCATGGAATATCGAATTTATAAAACGAGTCAGGTATAAACAAATAAAAACGAGGCTGCGCCGTGTTTTTTTCTGTTTATAGATCACGAGTTAAATAAATACTGTATTTTATGAGCACAAATTTTATATTCTATTTATAATATGACCCGATTTTTTTTTAAAAAAAAGTCAAAATTCTTGAAATTTAACATTTCAATTTTCCGCGAAACTAATAACGCAGTTTAAAACTGACGTCACAAAATATACATTATGGCGTCATTTTTGCGGTTACTATCCACTCTGAGCTCTTTTGCATTGTTATTCCACCAGTGTTTTAATACCCGTGTTATATCAAAAATATTCAACGGGGTCATTTCACTCCCGCGACGTAAGTCAAATTATAAATAATCTCATTTTCTATTTTTGTAGCTTTCGGGACGGACGCCCATTCCTGTGACATCGGTCAGAACAACAACAGAAATCCATGCCACGAGGAATTCCTGCCTAACGGAGTTTTGTTGCTCGAGTTCGTGGCAAACCTGGACCGAATGCCTCCCACGGGTTCCCGTATTATTTTCGCGCCGATGAAAATGAGAGGAGGGAGCGGAGGACCAACTCGTATTTTGTGTGTGTTCGGAGATGGTGGGGAGGCAATGTCCGGCTCTTCACAATATTTTGGCTCATATCTCTTTTATCTTATCGCTGTTTTATCATTTATATTGGCCTAAGATACTTTTTAGCGCTAAATGCCCAATATTTACTGGAGACCACCTTACAATTTAGCATTTAAACACCGATGTGTAAAAGTTCAATGCTTTTTAATGTCACTTTCATCTTGATTTAAGTTTTTTTCACACATTTTCGTGTTCTTTCACTAACAGATTAGGGGCTCAAGATACGACGGGTTGATGGTAACTATGATGCACACGTGCAGAGTCCTCAGCTATGGAAGATATATTGTATATTGAATTTTGAGATACACTATATTTGTTAAAATTGCTATGTTTTGTGTCGAGGCCATATATATTTTTTTTTGTTCTGTGTTGTAAATGGCTATTGTGTCGATATATGCCAATAAATGTATGTAAATGGTAATCGAAATGTGTTATTTTGTCACCCGAATCAGAGTTCTAGGTACTTACTGGACTCGCCTCGATAAGGCAATTTGAAATGAGCCAGTGCATGACATTTCCAACAATTTGGCATTTAAATGACGAGCAAACAGTTATCAGACTTAAGCGCTACGTTGGGTAATTGAAATATCGACTGTCTATCTTCAGATACATTGACACCTTATTTACATACAAAGCTAAGATTGAAGACTCTTGCTATACAGTGGAGATGCACAGACTGGTCAGAGTCTTTACTTTGAGAACATTTACAATTGTTAGAAATACCACACACAGGCTTATATATTGTTACACACAACATAGGAATATCGCTAGATAACGGAATTTATAATTTTAAAATAGAAATAACTCCCCCTTTGTTTGGTTCTTGCATGAATGTTTTTCATTACATATTCGGCACTTCCATTAACAGGTTATGTTTATACCGCTTTTTATCACAAACACTCTTGAATCTATAATGTAAATATTTTGAAATAAATAATGGTTTATATATATATAATTAGAGACATTCGCAACGAGCCCTCATGTATGTTTTCTAAAGTAGTTCAATTAACGGGATTTTCGAAGAAACGAAATTAATTGCTTTTCAATGTTGGTGGACTATACACACACGCAAAAAATGTTGATTATATTGGAATATCTCGACTGATTCTTTAAACAATACAATGGCTCTTACTGCGTTTTTAAATCGGTGTGGAGTTCCCATGACTGAATGTGTTCGGCTTCCAGCAATTCACCAACCGGGTATGTAGATCGTTCTTGAGCACTTATCCCGGCCCAAGTAAATTGTGATGTAGTTAGGGAGAAGAATCCCAGTTGGTAACAATTGAAAATGAAATTTACGTCAATCAAAATGGTACTCAATCGCATATTCGGCGCGTCATTCATTCATTCATTCATTCATTCATTCATTCAATCAAAAGATCTACTCCAAACATCCAAAGTCGCACAATAATAAAAAAAAATGTTCAAAAACAATTCTTAATCGTGCGAGACGCTCGACATTGCAATAAAATTGATGAAATATGAAATTATTTGTTTAATCTAATTTTGGGTTTAAAGCGTTTCATTGGTCCGCGAAGATACTAAAACACAGACGAACGTGGACTGTAATAATTGTACATAACAAATATCCCTAATTTCGTCAATTGGACGAAATTAGGGATATTAGATTGGATACCGTTAACTTTATTCAAAACTCGCCTTTACTGCATTTCTTTAAAAAAATTATTCCAAATTCACCACGTGTCACCTTTTCGATGTTTATGGTCAAAATAATGCACAAGTTCAGACAGCATTTATTTTAGAAAATAAACAAAAGAAAAAAAACTCCTGCTAACGAGAATGTGTGTAATAGGGATTTGACTTGATTTTAGATCTATGCTATTTTTTGAATTAAGTTTGAATTAAAAGAGTTGTGTAAGAAGTTTCCCCAAATATATTTTTCTTAGTTCCACATATTGTAGCATGTCTTTACGTTAGAAGTGAAGTCATAAATATGATTTTAAACGCAATCTATGAAAAATGCAACCCATAAAGATCACACCCTATTTAGTTTACCAACCAAATGATATCCAACACCGTCAAAGAGATGACAAAATGGCCACTCAGTGACCAATAAATTCACATTTCTTTTATACGTTGCTGATATTTTAGGCGACAGTTATATTTGTGAAATCACATTTATGTCGTAGATATAGGTCCCTTGTTGGTCATTTTTATCCAATATTGATAACACCGAGTCTTTTTGTAATATTTAGTATGACGTACAAGAAATGTCAGTGGTCAACGACATGAAATAGAAGATATTGAATGAGCGGCCATGAAATACCAATTGACAAATATACTGATTTATTCCTTCACAATCTCTCAGCGGATATGTAACATATGAGGCCTTTTAAATTGACGTAATCATCAACATTATGACATCATTTCCACGGCTACAAAATAATCATGCAATTCGCCGACGGCTCATTTTCATAGTCACAATGCATTTCATTGTTATTTAACTATTGTTTTCACTCCCGTGGCTTAGGCCATAACCGATAGAGGATAATCGTTTGTTTCAGTATAACATGATTCATATTTCATTGGGCGAACAAAAAAAGTTTTATTTTCACGAGTGGCTCAGCTTTCCGCTAGAAAATATCTTTTGTTGTTGACAAAATGAAACATTAATCGACTTTCCCGAAAAACAATCAATTTCGAATTCGAAAAAAATAGAGAAAAAGCGGTTTACATTTTAGGACAAATTTTCTTGAAGGGTGTCATTTTGCACGTGATTGATATGCACCTTTATGTACAGGCTAATCCAAACCTAATCCGCTTAACGACATCTTTAGGTTAAGGATAGCAAGGATTTGGCAATAAGAAAGGTTTTTGAATAATTATGGAATGCAATTGACTGAGTGGGGTGAGCGAGTTATGAAGAAATTAAAGGGAGGTACAATAATATTAACGATATCTTTCTACCTACCTTTCCTGTTTAATCCCTGCTTTTTACGTGTTTGTGATTTTATGATTGAGAAAACATTGTGAAAAGAAGAAATTGCTTCTGACAAGCAATTTCTTCTTTTTCCACACTATTTTCTACCCTACTGAATGGTTATTTTTCAAATTAAATCCACTTTAAATTTTCGTCTGTAAACCATTGAATTTGGACAGGTCCAAAATCTTGAAAAACAGGAAAGGGTTAATAAAATCTACGTATTTTCCTGTTTATGTGTGTATAGAGATATATTAGATGCTATAAATCAACTTATGTCAATTAACATGTAGTTTTTTAATCACATTTACTGAAGTATAGATTATTTTGATTATTTGGAATGATTCTAACCAATTTTGAACGATTTCGATCCGCGTTTTTGACTGACTGAAGTGACTAATTTGATGCTCAGCGATTGATTATGAATGGTTTTGGTCGAAGTTAATGTATAATTCACGATATTACTAACTGTTATTGTCTTTGGAATTGGGATATTATTTTCTATTTTTCTACGAGACTTCTCTGCCATATTTTGCGATTTTTTCGCCGATGGCCTTTCAGATAATCTCAAGAAGGCCGTTATGTTAAATATCAACTGACCTCTAAAGACATAAATACGTGTTACATGTAGATATTATATGGTAGAAGAGCAATAATGACTTTGACAGTGACCCTATATTCGGACAGACAAGTAGACTTGTTCCTCTAGAATTTATTTGATCCGATATCCACAAGAACCTGCCTGAATGAGATTACTTTGAAATTTTAGCTGTCTTACCAAGGATATACAAATTCAATCATAATGACTTTCATAATGACTTTAAATTAATCTTAAAAGATTTGTCGGTTGAAATTAAAAAAAAAGATATCAAAATATTATAGAAAATATTGAGAAAGAGAGAGACAATGCTTTTTAACTTTATAAACTAATTTTATAATATAAAGTGCATTTATTGGGAGGGGGATGGACAAAGCGAAAAGAAGACAGACTTTAAATTTCATTATTTCTTTTACCTTTTTTTCTTGTATCTTTAAGTCAGTTCAGATAAAGTGAAATAAACGGCTAATGTAAACTATCTATCTATTTCGTCCGTATGTATTTATATTAGAAATGCTTTGTTTGTTTGTTTGTTTGGTTGGTTGGTTGGTTGTTTGGGATATACCGCCACTTTCAACTAGGCTAGGAAAGGATGTATTGGAAGTACTGGTGTGAGAAATACAAGGAATTCATTGTTAGGTGCTCCAGCCATCGCGATACATCTGAAAGATTGTTGAGAGCGACGTTAAACCCCAATCAAGCAAACAAAGCTGCTCCAATCAGTAACTTTGGCGATTCTACGGAATAGACCTCGGGAATAATGAGGACGCAGACATAAAAGCGCGTCATATCGCTCGTTGATTTTTATGACATCACAAACATTACTGAAGATGAATTGCGGAAAACAAAATCGGCGAAATGTTTAAACTGGACATTTTATAATTTGATAACAAAACGTAGTGTTTAATGCAATTTGTAATCAAACTACAATATTCCGAAAGGATCTCCACAGACGATCGGAAAGCATTAACGAAACGTGTTTTTTTTTCAAGCGTATTAACCGAAGTACCACCAGAAGCCTAATGAAAAAAAATAGATCCAAAATTACACTTTCGTCCTAGGTGCTTTTCTGTTTACGGAAAGTCCGAGCGATGTTCCGAAGGCAGCTGCTCAACTCAGGAACCCTCGGCAATTCTACGGAATAGATTAAATAGGGCGCAGCCACGAAAGCGCGTCATATCGCACGTGGGTTTATATGACGTCACAAACATAACTGAGGATGACATTGGGAAAGATAAAATCAACGTAAGGTTAAAATTGGGCATTTTATAATTTGAAAACAAAACGCAGTGTTTTACTGCGTTTTGCTTTCATATCATATTATGCCAAAATGAGCTCATCATATGATCGAAAAACATTAAAGGAAAATACTATTCCTCGAGCGTATTCACCAGGAGTCGAATTACCGAAAAGATTACCAAAAATTATTACACTTACGTCCGAGTACTTTCCAATTTACTGAAAAGTCCGAGCGATGTTCCGAATGCAGTTGTTCATCAACCTAGACGGACTACTTTTCATACGTTAATTCGTGGAATATAAATGAATGGCTGGACTTTGACTCGACTGTTTGAAGAATGTTTGTCGAGCTGGGGTTCGCGCTATTTTAAGGACATGCGTTACTGATTGAGTTGGCCGGGTTCTGCTATATAAGAAAAGTAATATTACATGTAAAAATGATAGTCAATAAGTGCAAAGAATTGCCCGTGTTGATAATTTTCTTTGGTCATTTAGTTCAGAACAATTTGGAAATCATAAAAAATGTTCTACAAATGGATAACGAGTTAGATAACATGACCCGGGGAATCACTGTCTACATAAGAACTATGATACCTCATTGTCGAATTTTTGCTCTTAAATAGTTAAATATTTCATGCAGTTAAGAACACCGTAGAATAGACACACTCGCTCGAATTCAAATCAAAACCATTTGAAACTGATCCTCAACGCACAAGTTATAGCTACCAAAACACTCACACAAATCATTTAATTCGCCCTACAATGAGTTCTTGCGGCATTTTAGCACAGCTACGATAACGATGTAGAAACGGGAATCGTTTCAGGAAACCGAAATGTAACGATGCCTTCCGGAACTGTACAACATCGAATCAATTTCTTTACATTTAGAGATGGACAACCGTAATTGCGGTAGTGGAATCGTAATAGTTTCGCAACATTTCGGAACTCGTAAACTTTCTCAATGTTGACCGAGGCTTCCTGATGAAAACCATTAGGAAACCTCGGTCAACACTGTTAAAGTTCATTACCTCCGAAACGATGAGGAACTAATACGGACCGACAACCTTAATAATAATTTTCTAAACACGTCAATAGACAAGTAAACACATGTAAATAACAGAATCAGTATAAATGGAAGAAAAAGTATTAATAAATAGTAAGTAATTTAGAAATCAGTTTTGGTCGAAGAGTTCATCGTGTGACCCCCCTGATAGTTTCTCTAGAGCTAATTGTTTTCCTTATAGGACATCTATTATTTGGATAGAACTTGATTAGCTATAAATATGTCGGAGGTGATTTGCCTGTCTGGGTGTGTCTTTTCACGGGTTTTGAGTTATATTTAGGTCCCAGCAGAGCAATAGAAATATCAACAATTAACGTCATCGGATAATTCTTACCTTAATTGCAAGATGAACTTTATATGTACTTTAGTGGATAAGGTTCAAGAACGAAAAGTCTAGTTTTCATTAGCCATGGAAGTTGTACAATATCAAAAAAGCGAATGTAATTTATAATATCTATGAAATCGTATGGTTTTATTTTCTATGGCGTTAATATGTGACCACAAAATCATGCGGCGCCTGCACGGTTTCCATACTTCTGTAACAGAAATTCAGGAGATACATTGTTAGGTCATCGCGAACTTTCCACTCAGAGACCGTGCGGTTATTCAACTATACCAACAGTTAGAACCATCGTGATACTGACAGGTTGAATAACTTTGGAATGAATTTGGAATGAAAGTGAATGAATGTGTGTCGAATTTTAATAGGGGGGGGGGGGGGGGGGAATCCAATGTCGCTAATTCCTTCAACTTTAATGAAATGAGCAATAACTTCTTCCTCCCCTTAAAACCCTTTTAAAACGTACATATTTCGATATTTGTGTCTAAACGAACAAATCAGAAGCTTAAAAATCCCCACCAGCCATAATAACCCTGGAATCATTTAAAGGCATCTCATAATCTCCGTCTGATGTTTTACTTGTAAAGCTTAACAGTTTAATAGATATGAATTAAATATTGGTCGTTTTAGTCGATTTCGAATTTTTTTAACGATTTCGGCGCGTGCGTCTTTACTGATTTAAATAGGTATTGGAGATGAATGGATGGAGCGCTGAATGGGCGATCTAGAATGGTTTCGATAGAGCTGAAAGTCAATTATACGATGTTACTAGCTGTATTGTAAACCGTACAACCACAGTTGGGATCGACGTACGGGACCCATTCGGAACATCACTCGGCCATTTCCGTAAACTGCATCAGACCTCGGTTGTATGTAAGGCGAATGGGTAGGTAACAAAATTATGTATTTTGTTAGGCGGAAACAGTGTAAGAAAAACTAGCGCGGAAACAACGAGTGTTTCCTTTAGATTTATATTTTTACATTAAATAATGGCTGAAAAACCTTATTTTTTGAGAATGACGAATCATTCTCAAAAATAATATTTTTCGGCCGTTATATAAGAATCTAAAGATATTTTTTATACAAGGATACGATAGCTTCACGTCAGTGACTTAAACGAGTTGGCGACGTCGAATGATTTCACTTAAAGTTTCGAGGGCTAACGCCATTTTAACTGACGTCATCGAGATTTTCTAAGGTTTTCGCGTAATGTTTAGAAATAGTTCGTCTATGTATATCCGAGGTTGATCATGATATTGGCCGAGTGGTGTTCCGAATGACGGGAACCGTAAGATGATACGATTAAGGTTTACAAGTAAAACATCTGACGGAGATTTTGCGATGCCTTTAACGGTGTGTCTACGGGCTACGGTCACCGTGTGGTCTCGCAATTTTCAAAAACTTGTATAACTGTTTTTGAATACAAACTCGCAAGGCTTTAGGCGGCCGTAAAACAGAGTAATGGTCACACGGGCACCGTATGCCTTCTTGGTGGTATCAGGAGATATGTTATTTACGATGAATTACGGGCTCCGTAAGCCAAATGTAAACTAGGCTTTAGACATAGCAAAAATAGATGTGACTGTTTGATATATGACGATTATTACATGTATATTTTCCTGATCTTAAAAATGGGTATTATTCATGAATATAATTAGAAGCATGCATTTTGTTTAAAATACTACCAGCATTTGTCTTTTTTTAAACAAGAGCACTGCCTACGACTGCCTACGCTCGGCTGTTGGGTGCTGGATGGTGAAAAAAGTATAAGTCGAAAAAGGGGCATAAGTTGCACAAAATGTACCTACAGTTATCACCCTTGATAGTTTAGGTTGCTCTTATGATGGTGAACATATGTGACAAGTTTCAAGTGAATGGCTCCGGTAAAACCGGAGATAACACAAAAAGTCAAAGTTTTCGCACGACGACAACGTCATCAAGGCTATAGCAATACATGTACCTAAGGTTTTGTCCGAAAACAGCCGAGCTAAAAATGTTAATTCGTATCGAATTGATAAGAATTTCGTGAACGTAAATACATTGAAGATAATTCTCTTCAAATGTTAGTTTAAATTCGATTCGGAGGTAAACATACACTACTCAAAAGTTCTAAGCGGCCGTCTTACCTTTCTCCATTTTCACACATTTTCCGTTTTTATTTTGAAATGTGAACTTTTGAATGAGTGGCCATTCAGTCATCATCCTATCCAATTGTTTTGTAAAATCATGCATCAGTAACTCCTAAAGACGGAATTAAAGGCATGTACCCTCAAATTCAAAAGTCACAAAATTGACACTTTTAAGAGAAATTTGAATTTTTCGAAACTTGAAAAACGCAAATCTTATCGATCTTTTGTACTAATATCGTTGGTACAATGCCTGTGGACTTCTAAAATTCATAAGAAATGCCAAAACTTTCTTCACAATCCTAATACTAACAAGAAATGTCAAAAATACCCCACCCACTAATGTTAACTATCGAGGGTACTCCTACTTCCGTTTAATTTCAAAACAGTTCTTGTTGCATTATTTATCTGATTTTTGTCTTGTTGACTTCATAAATGATTTGGCTAAATTATTCAATCGAAAACGGGATGATACCATGTGGCATTTATAACAAATGACCAAAAAGGCAAGTGGCCGCTTAGGAGTTTTGAGGAGTGTATTCAAATCATCTATAAATTCGATCTTAGATTATTGAAGACTTCATTGAAAAAAGCCCAAATGTTTAATGAAACATATCTGCAAAAGACCTTATGAAACGTTGTTGTTTCATTATGAGAATTTAGGAAAATGCTTAAGGCGTCTACACACGTGGGAGAGGGTCCATTGACTTTGGTTTTGACAGATTTTGACGCTCACTCCATAATCAGTATATAAAACAGATATTGTTTCTCGAGTCACTGCAGTCAATCATGGTGCTATTGTCTCATACCCTATCTATAGAACGGATTATTGGAAAGATAATGATCTTAAGTGGAGAAATATTGGTACGATGAAATTTTAATATTCAATTCCATATTTTTATATTATTATCATTTTGTATTATTTATGTGGCCCGTCACGCGAAAATATGAAAAGGATATTGGTTCTAGATCAGGCCTACCAGTGATCGTATTTCAAAACTTAATTCACAAGAAGATAGATTGGTTATTCTAGATTCAGAGAGTTAGTAAACTCCAAAATATTCGATCCTAGTTAGTCTGCGCAATCTGCACAGTCTTATAAGGGTCGACACTTTACGTACTTTACATATGGTCCCTTTTTGCGTGACGGGTGACATTTGTATAAACCATGCTGAATCAAACATGTAAAATTCAAAACAGTATGTTATAATGACATCAAAGTATTTTATTTTTTGAATCTCCGCGAACTGAGAGGTTGATTGAATGCAGTTTAAAGCCCCTTTAAACATTTTTTCAGTTATATCGCGGCGGCTGGAGCGCCTACCAATGGAGTCCTGGTTTTATCTCACTAGTTCAATCATCACATCATTTTCTAGCCTCCAGCTGCTATCTCACATAGGTCTACGATTATCAACCCATTAGTGAAAGACAAATAGTCGGAAAGAATGAGTGCCGCCGTCGGGGATCGAACCCGCAAACTGGGAGGGGAAAATAATGATTTTCTTACTTTAGCATTAGAAATTGAAACTTAACGTTGTGTTTATCGAAAAGCGTTTTCTTTCTTAAGGTAGCAATGTAGAGTATAAACTTAGTACCAGCTGATAGCTATAAAACACATACTAGTTGATAGATTTATACATTTTCCCAATGGCTGTCGCCAAGGAATTTTCTCTTTGATTAATTGCATTTGCATAATGGGTCCTCAAATGTAAAAAAATGCGCTAATTTTTGTAATTTTAAGGGGTAAAAATGTATAAAAAATCACTATTTCTAAGTTACCCGATGCATTTTTCTTATTTTCCGATATTTAAAAACCATATTTTTCCTTCATTTGGTAAAAAATTCAGCATACCATTCCACGCAAATAAGAAAGTTTTTCGTTTTTTCATATGGTCCTCTCCTAATTGAATGATACTGAATTTAACATATTTTTATTGCTTAATTCAATGATTCAGTCATTCAAATGATTTCAAATGTTGAAAAGAATATAATTTATCAAATTTTACCATCATTATTCTTCGTTATTTCCACAAGCAGAATCTAATTAAAACCGGTATTTTTAAACAACGCTAAAAAAGTGTCGTAAATGAACGAAACGCCATTTCCGGTTTAAAGAGTTGGGAGGCCGCTGTCTATTGCCACCTTACACGTGAAAACACAACACTGCGTTAATCACTTTGAAGCTATATTTTTTCCGGTGAAAAATTATATATTCAAATGAAATCCAATTATTGTTTGAATTAGAAAGTGTATTCATACATATATTTTTTTCAGGAATAATTATTGATATAAGAAACAATAGAGCTTTTTACAATTAAATTATCATGTACGCATTTGAAGCAAATAAACGATTGAAAAGTCATATAAAAACGCTGTATTAAACAGACAGAAAAGCATATGTCTGTTGAGTTTTATTTCTGTTTAAGGATCTTCTATACAGTTAACTTTGTTAAATTGATTTTCTGATTATTTCGGAATGAAAGTGAATACGTGTGTTTGTATTTCCGTTTATTTATCGTCGCTACCGTAGAACATGCCCATATGAGCGACGCCCCCAGAAGACGGTTAGTTGTTACGGGGAAGTGCAAGGATACATGACGAAACTACTGCTGAGATCCGCCATGGTTCTTTAACGTGGTTGGTGTGAAGCATCGTCTCACGGGGCCTCGGTTTAATGTCTCATCCGAAAGACAATTAGTTGTTAGTGTGCAAGCCCGGGAACCGAACCCACGCGGTCGAAGTTCAATGTTTTTGTAGGTCGATGCTCTACCAATTGAGCTAATCGGGCTGCCTTTGAATGCGTTTACGGTTTATGTACCGAGTTTTAAATTAACATTAAAGCGAGATAAATCACTATAGCTTATTTCACCCAAGCTAGACGAAATTAGTGATATTTATTATTTCCCTTTAATTTTTTTACCCACTTTCCTATTTGTGTGTCTTTACGTACCAATCAGAAACTTTCAAATCCACACCAGACAAAAAGTTCAATAATTGTACTCATTTCAACGAAATGTTGATTCTCTTGAACGAATTTGATTTGTTTTTAACAATTTCGGAGCGTTTTGGTGTGACTTGAGTGAGTGTTTAGAATGAATAAATATGCGCTGAGTGAGCGAATTAGGATGGCTTTGTATAGGGATGAGTGTCTTTTTTACTGTATTTATTGGGGTATAAAGTGCAATTGCCTTAGCACATGGCAAATAACGCCCATAGGGCGTTATGTTTAAGCCATGTGCTAAGGCAATTGCACTTTATACCCCCAATAAACGCAGTGAAAAAGACACTCGTCCCTTATAATTGCAATCATCTAGATCCAAGAAACAATTAAAACTCTGCTAAACATTAAAGCTTCAAGTCTACTTTCTACATTACACAATGTATTTTTAGATCGTGTATTTTTCATCTCGCTATCGAAGTGAACTGACATAAATTTTAAAAAATGATACACAAATAAACGACAACTTTTAAAATTCGTAGAGGTACTTATGACAAAAAACTTGTTTCTACCAAGTAAGTCTGTATTTTTAAATGAAAACGGCATGACCGGTCTTAGTTGAGAGGGTTGCTTGATAATCTCCGTCGACTCGCAGTTTTCTATGTTTATTTACGTCGGCTCAGAATCAGAACTGTATGCTTTTGATCGTAAATTCTTTCGAAAATTTTTAATTTATAATAGATCAAATAGCAATGTTGCGTTGATGATCGGGAACTAGATTAATTCGAGTTCCTACAACACAGGACTTCCAGATCGAACGTCGGGGGTTTCCCGAAAGACCTATTGCATTTTATACAGAAATAAAGTGCAATGGATTTCCCCACGTGATGCGATTTAAACCAATCGGAATTCTTTATTTTATTGGATTGCAATTATATCGAGATGAATGTCAATGCTAGATACTGCAGTTGAGCGAGTATGTCCTTTTTGTTTCTTGTTGTTTTTTTGTGTGTGTGTTTGTTCTTTTTTAATAAAGAGCATTGTCTCTAAAATATAGCGTAGCGGACACCGCGATTCAGATTAGAAAATCGAGAAATTGACATTCTTTCCAATCAAAAACCATTCTAAATCACGCACTCCTCATCGATCATTCATTCCAACCACTCAATGAAGCCATTTAAAAACGCCCCGAAATTACTTAAAAGGGTACGATCAACAACAAAAACAAAAACAAAAACAACAACCAAATTATAAAAGAAAAAAAAGTCGCTGGAAAAAATCAATGATTTCGAAAACTAATTTTATTTTGCAAGCGTCCGATTGGTTCGTGAAGTTATAAAAAGCTATTTATTGAACTTCTATGCATATTTTCATTTTGAACAAAATAAGCGATATCAGATTTATGAACTTTATTCAACCATCAATCATTGCACTCATTCAATTTCATTCCGAAATCATTACAATATCATTCGGCAAGTCAATTTCAAGATGTTCTTAACTGTGCTGACACACGCTCTACCATAACCATTCCAAATCACCCTCTTTGCTCTCGATTCATACAATTTTAAACATTCTATTCACATATCTAGATATTATATTACTTGTAATTTGACCAGAAACTTTATGTAAGTCTGTGTCAATAAAGAATATGTCTATGTCTATTTAATCGATCAAAAATAATTAATCAAACACAAATAAACTCATCGCTGAAAGCCATAAATATACTTGATAGGCAAATCTTGATTTGATACCTCTTGATTGGTACGCGAAGACACTCGAATCTGTCGATAGAACAGTAGATTCAGTAAAATTTAATAATAAAAATTTTAAAAAAAAATATCAAACTATCAACAAAGAGGTCGCTTATTGGAATTGGCGCTTAATCCAAAATTAAATGACACTTGAGACATGTAATTTTGATAGCATATAGATTGTCGCACAATTTTGACTGAATCTAATGTTGTTCGATCACATTTGAACCGTCTTATCGAGAAGTTCTAACTACATAACATTCAATGATAAATTGTTTTCCGTTTAAGAATGTCCATTTTTTTTTTAGATGTATTGCTTACTGTGAACGGATCTTTATTAACGTTCGCGGAATAAAAACGACGCTTTATAGAAGTGGTCGCTCGTATAATATTGTTAGTAATATTTTTTTTTATCAGAAGGAGGTACGAGTGATTGTTATTAATTTCGGCCAAATTCCCTTTGATGACATTCAAAACTCACTCAAGTCCCACTTACCAAATTTCATTCTGAAATTGTTCCAAAATCACCTATATTGTACATGTACATAGTCCGTTTGACTTCCATATGACTAAAATTTCGCTTAAAATCTCGGAATTGAATTAATTTCAACGTATTTTTTTTCTTGTCATATCATATTTCCATCCAATACCATGCAGAATTTTGTTTTTCAGATTTTTTGAATGTAAAATAATGATTTTGTCTGTCCGTCTACGTGGTATTTTACAGCCTTTCATACCTTCTTGTGTCTGTAAAACGGAACAGCGAATTATTTAACCTAAAAAAGAACCGATTTGCATATGGGTCGAGTCAAAAAGTGTATGATTTAAAGTGAGTCGTTTAAGTATAAAATCGATTATTTTTATAGAATTGATTTTGCCGAAGATTTTCACCTCCTTTGGACATCAAATCTGGGTGTATTCTCTCTTAGTTAAAAAAAACAACAAAAAACAAGATTTGACTAGATAATTGATTATTGTTTTTATCCATTCCGAGATGAACGACATATTCACATATTTAGACCAATCAAAAAGGATTATTTAATGAAATCGTTGGGATTTTCACGTGGGAAAACTAAATTAGCAGGCGTTTAATAACGGTACAAATCACGGGATGATGAAGTTTAAGATAACATGACCGTCGTAAGCACGTCCAAATAAGGAATAGTGGACATTTCATCTGTCAAATTTTTAGTATAAAATCAAGTGTTTTTACTATATGTTTACATTTTCTTACTACTAAACAGCCTCCACACCCCTCGTTTTTAAGAGCCTTAAATGCAAAATATTAACATTAAATAGATAGACAAAATAATTATTTTGAAATCGTTTTATTTTCAAAATAACATTTTCAAACAAATATTTTTTGGAATGGTATTAACCTGAAATTAAGATTTTACCACATACAAATTGTTCACCCAAACGCATTTTTTGGAATTAATGAAAGTGTTGGTCCATATAGAAGTCAAACAGACTATACCTATGTACCTTACAAATTTAACGATACCCTTCACTCTCAAAAGACAAGAGCATCTAAATTCAGATTATAAATGATATCAAAATTAATCAGTGATTTATGATTATTTTAAAAAAATATTACAGCCATGTATTGCAATTTGAATAACGAACCCGGCTATTAATTTAGATAACAAATCGTTGTTGTTATTTCTGCCAATCCAAAAATCATTTTTCGAATGAAGCAAGAAAAAAAAAAGATTTTTATTTCATTTAATTTTTACAAGTTTACATTGAATCATAAAAGCAGTGCATCTGCTAACTGGAAAACAAATGAATGAATTTCATTGTCTCATTGACTATTTGGGTACACTGATTGACAAAAACTATATTCATCCTACATGTTCCTGTAATAGTATATCAAATTAAAAACAAAGATAAGTAAACCGACAAAAAAAAGAATAAAAAAGTACTAGCCAAAACGTTGGATTGTAATGTGTTAGTGCACAAAGTATCAATCGCCCCTTCCGATTGCCCCTATTGCTCTCCCCAAAATAGAGAATATGTTTAATTGTATAAAGCTCACGCGATTTCCGCGAGAGTGTATATAACATTGGACCAATCAATTATACTGAAAATACTGTGTATAAAAATTGGTCGTCTTTGTTATACAGAAAAAAATATGCACTAAAAGTGGATTCCTGGTAGCTCTCACACCAGTACTACCACCACATCCTTTCCTAGCCTCCAGCTGCTATCCCACACAGGTGTACATTTATCAAACCATTGGTGGTAGACAAACAGTCGGAAAGGATGAGTGTCGCTGTTGGGGATCGAACTTAGAACCTCTAGATTGGCAGTACCACACGCTATTTGGATTGAAAAGATAAATGTTATTTTTGCTTCACCGTAGGGATGAATGTAAAGCCCGGCTTACATATAGGCTAAAAACTGCGATTTGACTAATCGACGATTCAAAATGTAAAAGATCGCACGCGAAACAGTTGCCGAAACAATTGTAGACCAAAGACAATTATTTCATAATTCGATATTTTGTTGCATAGAATAGATAAAGCTTTATCCAAACTGTCGTATCCCGTATTTAATTTTATTTAATACATATCTACAAAATAAAGAAGTTCATAGAAAAGAAATTTATCTGCATGTATTTGATGATGTAAAATAAAAACCCTTGATTTTATCGAAACAACAACAAAAACAAAATCTGGTGCTAACAAGATACGAACTCGGAGCGTTTCGGTAACAATCAGTCAATAGTCTAGCATGTGTATCCGCTGTGCCATCGCAGTTATTTACATACGTCATGGTGTTTAATTATTTTCAGATTCTGTACAAGGATTTAACATATTCGATAAGTAACCTGCACTACCCATGGAATATGTCGATACAATCGTGACAATATTATATTATCACGTCCAATTTATACTGAACCACATAAGAAGCGTCGCATTATTAAGACTGGTAAAATATAGTGAATATTTAAAGGCATTTGATTTTCTTTTGTGTCAATAAATTTCAACTAGACTCAAGGTTAAAGAAAAAATACCCCTTTGGTCAAATTTTGCTTTGTCATTTGGATTGAGTGTGCATACTTTGGCACTCTTCAGTAGATGGGAAGCATTTATAAGTGGAAAAAATCAAATGTTTCTTATTTTGTAAGTAGGTACTGGTATTAAAATAGAAAAAAGACGCATTGATAATTGGTGTTTTTAAAAGAAAGCTGCCCAGATTTTTTTCCAAAATCGGGAGAAAAAAGCATTTAAATAGCACAAAGAACTCGTACCGGCAACTTAGGAATTGGACACACGACTTTTCATGATAATGTGGTTGTTCGACAAAATCTTTGGTATAAGTCTCCACAAATGTCCCAAAACTACTAAAAACTCTGTCTTTACACACACACACATCCATTCATTGACCACGTCGCCAACCGTTGCTTAGATTGTGTTTCGCCTTGTGTCCTGGATTTTGAGTACCATACAGACGAACGTGTCACTGTTAAATCAAGTATTGTAATCGTTCGTGTTGTATATCAATTTGGAAAATTACTCTTCATTGAAAATTTAAAAATATGCTTTTTTCACCAAAAATATCTGAATAGATACATTTTGTAAAATTGTTGTGGTGCGATGTTTCATTTGTGTTTCATATATTATCCATTAATTTTAGTTCAATAATTATAAACATTACATAACATATTGAATGATTCGTGTATTCAATTGTTATCGAAAACAAAAGCAAACCGAATAAAATGCTCTCTTCACCCCCTAAAATGTCCTTCATACATTAATACGAGCTTACATGTATAATATATTTCTTTGTTTCATTTTCAGTATATCATTGCCATTGCGGTTTCATTGCTCAACTTCTCCGAAAGTACAATAACATTTCAAGAACAAGATGAACAGGTTTCGAACCCGAGATTTTCAGCATATAGACCCCCAGAATTACGTTATAATAACCCACAATTTAGAAACAGTTTCATAGTTAGTCGAACAGTATCAAATCCACGGAGATATTCATCCTTAGTTGAAGCCGAGCAACATTTGGGACGTCACACCCAACCTCTACTGTTACTTGACGACCGCGGACTACCTTGGTCTTGTCAATGTGATCATTTTTGGCGGGACTTGGGGGATAACTTTTATCCGCGGTTTATACGGGATGGTCGGTGTAGACATACAACGTGTTATCATGGACATTACACGTGTATTCCTTTAACCTACACAGTTCCTGTATTGAAGCGTATTACACCGGAAGATGACGTCAGTGAAATTGACAGAACATTTGAAAATGAGTTCTATTTTGTGACAGTGACCGTCACAGCTTCGTGTTATTGTGGAAGGATTATGGATAGTTAGTTAGATTTATAAGTGAAAGGAAAACATTCTCTTTTCTGTTATGACGTTTTTCGTATCTTTCTTTCTTTTTTTCACGTCAGATTTAATTCATATATTCATTTTTGGAATCATTAGCAATATTTTTACTCTCAATTTTTGCAATTTTTATTTGTGAGTGATGTCAAACGAATACCTTCAAGTTCTCTGACTTTGCTGATCTTTCTCGGTTCAATTTCAGCTCGATTCGCTTTAAAGTATGTATAGATGAAAAGAAAATATATTTATTTTTTCTTTTAAAGTTAATCCGATCCCTTTATTTGTCATATATAGTTTCCAAACCAAATAAAATTCATAATTTAGATGATATACGTGAATTTCACATCATGAAATTGGAAAGAGCCAATATGAGAGGATTGATAAATGTGGGGGCTGTAGCCCAGTCTAAAGAGGGAGGAGCGAGTTTTGAGTTGAATTACACGGAGGTATTCAAATATCACTAATTTCGCCCATTTGGACGAAATGGCGATATTTTATCACCTCCCTTGATTAGAATGTAGGCTCTCTTCCGTTTGTGCGTCTTAACAGACTTATCAGAGGCTTAAAACACACACCAGATAATGAAATAATTTATATCGATTTTGATGAAATGTCCATCGTTTAAAATGATTTCGAAGATTTTGAACGATTTGGGAGCGAAATCGCATGGTTTGAGTGAGTGATGAATGATTCTGGAATAATTTTGGGACGGAATTGAACGATTGTGCGGAACGAGGTTTGGGTGAATTTCAAGGGAGGTAATCTAATAACATTAACTTTGTTCAAAATTAGCTATATTTATTACCTCCCTTTAATGAAACATTGCATTTTTCTGTTCGCGTGTCCTTGTTGACCAATCAGACACTTTAAAATCCACACAAGGCAATAAAAACGTAGAATAATTTGAATTAAATGTTGATCGCCTTGGCCTATTTCGAAATGTTTTCTAAAG
Organism: Fragum whitleyi; assembly: GCA_948146395.1. Taxonomy (NCBI): domain Eukaryota; kingdom Metazoa; phylum Mollusca; class Bivalvia; order Cardiida; family Cardiidae; genus Fragum; species Fragum whitleyi. The sequence goes on from OX411554.1 coordinate 60,100,961, forward strand.
ATATCGGAGCGTTCTTGATTGATTTGAGTGAGTGTTTGGAACTAATGAATTGCTGGACTGCTGAGTGAGCGAGTAAGAAAGGTTTTGATCGGAATTAGTGTCCATTTCACGATGTTTGTAACTGTAGCATTTGGGAACGACCTCAGAGCGTTTTGAACGATTTGAGTGAGTGGAAGGAATGCCACAAACGGACCGCTGTTTGAGCTATTTAGAATGGTTATGAATGGTATGTCAATTTCACGATGACACAGTCTTGATTTGCTATTGTTCGTTTAGGTAAGACATAAGAATTGTACCAAATAGCGTTACAAAACATACATAGACCAAATCCGTGGCGCTGTGCAAGAAAATTACGCAAAATAATCGTTGGTTAATAATCTCTAAGAATATCAAGAAATGTTATTCATCTAATGTAAATATCAATTTAAATTGCCCACTTTCTTTTTGAACTGAGTACATATCCCGCTTGGTTTCAGTTAGACTTGCTAGACAACCAAGCGGACGGACGATCTTAAAATCTTACCTCCTGTTTTGTGTTAAGAGGAGCTTAATGTATTATAACTTCAATATGATAAAGGTATCCTTCAAAAGCTCTATCTTTGGATCATGAAAGTTTTTTTTTTTTCATTTTAAACAAAAAGTTTCCTGTAATTCCGCGTTTCGTTTTTAAGATCAATGTCAATTCTAGCAGACATTTTATAATGTCATTTGCCGAGAAAGAATTCACGAAGCATCTAGCTGCTTATCTACAGAGCATCGAAACATTTCTAAGCAAAAGTATGCAAATGTTATCAAGAAGTAGGCTGAGACCAAAAGCATCCAAACTCTGGTGTTTGAAATCTAAAGAGAACTTTTCTGTAAATGATGAACATCCCGCGTTGGACAACGTAGCTTGGTCGATAGAATTTTGACCTTGTATGCAAAAGGTTAAGCCACAGACTGTCAAACAACCAAATTACATCCGAATATATGGTCACTTACATGCAGTGTTCGGTAACAATAAGGAAGACATCTGAACCGTATATCAGAGAAAGAGTCTTTTTGCTGGCGGTTAGTCTCTGCTTAAAGATTATCATAACGAAACCAAAAAGTCCTGCTATTGTTAAAAGAACGTGTAATTAAATGAATCAGAAAATTGATGCATGACAGAATATGACATCATGCATAATCCAATTTTTTAATCTTCTGACAGTCAAATGTCATTGTTTCAATTAAGTTTGAATGGTATCTGAGGTACCTGGTCAAAATATGACTACCAAATCTGGTGGCAAGCCATGCATGTATATTCTTATGCAATAGAATTGAAGCAGCAAGAACTGAAAAAGCTTAAACAGTGAAAGAAACAACTGCCATCACCTGGTACATTAAATAAGCCTAGGAATGGGCTGTATTGTCAATTGAATTAGACATTTGTTTGGGTATTGCAAGCATATTTGAGGGGGGGGGGGGGGGGAAGTGCAAAATTCAGAAAATTTACAGCAAAATGTAAGCACTAAGAATTTTGGGGACTGCTTACCTTGACAGAGAAGCTAGATGTGTAGGCGAATCTTTGAAGTCTCATGAAAATACATTTTCCTCGTCACCTGTCAAATTCTACCTGATGTCAGCAGGTTTCTTGCCAAAATCAACAGCTACATTATAAACAAAAGACCGCTGAAAGCATGCCGTAAATAATCACCCCGCATGCTGAAAATGTCTGTTTGTGAAAAGCCGGCAAAAAAACGGTGACATCCGATAGCGATATCCGGGAATATGACAACTTTCGAACGTGTCGGCAAATTACGATAGGGTACTTTTCACAGGGAAAATGGCACCAAGGGAGTCGTGGATGGATGTTTCTGATTAAATCCCAGGTTATATTTATGCAGTTTTACTGTAAAACCTTAGAAAGCGCAGTTTCAAACACAGAAGCGAGGGTGATAGACTGGTTCCCTTCATATTGAAAATTTCATGATGACGGGGCTTCTTTTCCGTAGTGAAAAAGACCGAGAAAACAAATTCAGTTGCTTTTAGTTGAATAGGGCAGATGCAATCCGCATGCAGTGAAACAAATTTGTCAACTTCCGGTGAATTCAGTAATAAACGGACTTGGCTTGGTTGATACGCACATACTACAATACCGTAATCCGGTGTCGAATACTATTCGACCCCGGTATTAATTTAAATTGCCCACTTTCTTTTTGAACTGAGTACATATCCCGCTTGGTTTCAGTTAGACTTGCTAGACAACCAAGCGGACGGACGATCTTAAAATCTTACCTCCTGTTTTGTGTTAAGAGGAGCTTAATGTATTATAACTTCAATATGATAAAGGTATCCTTCAAAAGCTCTATCTTTGGATCATGAAAGTTTTTTTTTTTCATTTTAAACAAAAAGTTTCCTGTAATTCCGCGTTTCGTTTTTAAGATCAATGTCAATTCTAGTAGACATTTTATAATGTCATTTGCCGAGAAAGAATTCACGAAGCACCTGGCTGCTTATCTACAGAGCATCGAAAAGTTGACAAGCTGAATATATTTGATTGATTTTGGAATGAAATTGAACCAGCGATTGGAGTGAAAATTGAATGAAAGTAAAGGGAGGCAATCCAGTATCGTTTTTGCTCAAGATTACCATATTAGCCATATTTATATCTTTAGTGAACTAATCAGACGCCTACAAGTTCAAATGACAGTCATTTTCAAGATGTTTTTACTGTAACTTATGTCAAACCATTGGTAGGGGTAATTTAGGAAAGGTTATTCTACTAGGCTACAAAGTTACGTCGGCTGACGTATCTCAAGTACTCCACACCAGGAAATTAAAACGTGAAATGATTATGATGTAGCGATTTAAATAAAGGTGGATCGTTTTCGAAGCATATGAATTTTGCGCTGTCCGAATATTTTCCGTGAGTGTTTGGAATTCTGTGTAAAGAGCCGTTGGCAAAATAAATTATAAAGCGATTTTTAAGCGAAGTGAGTGTAAAGTTCACGCTGTTCAAATCTGTATCGATACCACTTTCAAACAACTATTTTTGGCATGACGCCACATTAGTCTAGACAATTCTATCAAATGTCAAAAAAAGATAAAGTTTTAACACTAAAATCGTCGAGTTATCTTATAAATAGAAATGCCGAAAAAACAAATTTTCTTTTTTTACTTGGCTGAGAGAATAGTGTCGAATGATTAGACAAAGCGTGATGTGGTGGAATGCAAATAAGGTCAATCAATAGTGGCTATGATTTCAAAGTGAAAAGGAACGCGCATTTCTAAAGAATGGGCCTTTTTCTTATTTCCTGAAACCGTAATTTGGGGTCTATAAGCTAAAATGCTGGAAAGGATGTATACCGCCGCTGGAATCGAACCCTTGACCCTCTTGTTGAAGGTGATAAGTTTGACGCGCTACTAACTGCGCTACGACGGCGAGATGCCGTTCATCGAAGCAGTTTATTAATTAGAATTGTTGTTAATTGTTGTGTACTTGGTCGGTTTTACAGTTAAGAACATCGTGAAATTAACAAGATGATTCATTTTGGAATAATTTTGGGAATAAATTGAAGAACGTGTGGAGCGAGATTTGAGTGAAACTAAAGGTTGATAATCCAATATCGCTAATTTTGTTGAAGATGAGTATAAAGTATTTTTAAAAGATAAATTTTGACTGTGTAATTTACTTGCCAAGGATGAAAATGAGTGTATCCAATCTTTGTACTAAAATCATTTTACCAAATATTGATAATTATCTATATCTTTTCTTATATGAACCCCATACTCCCTTATTCAAACCAATCAAAATGGGTTGAATAGCGAATTTCATGCGATTTTCACGAGGTAAACCCAGTAAACAGACGAGTTATAACGGAACCCGTCACGTAAAATTTAGGTTAAAAATGACGTGACCGTCGATATGTTAAGCATGTCCAAATAAGGAAAATGGTCATTTATTGTGTTAAAGTTACATATAAAAACCACGTATTTTTACTATATGTTTACATTTTCTTATTGCAAAAAAGCCTTCACCACAAGTCGTGTTTAAGAGCGGAAAATGAGAAAATATTAATATCAACTAGATAGAAAAATCATTATTTTGAAGCCATTTTATTCTCTTGGATACTTTTGGAGTGGTACTTAGCTAAAATTTAGATATTGCTATATACAAAGCATTTTACTTACGTATGTTTGTGTAATGAATGAAGGCGCTTATCCTTAAAGAAGTCAAACGGACTATAAAATGATTTACAATAGCCACCATTATAATAACTTTAAGCATTATTAACCCTGACATTTATGGTAGGTCGATAGTATAATAATCTGCAAATACTCGAATATTCACCTTTACTATATGTACGAGTAGTTTAAATGAACCGAAAATTGTAAACGAAGATACTAAACTATTAAGCTTATCTAACACTCCGTATTGAGATGAAATATTTGTATGTCTCGTGTAATTTTTTAATCGAAATGATGAGATGAAAACAGTTTACTTTTCAAATTAAAAGTTGCATATGCCAAGTATCTATACAACGGGTTTTTAAGTTATTGCACAATTATTTTTTTCCCAAAAGCTTATTCTAAACGTTTGTTTACAAAGATTATATACAGGTTGATAAATAAGTATCGCAATGTTTGACCAAAATATGAGAAATCAATATATCAATATCTATTTCATATAATAAACCGTGCTGTTTTATTAACATTTAATGAAAAATCAACAATTTTGACAGTCTACCTAAAGTGTCAATCTATTTAATCTGTTTAAGAGGACTTATAAATGCGTACGCCAGTGCATTTTGAATCAGTTCATGTTGTAACAAACCTGTCTTTTAATGAGCAATCAAAACTAAAACAAAATACAGCAGATGAACAAGATAGTGTTACAATGGCTCGCCATGTCAACATACAGTTTGCTCCAAGAAACCAACCCGCAAATGGACACAACCACACGCAATCATTCCAATTAGCAAATCGCTCCTAGACTATTATATATGGCTTATCGCCTAGAAAGTGCGGTTCTTAAGTATACAGTATCCATTAAATTGACAAGGTGAATAATTTTTGAGTGATGAAATGGAATAAGCGGAGGAGCCAGTTTTGAATGGAATTACTGGTGTGAAAAATAACATGAATCCATTGTTGGGTGCTCCAGCCGCCACGATACAACTGAAAAATTGTTGAAAGCGATATTAAACTAAATCAAACATACAAAACAAAACACATCAGTACTACCATTACATCCTTTCCTAGCCTCCAGCTGCTATTCCGCATGTCTACGATTACAGTTAACAACACCGTGAAATTGACAAGGTGAATTTAAGGGGAGGTAATCCAATAGCGCAAATTTTTCGGGATGAACAAAATTAGCGATACCGATTACCTCCCTTAAGTGAAATATGCATACAAGTTCTATACATAACTTCCTATTTCTTCAAGAACCAATGAGAAGCTAACAATTTATGTCAGTGAAATCCCGATTTTTCTCTGTCCAAATTTACTTTGAATGACGTTGTTGGTTGATTATTTTTCCTAGCGTTTAGGTGGTTTTGAATGGTTTGAGTGAGTGGTTGGAACGAATCAATGGAGCGCTAAGCGAGCGATTTAAAATGGTTTTGATTGAGGTGAATGTCAATTTCACGATGTAACTAACTGTATCAACCCATTTATAGAATCCAAATAGTAGAAAAGAACAAGTGCTGCTGTCAAAAATCGAACCCGGGACCTTTTGAATCGGATAGTCCGATGCGCTTCATGTACCACTATGTCGGCGGCTGACCCAGGATAAAAAAACATCGAGGTTGCATGCTTACAATCATGTCATCTATGCCAAAACAAATGTCGTTCGATAAAAAAACCGGATTGACTTAATTCGATATCGAGTCCCATTTGAACTCATCCGTTGATGTTACAGTTAGTCACATCGTGAAATTGACTCTCATTCCGATCAAAACCATTCTAAATAGCTAGATAAGCACTGAAATAAATAAATTAATTAATTAATTAATTAATTAATTAATTAATTAATTAATTAATTAATTTATTTATTTATTCATTCATTCATTCATTAATTCATTCACTGTTTAATTAATTAATTAATTCATTCATTCCAAACATTGAAAAATGTTCGAAATTATTAAAAAAGATAAGATAAAAAATACGTTGAAAATGAAATATGCTCAAATATATTCACGATTTTCAGATTTTTGTCGAATTTTATAAGTGTTTGATTTCTTGCATATACATATATACATGTATACATAAGGACGGCAATAAATGTCGATCGTCCAATTTGACGAAATTATCAATAATGTACACTACTTCCCTTAAATTTCATTGTAAACTCGTTCCACACACTCATTCAATTTCATTACTTATTCATTCCAACATCACTCATCTTTGTAAATTTCACGATGTTGTAAACAGTACATGATGATTTTACATGTACATTTACTATAACTGGTTTTTACTATTTAATTACCGATGAAATAATTAAGTTCATGTTTTCATATATAAATGCAATTGTAAGATTGAATTCATTCAAACAGGCTTTTTTGTTAAACTAGACTAGGGTTGTAATATTTTCTCGTCCGTTATAATGGCTCTCTGACGATTTCCTGAATAATCTGAATGTCCTTCTTGTTTACCCCATGTTGATTCTTTGATTTGGTGACGTCGACCTGCCCGCCATACTGCAACCGGAACTATTCGTTTATCAGGAATTCTGGTCTGTCCAATAGGGTCTTCCAGAGGGTGTTCATTGTTTTCTATTTTTAGAATAGATATGTCAGCCTCTTTTCCAGGTGTAAGCGACCCCGTAGCGTCATCGATTTTGTAAACTCTCGCGGGAGTAGACGTGACTGCTTTAATGACGTCAAAGAGGGGCATTCCTAAATATAAAAACTTTGTCATCAAGGTGGTAAGATCGTAGAGAGGGCCATAGGTGTTTTCGATATGCAGATCAGAACCTAAAATATTTGAATTAAATAATTTGTCTCAATCTGATATAATGTACACCAAGACTTAATCTTAACGGTTTCAAAACGCAATAAGGCCATAATAAGCCGCTGGTCTTTTTGCGTAAATTCAAAACAAAACATCATGAAATCGTAAAATATTCAAGTATTGTGAAAATGATTGTTGCTAGGTCATCATGGTGCCCGTCATCTAGAAGTAGAGCGTCGACTTCTTGACCAAGGGGCCCCAAGTCTGGGTTCCACCATTGGCCCACACATTCGACGGAAGTACTGGTTCATGTCCAGGAAGCAAAATCCAGAGGGATGAATCTAAGTTGTAAGAACTTGTATCCAAATTGATGTAAAATAAATAGGTTTAAACCAAGTTATCATTATGAATTTACTTCATTAGAGAGTGTTGACCAAAGAAAAAAACACATTAATTTCTGTAAAGAGCCGTTCACACTACAAGGATTTTGACTCGTAAAACCTCCTATCGAATAACTGGAAAATTGAACTCAATATTATACCTAAGGTGTCCGGAAAGAACCCATCTTTCACAGCAAGTTCTGCAGCAGTCCATGAAAAGGAACCGTAGCCGTGGCCCGCGTCAAATATCACACCTCTTGACCTAGCTTCTTTCACATCTCGATGTACGTTTAATGTTTTGTCGTCGATAATTGACTGGTAATATCCATGGTATGTGTGAGTATAAATATCTCCTGGACGTAGATTAGCAGGGCAGCCATATCTGGAATCTGAAAATATTTGATAAGAATCTTTTAAAGTATACTCGGTGGGCGACCACTTATCGTACTCCATACCGAAACGAGGAGTTATAATTTTTTTTAATTGCCAACCTACAACATCCCTTATTTTCACCTTACTTTAGGTATCAATAGTTTGATGCAGAACATAGCTTGACGCGACAGTGCATTCTCGTTATTCACGTTGCGCTCTATAACGAAGTTTTTTTTTTTTTTTTTTTTTTTTTTTCAAAATATTTTTATTACATATGTTACCTTATTGGTATGGTACAGTTAAGTCGTGAAAATTGACATGTTGGGTGGTATTGTATATTTTGGAATGGGATTAGTGAGTTTTGATTGATAATAAAGAGGGAGGGGGTACATGTATATACATTATCAATCATTTCGTTTACTTTTACTATATCACTTAAACAACAAAATATATGTACGAAAACCTCTTTAAATAGATTTTTTTCTTCACACTTCAAAATCTACGAGAACCGATGAAATCATGGAATAGTTTGATCCATATGAACGAATTCCTAAAGAGATTTTAATGATATCGGAAAGTTTTGAGTGGTTTGAGTGAGTTTTTGAAATGAATTAATGGAGCGCAAAGCGTTCGATTGAGAATGGTTTTGATCTAGATAAATCAATGTCAATTTCACGATGTTACTAAGTATATGCATGTATATTTGTGCTATTTTCAATTAAAATATTTGATTGTATATTATCCCTTTTCAAATTCAGTGTGTCGTTCTACTTCAATTTTCTTACCTCATCGGCAATAGCTGTCTTTTGCCTAGCTGTTTTTTGCCATTTCGGATTTAAACAAATACTTAGGCCGTAGTGCCATATAAGCTGCTACAGGTATACATACCACATTTCTCTATTCATACAGAAGATCTTTGAATCCAAAAAAACTCATTTTCACTTAAAATTGTCTAAAGCGAACATTTCTCTTTAGGGACTACATTTACCTTGAGTGATAGCTAAATGAAATTTTACCATACCTGCATTTTTCTGTGTAGGTATGCTAGAGTCAATATGGTGTACCATTAACGGCACATTACACTGCTCTGAAACCAGCAAAGCTCGTCTGAAAAATGAAACGGAAGGCAAATTGATAAATCAAATTGATCTAGTTAAAAAAACATTTTTTAAAAAAAAATTTACAACGTCATTGTGTTGCACAAGCAATGATCATTCAAACTGATAAAAAATGATGAATTTGAAATTCAATGTAGGACTTAAGTAAAGCTTGAGAAGGATACATTCGGAACACCACTCGGCCAATCTTACGATGAACCTCGGATGTACATAGACGGACTATCTTTAAAAGTTACGGGAAAACCTTTGAAAAACTCGATGACGTCAGTTAAAATGGCGTTAGCCCTCGAAACTTTGAGTGAAAACATTCGACGTCGTCAACGCTACTCGTTTAACTCACTGACGTGAAACCATCGTATCCTTTATAAATATCTTTTGATTCTTAAATAACGGCTGAAAAAATCTTAATTTTTGAGAATGATTCGTCATTCTCAAAAATTAAGATTCTTCAGCCTTTATTTACTGTAAAAGATATAAATCTACAGTGCTAATTTTTGGTGAACGAATTTCGTTCACCAGAGTTATATACCATGTAAGGAAAATCCTGTCGGATCTTAATACATTTGAAATAAAGTAGCGCCTCTTAAGATTCAATTTGGTATCTTTATAGACTTCTATCCGCAAAACCACTGTTTTTCTCTTTAATGGGTGATACTAGTTTTCTTCATTAAGTGAGGATAATGAATGTTCTCCTTAAAAATCACTTATTGACCTTGGAATGATCTACCAAAGGAATTGATGACACGCGTAAGCTTGTCGAAAGTTAAGAGCAAAAACAAAGTTTGTGTCAAAACATCGGTGGGACAGATACTATGTTTTTGACCCAAGCCTTCCTGGTGCAACTTGTAGTAATTTGCCGGAAATATGTGTCTGTGTCTATTTTGGTCGTGACCTCTTGAACTTCTACACACCCCTGAACACGTGATGACCTACTACGATTTTATCTGCCTTCTTATGAATGGAGTCTTTACTCATGAGTAACGAAAGGTCAAGTTTACAAACGAATGGAATGTTTCTCCTATTAAATATGCCCGGGAGCGATTCAAAACGTCGTGGGGCGCTATTATTTCAGACCATTTTACTCAATTAAAAAAATTACTATTTATTGTTATTATTTTTTGTACAAGAAAGGAAGTTCCAGACGATGCAATATTCAATGTTCCGCTACCGATGGACAAAGCGGTCTAATAAATCATTACCTATTCACCGGCCCTATTCACGTATGAAATAAATAATCCAGTATTAAATTCTAAAATTTTGTGATGTATAACTGAACCCGGTATAGGTAGATTTTGCGCGGTGAGCCGTGAAATCAACTTTTTACTGTTAGATTCTCGTGCCATTTGTTCGAAATAGATAAAACAGGTTTAAATAGCGCATTAAAAAGTTTACAATTTACCGACTTGTAAACCAACGTCATTGCTTGTCTTAAAACGTAAGGTTCACTTAAACATGTACTTTCATAACTGCAGTGAAGGGGTCAGGTTATATTCCTATCATTTGCCTTTTAATTATACCCTCTTTACCTATGATACTGGACTCAGCGCCTACGTCAGAGCTCAGTTTACAAAATACAACTATACATCAAATGAAAGTGTGTCGCAGTGAAAACACAACACGTCTGGAGCTAGTTGGGTCACCGGGTGTCGGCACCCTTTGAAGTCCCAAGATTCTTGCAAGCGGCGACGTCGCTTTTGAAATAAGTTACACACGAAATTTTACAGGGTTTTCTTATTTTAACAGTATGAATTGTGACTAGGATTTAATCATTTGACTTTGACATTTTTGATATTCGCAGAAGGTAAAATGATTTCAGAAATATTTTCGTAACAACGTGAAGAAAGGGGATTTGGTTCGCATGTGACTTATAAAGAACGACAAGAAATAGTTTTTATTTTGTGTTAAATTTTAACCTTTCACGCTTCCGGAAAAATGCGCGATTTTGCACGCGCTAGTTTTTCAGATATTGAACGATCTTTTAATGACGCAACCAGCCTAATCCTGATAGAAATTTAAGATAATTAACCCATAATCTATTGAACATTACGCCGTGGAGTAGCAGCTAATGAAATTAAATTTAAGAGGCCTGACCATGGACTATTGGGTGTTGTTGATCGGATAGTCAAGGGCCTGAGAATCGTGTTTATGGGGAGCGCGTTTATTAGGGAGGGCGCTTCTAAAAGGTGAAATGCGGTATATTTAGTCCAAATTCTCATTAAAACATAAACACGCACCACTTGACAGTGACCAACCTTGATATAAGTAAAAATTGTTGTTGCATACTTGTGTAATGTAAATATCTTCGGTTACGGGTTTCAAACAAGGGCGGAAAGCAGGGGATATAGCAACCTCGGTACGATTTGCTGTTAATATATGAATGTAGTTGTTATTTTGAATTAAAAAAATAGATAAATAAATGATAGAATCAAATGAACAAATATCCGTACACAATAGATCTAATTTCAAATTTTAACATCGAATGAAGACTGAAACGTCGTAACTATAGAATACTTAATCTGCCGCTGCGATGTGTAAGTCTCCAACGGCATTTTTTGTCCCCTAGTTTTACAATGTTAACAAAATGTTTTTCTTCAAAGTACTTGACACAGTAACTACAACTGTATAGTAGCGCTTCTATCCCTCGGATGGGTCTAGAAGTTCCTCAATCCAACCATTCATCTATTTGTTTTACTGGAAGTACGTAAAATATATAAAAAAAAAAGAAAAACCGAAATTTGGATTGTGAATCAATCGCCTGTGGACTGGAGCACCTTTACCTTAACATGGAATCTGGTATTTCTCGCACTAGAACTATTATCAGCATACACCCGTACATAGCTGCCATCTTCTATCCTCTTAGGTTTACGATTATCGGCCGTTTGGTAGGAGCAATAGAACTTAAACAATGAGTATATTTGGACAATTCATAAGCTGTACAAAATACCTACCTACATAAATCGATTTGTTTTTCTTTAATTCTTTTTTACGCAATGGCATTAGATAATCATTCTTTCACAAAAGCGAATATTACCGAAAGAGATCCAAACCCTGCAATTACAGCGTTTTGGTTCAAGACGAAACAGCGGTCTTTTAATTCAGAGGATGGGGGACCCCATTCAGTCGTTCCAGAGCCATAGCGGATGACGTTTAAAATGCAGAATGCAGAAAGACTGCTGTTTAATCTGCTAAAATATGGGTTCCGCATCTGGAAATTGAATTACCTTTCTGACTGCTATTTTTTGAGTTATGAAAAGAATCATTAGTCTAGACACTATAGTTGCCCGTTTTCTTTTCTCTGTGCCTATCGTTCTCTTTCTATCCGTCTGTCTCTGTCTGTCACTCTCTCTACCTTTCTTTTCCTCTCTTTCTCTTTCTTTGAATTTACAATTTTGACGAGACACTTTCCCTTGATTATTACTTTTTTACATTTATAATTTCTCTTTCTAAACGAATTCAATATATCACTTTAGAATGCCAACAGATTCGTTCACCATCAGTACTTTCAGTGCTTTGATTCTTTCACTGTTTCCGCCTCACAAAATGCACGATTTTGTTACATTCCCATCCGCCTTACATACATCCGAGGTCTGTTGTAGTTTACGGAAATGGCCGAGTGATGTTCCGAATGGAGAAGGATACTTACATTTCCGAACAAAGAATTTGTATTTCAGTTTATATCTTCTGTCATAGACGTATTTTGTCGTTTGACGCCTTAATTATAAACAAGTGGTCCTGCGTTGCGCAGTGGTTAGGACGTCTTGGTCCTTAGGAAATCGAATAAGTTCGAATTCCGGACGCACTGCTAACAGTAAGTTACATCGTGAAATTGACATTCATCTCAATCAAAACCATCCTTAATCGCTCACCATCGTTCCAACATCATTTCCAAACATTTACTCACACCATTCAGAAAAGCCATAGAATCGTTCGCAAAACTTCATTTCACCATTAAGGCGATTGAAAATCTTTTTAAAAAGAAAGCACGTTCATAGTTTAAAAGGGGGGAATCGGGGGGGGGGGGGGGGGGGATAATAAAATATCGATAATTTCGTTCGAATTAGACAAAATTGGCGATAATGTATTACCTTCCTTCAATCACATTCAAAACTCACTCCACACACTCATTCAACATCATTCCAAATCATAAAACATGTCAATTTCTGGTTGGTTGATTTTAACTGTACGTGCCTTCGCGTGACATTTCCAACAATTTCATGTGTGTTTAATGGACGAACATTTAGCAGTCTGGCAAATCACACAATCCAAATAAACTACTCGGCGATTGTCAACTGAGACTTAAGGTCTCATGCTATCTATTGAGGGCATAGTAAAGACTCTGATCAGACTGTGCAAGTGTACAGGCTGATCTAAGTCTTAACGTTGCGCAAATATGAAATTGTTGAAAACATCACGCACATGCTCCTATTGTAATATCAGCCAAACGTCATTAGATCGCATTTTCAGTCATCATCCTTTCAATATAGAATTTAGAAAAACAAGTGCACGAAAAAAGTGACGCCGTTACGGGAAATTAGAAGTGATATCTTGTTTTGTTTTGTTTTTCATTTTCAAATCAGAAGTTTTAGATGTAACTTAATTGTATAAGTTCTTGCTGTTTTTCTGGAGAAGGCATAAGCCGGAATCTAAAAGATAATGAGTTTTATATTAGAAATTTATGTCACATTATCAGCTCTATGAGTGCGTATTACATTCATTATCATACCTATACGCTTCTTCCTCGGTTTTCCCTTGTGCACACACGGATGACTGTAATCGAACTTTGACCCCTACAATATCTTGCCGGTGGGCCTCTATACAGCGTCTACAGTTCTCTGTGTCCAGAACGGCCAGGGTATCGGACTCACCACCAGAGGCTGAATGCGAAAATGCAAAACAAAAACAAGATGACCACAGCGTGATCATGCGTGATATTTGTGACGCGTCACCCGAAAAAGGACCATCTTGATAGTGCTTAAAGTCTCAGACCTAAACACACTTTGTGGACTGCGCATGCCTACCAGGATCACAACTTTTCGCGATTGGATATTTTAGGTATAAAGAATTATCAGTCTACCGTGCTTTGTAATTGTTTTCGGAATGCGACCTCTGGATTACGTATGATGTGTCTGTTCTCTTTTTCAAATATTTGTAGTTCAAAGTTTCCAGTTGGTTGCGACGGGTCACATATTCACGCAATTAATGTGTTTAAAATTTAAAGTCTCTCATATTTACCGATCAACCAGCCTGATTAGCTCAGTTGGTAGAGCACCGGACTTCAAAACCATTGAAGTTCGACCGCATGGGTTCGATTCCCGGGCTGGTACACTAACAAAAACTAATTGTCTTTCGGATGAGACGTTAAACCGAGGCCCCGTGAGACGGTGCTTTACACCGAGCACGTTAAAGAACCATGGCGGATCTCAGCAGTAGTTTCGTCATGTATCCTTGCACTATCCCCCGTAACAACTAACCGTCTTCTGGGGGCGTCGCTCATATGGGCATGTGCTACGGTAGCGACGATAAATAAACGGAAATACACACACATTTACCGATCTGTATTTTGAAATACCTAAACGACAGTCTGGACATCAATGGATCGCTGAGCAAGCCCGATGATTTCCGACACGGACAATACCTCTGATGATAGGCCATTTATAAGTAAAAAGCATGTATATCGCCATTACAGTTAACAACATCGTGAAATTGACAAGGTGAATGATTTTGGAATGATTGAGGAATGAAATTGAATGAGTATGTGGAGCGAGTTTTGAGTGAATTCAATGGAAGGTAATCCAATGTCGCAAATTTTGTTCGGGATGAACAAAATTTGCGACATTGGATAACCTCCCTTTAATAAAATATGCAAACAAGTTTTTTAGATAGCTTCAAATTTCTTCAAGAACCTATTACACGCTCACAATTTGAATTTTGTCAGTGAAATCGCGATTTTTGTCTTTCCAAATTTATTTTGAATGGCGTTTTTGATTCTATATTTTTCAATGGGTTTGAGCGTTCTTGAATGGTTTGAGCGAGTGTTTGGAATAAATGAATGGAGCGCTGAGTGAACGATTAAGAATGGTTTTGATTGAGCTGAATGTCAATTTCACGATGTAACTAACTGTATAAGGTATTAAAGTTTGGCTACAGCTTTTTCAAGCTGCAGCCACAACAATAACGCTCACCCATTTAAATTATCTGCTGGCGGAAAATGGTGGACGTCAACAGTCATTCGGGTATAAATTAGTTATTTCTTTGGTCGATCTATATTTGTTAGAAAGGATACAGTTACATATAGTGACATCGTGAAATTGACATTCACCTCGATCAAATCCATTCATTTACTCACTCTGCGCTCCATTCACATTCATTCCAAATGCTCAATTAAATCATTCAAAACGCCCCAAAGTCGTTCAAAATGTTTAAAATTGTTCATAACGAAAAATAGTTAACACAAATCGATCAAATCATTGCACATTTTCGTTACCGAATGTGGATTTTAAAGCATATGTTTAGTCCAAAATGATACACAAATTTGACAATTACGTTGTTCTTTTTAAAGGGAGGTAAAAATTTATTGCTTATTTCATCCAATTTCTTATTATCGATATAGTTTTAAATTCCGTAAAAAATATTCAAAATTCGCTCCCCACACTCATTCCAATACCATTCCGAAGTCATTCACCTTTTCCATTTTACGGTGTTATTAACTGTAGTACTGTATACACGTATGTTATAAATGATATACGAATTAAAAATTCTATGTTAAAGAAATAGAATCGTAAGGCGGTATGATCGCATACGCTCAAATACGATTGCAATAAACTCGAACCTACCACCTCCGGCGCATCCCGCAGCAGCTAAACCATGTAATGCTATATGGAGAAGGGCTTTGACTCTGGTTTTAGATTTCTCGATGATAAACTTCTTCAAGCCCAGGAAAGTACTGGCACCTATAAAATCAGGAGAAAAAAATCCGAATGGTAGAAATCGTTAACAGTTCTCGACGTTGGGACTATAAAAAGGACTTACCTTAAAGTCCATGAAAATCTTAGTTCGCATTATACATACAGTTGGTTACATCGTGAAAATGACATTCATCTCAATCAAAAACATTCTAAATTGCTCAGTCAGCGTTCCATTCATTCATTCCTAATCTCATTCAAATCGACCAAAGGGCTCAAAATTACTAAATATCATAAGATCAACAAGTACATTCAAAATGAATGAAACAAAAACCAAATCGCGATTTCACCGACATAATTGAAATTTAAAGCGTCTGATTCTTGAAGAAATATGAAGCAATTTATAGAACTTTTATGTATATTTTATTAAAGGGAGGTAATACATATCGCTAATTTTGTTCATCCTGAACAAAGTTAGCGACATTGGATTACCTCCCTAAAGATTCACTCAAAACTCGCTCCGTTCACGCATTCAACATCATTCCACAATCATTCCAAATCGTTCATCTTGTCAATTTAACAATGTTATTAACTGTTATCAAAGAGGCTGTCTTGAATGTGTGTTTCTATCAAGAGCGGAGCAAATCATTGCCACTATCGGCTTCAGGTCGTTGGAAAGTAAAAAGTCCAAGTCTAAAGAGGAGTATTTTCCTAACAAAAAATAAATAAATAAATAAAATAAGTTTGAAGTTATCCCACTTGATAGTATTGGTTGCTTCACTGTGATAGAGAATACACACGTTATATTTCAATTAAATATTTTATCTTATAACTATACAAATATCGGTGTGATAACATCCCGTATGATATTTTTTATGATATCACATAGTTATTTTAGAACAATGATATGATGCGGTTATTTTTAGTAACTTGCATTTCTGTTAGAAACATCGGCGGAAAGAAGACAAAAAGAGGTTACAAGATAGATATAATACGTACTTAGTGTATTGCATATCTAACTCGATTGTGAGAATTGATAATTGTCTCGGCAGAGCCTCGACAATTTTCAATTCTCCCAACATCGTTAGATATTTTTTCCTATAATACACTAAGTACGTATTATATATATAAATAATACCCGAGTCAAGCTCAGGACCAACGTTAAAATATGTCACGTACCATTGACACTCATTCCGAACAAAAATATTTCCAATACACTCATTCAGCTTTCCATTTGCAGTATTTATAGGACACAATCAAATAATTTCAAAAACGCTCCGAAATTGTTTTACAAACTATCAACACTTCAAAATCTTACAAAGATCACCTTTTCTTTCATATCGTTTCAATTTTTATATGATTTTATTTGTCTGGCGTGGATTTGAAAGCGTCTGATTGGTTCATGAAGAAACACTACCAGTAAGTACATGTACGTATATCTTATTATAAAGGGAACGAAAATAATTATCTCTTATTTCATCCAATTGAACGAATAAACGTTATCATAAAATACCCTGCTTAGTTTTCATTCTTATCTCATTCCAAAATCATTCTGTAATAATTCAAAATTATTGTCAATTTCACGATGTTTTTAACTTAAATACGCCGAAACGACAGGGTGACGAAAAAATCTTGACTTATTTTTTACAATACAGCCGAACCGAGTTTAGACGTCACATAAGGCATGTACCTACGCTCATGGGTTGTTCATTACCATCTCATTGTTATTTCAAATATAATCATTATTATCTTAACCAGCATTATAATCATATTTAAATTTATCCAATATCGCATCATACAGTAAACAACATCGTGAAATTTACAAGATGAATGATTTGGAATAATTTTGGAATGAAGCTGAATGAGTGGGAGGAGCTAGTTTTGAGTGAAATGAAAGGGAGGTAAATCAATATCGCTTATTTAATTCGGACGAATAAAATTAGCGATATTTTAACATCCCTTTAATAAAATATGCATACCAAAATCAATATTTGAGTCAAATCGCCATTATTTCTAGCTTTATCTATTTTGTATGAAGTTGTTGATCTTTTCTTTTTAGTGATTTTGGAGCGTTTTTGATTGGTTTGAGTGAGTTTTTGTGAATGAATGAATGGAACGCTTAGTAAATAGTTTAGAATGATTCCGATCGATATGAGTTTTAACTTTACTATATTTTCAACTGTATGTAATTCATTGTAAGATAAATAGCTTTCGTGATTTTTTCACAAAATGTAGGTAGGCTAAATAAGGAATCGATTTTTTTTTTCATTTTACAAGCTAAAAGAGTTAGAGATTTAAGCTAAAATAATTATTAGTTGTCCGTCAGAAAATTGGAAGTCATATAAATCTACCTGCACTACCCGCATCGATGACGGTGGTCACACCACGTGACAGGCACGTGTCGTCTGGGTTCACTCCAAGGGGCGTGGCGTATTGATAACAATGAACGTGGGCGTCGATCAAACCTGGCGTCACGATACAACCTGTAGCATCAAACTCCTCTCTTGCGTTGACGTCAAGCTTCTTTCCAACTTTGTATACAAGTCCATCTTTGACGGTGACGTCAAGAACGCCATCGACATTATTTTCAGGATCGATAACTCTACCATTCCGGATGATGGTGTCTACGTCTGCAATCATTGTCTTTAGTAAAGAGAAACCGGCATTTTAAAATATCGTCTGCGAAAAAGATTTGATTATATTTAAGCGATTAAGAATATACTAAATCACAGTGCTGTAAGCACCATAATTTGCGCACTGAATGATTGAAAGGATTTTTGTTCTGAGAATGTAGTAATGAATTTATTTCATAAGATAAAATCCATCCAAACACAAGTTGTTAACTGGTTAATCAATCCATACATGCCAAATTCAATTACGCCAAAGGAAACATCGTTTCATAAGAGAAAAGATTTATCCTCAGCATGTCATCTTCGCAAGCCATGGGTTCTAACTACACTATGTTCCTTACGAGCGGTTCGTAAGGAACATAGTGGTTAGAACCCTTGGCTTGCGAAGATGTCAGTATGTGGACGGACAATCAACAGTTATCACCAAATATAAGGATTGCATCATCGGTAGGTTACGGTTTTACAGTCGAATGCGCCTCCATCATTTTGATGCGTAACATGAATGGGCAAAGAACCAGTGGCCCCGACGGCTACATATCAATGTAATGCCTTCTGTAGTTTAAGAACATGTCAAGGTAAATTCAAATTACATATTGGCGTCATAAGCTAGTTATTTGCAATGCTTTAAAGTTGTATTCGGCATTTATATCTATTGCAACTTGAAAAGTTGCAGTTACAAAGTTTTTGCAATCTTCATATAGATAAATCACAGACAGACGGTGAGAGGCAGAAAAATACATTGAGATGAAGTGGAAGAGTAAGCCACATTGCGGTTGCCACATTTAACATTTTTTGCGGTCATTTAATGAAAGATTGTTTTTATATGAAACGTTGTTCAATTCGGCGAATTCTAAAAGAAGAATGGATACCAAATTTTGCTCTTTGATGGTCTCTGCAAATTTTAACGCCCGAAAACTAACAAACATATATTGCAAAATGTGTCAAAGGAACGCTTTAAGGTAGTGGAGCCGTAATAGTTTTGCAATTTTTCAGAAGTAATGATCTTTAACGGTGTTAACCGAGATTTCTAATGATTTTCATTACGAAATCTCGGTCAACATTGTGAAAGTTCACGGGGTCCGAAATGTTACGGAACAATAACGGGTCTACTACCTTAACACTAGCTTCAAACCCACTATTGTGTCGGGGATTTGGCGTTTTGCATTGCATCGTCACTTTAATTTATACTGACGTCACAAAATTTATCGCGGGAAATAGGATCAATGTCCTTGTTATAAATGCGCTATATCAATTCAAGACATAGAAACTGATAATGTGTATAAGCCCTGGCTGAGGATGTTTAACATCAAAAAGAAATCTGGCGCTAACGACACTGGATTTAACTTATCAGTCCTCGCCTCCCCCCGTTTACGCCCGGCTTTTGTCCATTAACGTATGCCTATTACAACCCACGTTTCATTCAATAATACATGGTTAATCCATGTATTTGAGGGCGTTGACATTTTCAAAGACACGAAAATGTTTTGACGCGAAGCACAAGGGCGTTTAAAAGCTTAAAACAACAGAGGGTCTCTGCAAATGTAAACGCCCGAAAAAACGTAAAATAACGCTCCACCTGTTGCACCGCACCTGACAGTCCAAAAGTCGTGATTTTACAATGAATTTATTCACATATAAAGGTCAATATACTTATCATTCAGGCCAATTATACATGTAGCTGGGGACATGGTTTAGAAAGAGAAGAATGATTTTAAAGAGGTATAATTTGATCACGAGAGTCCTACCCCCTTCCTCCGGTAATCTGACCTGGTTGCCACCCGGTCATGATTTTAGCTATTGTAATAACGATTAATCAGCTGATAATTCATGACAAATTTTAAGGCTATATATGGGTCCTAGTTCAGAAGAAGCAGAATTTTAAAATGAGCCATTTTTATCAATGCCTATGTTGGCCCAAGAGTCATGGTTTTAACAAATTCTATAAAAGGTCTGTGAGCTGATGATTCATGATTTTCTTTTGTTGCCATGGCAGAGTTTTCAACCGAGTTCAACTGTGGAAGAAGGGCAGCTAAGGAACATTCTTGTAAAATTTGGTGTAAATCGGCCCAGTAGGCCTACATGTAGTATAGGAGATGTCGTTTAAACATTTTTGATGGACGCCGAACGGAGGGGGATCACAAAAGCTCACATGAGCAGTTCGTGCTCAGGTGAGTTAAAAATTGATAGGCGATTCATGCCGGAAGTGATACTCTGACCACAGATATTTTTGGTCGTTGGTGTCTCGAAACCGTATTAAAAACGTAGTCACTGCATTTGAGTCAAGTATGAAGTGTAGGTCGTAAAGCTTTCTGTCCTCGGAACGCGATGCGTTTTTAGACTGGTCCCATCCATTATGTACAATGTAACGTCCAAAATTGAGACGAGGTAACACTTTTATATAACTTCGTAGAAAATATTTTTCATTTGAACATTACAATATGATATCAGAACAATATAGCAATAAAGTAAAATGTGAAAACGCACGAACCTCTAATATAAGGAATAACGAAATGGATATCTTTTTAATTAAAGGGAGTTTATTTTTTCGTAACCTCTGCTTAATCGAGTTATGGTTTCCGCAGGTTTCTGTTGGCCTTTATTTTATACTATCCGTCATATAAATCTGACCTATTTGCTTACGTTGATATCTGTATTTATCTATTTGGTTTTTAGACAAGTCTTTACACAGGTGTGTTAAGCATACTGTACGTTTGTATGTAATAATGAATGCTGATATAAAATATGTATGATAATATGTAGACTTACTTGTATATTGATCTACATGTGTCCGTCACGTGTTCTAATGTAAACTGGTTGACTTGAAAGGTAAGGTCTGTGTAGAATGGACGTGTCGACTCTAGGTGCGTTATCTTTATTTAGTTCAGTAGATTTTTGTAAACAAGATTTTCTTCAAATTGGGACCAATTAAGTTTAAACTCTGGTATTATCTTTGAGACAATATGATCTTAACCTAATCTAGAAAATACATGTTATGCATTAAGGTTCATGTAAAGAGTTTGAGACCCAATATTTAGGGCACTTCATTAGCCAAGAAAAAGCAGTATGTCCAGGTATATTATATATCAAAATGAAGCTATTCATGAGCACAAGCAGTTAGGCAACATAAGACCGCCATAGCTATAACGGTATAGCCAAAACATTGTGGAAAAGGGTCATTTTGTACAGAACAAGCAACTGCATGACGGTTGCATAAAATTGCCCCGTATTTTAACAAAGTACAGTCTGAAGTACCATCCAGGTAGTGCTACAACCTAAGATATAAAACTCAGTCTCAAAAGGCTCTTTTGAAACAATCAATTTCCATTTATTTTGTCAACATACATGTCAAACCGGTTTGGTCTGTTTTCAAAATAGATGTAAGGTATGGTGCAACATCACACCATAATATTGTGAAATATTTTCTGCGATTTATTTCAAATTATAGTTTTTTTAAATTCAATGATCTACAATATTACTATATGTTTATCATTCTGTGAAATAGAAATTGATATATTGCTAAACAACCTTACAGATATATAAACAATTAATGTATATTTATGTTGTGATAACACACCATACCCTAAAAAGATCTACACGTTTGCAAAATTAGAATGACATATATGACATATGTGTTTATAAAATAAGTCAAAATAAATTGCTTGCATAACTACGTTTTAGGGCTGAGTTTTATATCAATGGTGGTAGCACTACCTGGATGGTACTTTAGGCTAGACTTTGTTAAAATATGAGCCAATTTTATCCAACAGTCATGCAGTTGCTTGTTCTGTACAAAATGACCCTTTTCCACAATGTTTTGGCTATACCGCTATAGTTATAACAGTATTATGTTTTTCAACTGCTAGTGCTCATAAATAGCTTCATTTTGATATATAATATTCCTGGACATACTGCTTTTTCTTGGCAAATGAATGCCATTAAAATTGGGTCTCAAACACTTTACATGAACCTTAAATACTTATGGAATATTTCATTTTCGCGTTGATGTCTCAATAAATAGAGTCAGATGGAGGAACAGTTAAATATGCAAAGCAAAAGGTAAAATCCGAGGGCGGAGCCCTAGGGTTTTGCCTTGCATATATAACTCCACCCCCACCAGACTTTATTCATTGACACATCTACACAAAACTAAAAATATTTCTTTTATAACACGATAACATTTCTGAAATTAGTTTCATTGTCCTTCTCTGGGTATAAAACAGTTTAATTGCATTCTTTGCATCTAAAATTGATAAACAATATGTGATATTGACGTTGGAAGAATTTCACAGAAAACGAAGCACGTCATTTAGCACGTTCCGGCAAAAGATGACGTTGAGTATAATTAATGGGCGGGGCTATCTGTGTACACAACAAAACACATGACATATGAATTTTATTTCGAATAAAGTTCTATGTAATTTCTTCTTATTTCATAAATGCGTTCTAAAATTTACGCCATCGCGTTGTTATAATGTTTTTTCGTTTTATGGGAAAAATACTGAACTAGATTTTCTTTTTCTGTTCTTAACCTTGGCTGTAATAGAAAGTTGTTATGCGAGCCTTAGCGAGCTTAGTATTTTTAGACTTCAGACAACGTTAAAATGAACTTAACTCATAGAACATCCCATAACAGATCCCAGCATATTTTTCCACCATATTAACAGTATCTGTAGACAGTAAGACAATCTTCTACTTACACAATGCAACTGTCTGGGTTGCTAGCTGTTTCATCATCAAGTAGATATCAAATTGTTGAAAATGTCACGCACAGGCTGAAATATTTTTTGTCTAAAACTTTCATAAATTATTGCCATTAAGTTCCGATTCAGATAGCACTCAAGGCGTCAAATAAAATGCAAACCGGTCGGTACTATCTTACTCTAGAGGACGACAAATTCACCGCTTGTTGTCCTAACAGTAAAATTTAGTAATGTTACTCATGAACTTTGGAATTATATATGAGCCTGTGTGTGACATTTCCAACAATTGCACATGTGCGAAATGTTAAGACACAGATCAGCCTGTGCAGCGGCTGTCTGATCAGAGTCTAAACCTCGCACTCAATAGATCACGGATACGGACCAAAACTCTCTGCTCACAATCCAAGAACAATTTTAATGCATAGCCCGATTGTCCAGGCTACTCAATGTGTATCCATCACGCAAACATGAAATTGTTGGAAATGACACACACAGGCTCATATATAGCTTAGTTTTGTCTTATAACTATACAAATATCCGAGTTATAACAACTCGTATGATAATTTAATGATATCACATGGTTATTTTTAGAATAATGACATGATGCGGTTATTATTTTAGGATGTATTTCTGTTAGAAACATCGACAAAAACATGGCAAATAGATGTGATAAGATAAATATATTACGTACTTAGTGTATTGTATGAACAATATCTAACTCGGTTGAGGCAATTGATTATTGTCTCGGCAGAGCCTCTACAATTATCAATTCTCCCAACCACGTTAGATAATCTTTTTTAACAAAACACTAAGTGCGTATAATATATATAACAAACATGTAATGTTTTATAATTGAAATGTACATTTCATATTATTCTTTACTGTTACATACCATATACCAAGTTATGGGCGTCTAATTTTTAACCCAGGGACAGCAACGCTTAAAATATTGATTAGAATGCTATTATTAGAATTATATTTCTTTTTGAAAAGAACCCATATATCAGAAATTGATACAGGCAGCAGTAGAAGTTAAGCAGAACGCCTATTGTCCGTACAGTAACTTTAGAGTTGGGGCTTCTGTGCTTTGTGATGACGACAGCATATTTGCAGGTAGGACAATAATTCTGGTATCGTAACATTGGAAAAAGTTGAAATTCTAAATTAATCAAGGACGCTCTCGTCTGCTGATGGATAGTGTTTTTCAAATGGGACGTATAATTCGTTTGAAGAAAAAAAACGATAAGGTCTGCCTCGGTACAAGCCTTTTCATTGAGTACAGGATATCTCTCTTGGTTAGCATACATATAGTTAGTTACATCGTGAAATCAAAACCATTCTTAATCGCCCACTCAATTAAGATGCACATCCCATATAGGTTATTATTCACCAATTGGCGAGATATACTCCAATCTAGTCAAAAGAATGTTAGCAGCTGTAGGGTTCAAACTTCTGATCGAAAGATGAGCAGGCCTAAACTCACTTATTGCATGAGGGCATGCATGTTTAATAAAGAGGCCCTATGAGAGGCAGAGATTCTCTCCTACCTCCCTAGAAATAGACAATCAGTTGATGTAGTAGGAATCTAATACTTTGCTATAGATCAAAAGTTGAGAGCAATACTAGGAATGAGGAAACCTAAAACACAGTTGATATGTGCAATTGGAACACCAAGTCATGGTGTAGGATATTTTACTACAAAAGAAACTTTACCTCAGGAAAACGAAGGCCAAGGGCCTTTAAGTTTGTGACAGAAACTTTTGGTGGAATAATACGATATAAAGAAATAATACATAGAGTGCACATACATATTTACAAAAGCAAACTCTTTAAATACCAGTAGATGTAATGCAAAAATACCCATATCATATATCAAAAGTCAAAGCCTATGGTGTTTGTGAGAGAGAGAGGTACAGAGCCATCCTTGGCAGAGAGGTTTTGCATCCTTTAGTTCTTTTATAATATTATTATAAGCCAACACATTTGAAACAAGTACTGGTGAATTTTCTAGAAACACGTCGTGGAGGATAAACCTAAGTTGAGGCTTTTATTTCCCAATGGTTGTAATAGATATACAGGCTTAAACAAAAGCCTTTGACATAATTGAGATATAGTTAAAATTGCAACTGTACAAGTTATATCAAAATAAAAGCAATATGCAATGTGTAAGACAAAAATCTGTCATGTTGTGAATACGTTCATTTACCAAATGATTTTTTTTAAGAATATAATCATGTAATCTTTAAATGCGTGTTGACGGAAAAGTTATAATCATCTAAGCAATTCAATGACCACAGAAACAGGATCTTTTAATTTAGATTTGATCAGATTTCTTTTCAATCACGCTGGTCCAGTCTGAAGCTAACAAAACTAATATTTGCAACAAAACCACTATGGGAAATGTGACCAACATCTTTTAGTATTGTTGACACCATTAGACAGATTTGCAGAAAAAATTGAAGCATGACTGCAACAATACCATTACATTTCAAGATGTGCATAAATTAGAGAATTTAGATTAAAGAAATCAGCTTACCTACACTTTGTAGTGAAGATAAAAGTACCATGTTATAGTATTGGGTACAATGAAATCATAGATACTCTTAACACGATTCTTTGAACCTCAAAACTAGAACTACCTTACAAACAATGATAGATGAAGGAGCTTAAGGAAATAAATTACACTAAGATTAATACAGAAATGAGACATTAGACCTTTCAGTAAAGAATTTGGTGATAAAATCTTAAGAGACTGCCTTTGTGTTAGATACTCCTGAAATGAAAAATTCCCTGACAGGCTTTTCAAAATTCCCTGACATTTCCCTGACTTTTGTCTTATTTTCCAAATTTCCCTGACACTCAACAAAATTCCCTGACATTTCCCTGACTTTTTCAAAAATCCATTTTCCCCTGACTTTTCCCTGGCGCGTGGGAACCCTGTTGATACCGTGACCTAGTTTTTGACCCCACTTGACCGAATTTCGAAGTTGTCTGAGATTTCATCAAGATAATCATTCTGACCAATCTTCAGGTGATTGAGCTAAAAACATGGCCTCTAAAGTGTCCACAAGGTTTTTCTAAGATTTAATACAGTGACCTAGTTTTTGACCCCATTTGACGCAATTTCGAACTTGTCCGAGATAATCATTCTGACCAATTTTTAGGTTGATTGGGCTCAAAATATGGCCTCTTGAGTGTCCACAAGGTTTTTCTTTTATTCATTCCAAACACTCACTCAGACCATTTAAAAACGCCCAAACCCATTGAAAAAATATAGAATCAAAAACGTCAATAAAAATAAATTTTGATAGAGAAAAGTCGTGATTTCACTGACATAATTCAATTCGTAAGCATCTCATTGGTTCTTCAAGAAATAGGAAGCTACCTATAGAACTTGTATGCATATTTTGTTAAAGGGAGGTAATCAATATCGTTAATTTTGTTCTCCCTGAACAAAATTTGCGGTATAGGATTACCTCCCATTAAATTCACTCAAAACTCGCTCGTCACACTCATTGAATTAGATTCCTAAATCATTCCAAAGTCATTCACCTTGTCAATTCCACGATGTTGTTAACTGTATTCCCTCACGTCTGTCTATCTGCTCGGTTCGTTACACTCCATCGAATATTTGAAGAGAAAAATATTAAAAGCGACGCTGAAGAAAATATGCCGATCGTCAAGAGGGCGCAAAGAATGATTCCTGTGTAATTCAGTAAATATTCAATAATGCATACAATGTATTGTTATACCCCAAAGTACTAAGCAGAGTAGGGTATATAGGTTTCGACATGTCTCTCTGTCTGTTCGAAACTTTTTCGTTTCATGACTCTAATCCAAGAACAAAGTGTATTAGAATCATGAAACTTAATACAATAGTTACCCTTGATCCAAGTAAGTGTCCTGGGTCACGGAGGTCAAGGTCACAATTGAAATTTGCCCGAAAAACTGTTTCCAGAACTGGCACGATGCGGGGGTATGAGTCCGCTTTGCGTTAGATCTAGTTTATGCATCATGTGAAAATTCAATTTAAGTTGTTTTTGGCAAGAAACGAGTATTCTGATTGGCTGAAGATATAATTTTATTGATCAAAAAGGACCATTTTGAGCACAGACCAATTCGTAATTTTGTGCACAAAGCAGTCCCATTTTGAAGAAAGCATTATTGTTTTTCCTACATGCTATTAAATTACAAGATATGGAAAAGAGTATAATTTTTAATTCGCGGAGGTATGAAACTAAAAAACCTAATCATACTAATGTTTAAACTCGCTTCGCGCATTCATACAGTGTGAATTGGCTTGGCTTCGTACCTCTATGAATACAAGAAATTCTCTCTCCATTACTTAATCATACTCAGAGAAGTGGGAAATTTAGTAAAGAGATGCAGAGAGTATTTGAAGCGGATTCATACATGAGTGCATTAAGGGTTTCAGTTTCAAACTCCTATAAAATCAATAAATGATCTATTAATATCTTATGATCTAAAATCATTAGCAAAAATTATCCTTTAACTATATTTTTTCAATGGAACTAATTTTCATGGAGCTTAAAAATAGCTGAGAAGTAAAAAAAATGTTTTCATAGTATAATGAAATCAATTTTAATGCCAATCAGAATGCATGTCTCTTGATGGACACAAAAAACAGTCAATCTTGCTCGAGTGACCACGTCTATTAAGCGACCATTTTTAAAATTCCCTTCTTAATTTTCAAAATATCTTCTTAAAAAGTAGATTTAATTGGTCTAAGAATTATTGTCAATGAACCCTATTAAAACTCATTAGAGACGATTCTGTTGACTTTTAGCAATAGAGGATTAATGAGAAATGCGCAATTACATACACATTGATTCAATATTATGTCTCTTATTTGTGTACAATATGTGTTCTAAGCGACGACTCACTTTAGCGGCCGCTTTTTTGTGGTCCCGTAAGTGGTCGCTTTAAAATTTTCTAATGTATTTCAAAAAACACAATGTAGTTACTTGTTTCAGGATGCAACGTTGAAAACGCGAGTTATGGGTTATGTGTCTGTGCTGAAAGAAACGCCATTATGGCCGCCGTTGCCAAGGGTTACAGAAAGTTCAAGGCTACTGCTGTCTCTTGGTGAGTTAATGGTACAATTATCAACATCGTGAAATTGACATTGACTTCGACCAAATTCTAAATCACCCGATTTATGCTTCATTCAATGCTTTAAATCACTCACTCAACATGAAGCCCCCAAGACCTGGCCTTTACATCTCCAGACGTTCATTAAATAAAGCTTACTTGTTTGAAAACATTGCTTTGAAATCCCTTCAGAGCTTTTATGTAATACTTTACGTTGGTGGTCCACATTGCACCAAAACAATGTACCATTTACCTGCGTACCCTTTACCAATCACATAACCAACATTAAGGTGATAGCATTAAGTAGTCCAGTCTTAACACATTTTCAGGAACAATTTAAGTACAGGGTCACTTATATCAAAATCCATTGAAATAACTCCAATTGATAGGGAGATTTTTTTCAGAAACAATATTTATGTGCCGATCAAACATTTCATGACCAATTAAAGTAACAAGAGGGCAAGAATGGCCCTAAACCGCTCACATGAACTTTATTGGTCCAGTGGATCTCATCCAAGTAACTTTCTGGCAAAGATTCAGTCAAATGAAAAGGGTCACCCAAGGAACATCCTGGTAAAGTTTCATAGAAATTGGCCCAAACGTTCAGGAGGAGATGTCGTTCAAACATTTCAGGCTCAAAATAAGCCCCGCCCTGCCAAGCCCATATTTAAGGACCAATCAAAATTTCGCAAATACTTTTTGAAAAAAGTCACCCAAGGAACATTCTGTTATAGTTTCATTGGAATCAGCCAATTGGTTCAGGAGGAGATGTTCAAAGATTTCGTGCTCAAAATAAGCCCTGCCCTACCACGCCCATATTTAAGGACCAGTCAAAATTTTGCGAACAATGTCTGGAAAGGGTCACCCAGGGAACATTCTGGTAAAGTTTCATTCAAATCGGCTCATTGATTCAGGAGGAGATGTCATTCAAAGATTTCGGGCGAGGTAAAAAAAATATAGCTAATTAATTCAACTGTAGTTGTTTACCGACGTTTAAGTCAACTAACTACGATTGTTGCTTTAAATCGAATAATACATGTGGTGTGCATCCCCCTTGGCTAGAGTTGATGGCGTACTTGTTAAACCATTGAAATATCATGCACGGACCCAAAAGTTTTAAAAAATATGGGTTACAAATTGTTCATTTTTGCTTTTCAGTGACATAAAGGGAGAATTTAAAGGTCCCTGTGGTGTTTGTCGACAGGTACTTATTGAGGTAATATAATCCAAGAATGTAGAAAAAGTCACCATTACTTCCGGAAAATGAGCAAAATCCAGTCCTGTGTTCAGGATGTAAAGGTGTTTTTGAGCGCTTTGAAATGATACCTTGCTTTGCACGTGCACATACGTGCAAAGCGAGGTATCTTTTCAAAAACGCTTCGCTAACGTTAACATCCTGACCGCAGGGCTGGTTTATACCACTTGTTACTTTCAGCTTTTAGGGGGGGGGGGGGGGGGGGGGCTGGGATAGATGGGTGGGGTGAGTAATAGTAGGATATACATCTCCCTTGATCGCTAAGATTTTGCTTAAACAATCTTTCAATGACTTGTCTCTTTCAGAACCATTTAGTCGTATTTCATATTAAATCAAAGGTTCAATGGCTTTATCTATAGAGACTTTAAGTGTGTATATTTAGGGTCCGTGATTAAATCAACTCAAATTGTTCCAAATTTCACATTAAGTCAGGGTGTGCTTTTTAATAGGGATTATTTTTTCAGTTTGTTCCAGATATGGATCTTTATCTTACCAAACCAAACACGACGTACAAGAAAGTGAGCCTGAAAGACTTATTGCCGATGGCATTCACACCGGCTTCGTTGGAAGAGGAACGTGTATTATAGCTATACGGCTAAAAGTCATGTTACATGGACTTGTAGATACAGTAAATAATATCGTGAAATTGATTTTCTTTGCTATCAGAACCATTCTAAATTGCACTTTCTTTGCTCTTTTTATTGAAAACGCTTTAAAATCACTAAAAATGATACGATCAACAACAATCAAAATGTAAATCATTTTAAAAAATCCATGAATTCGATGGCTTTCTTTTATTTGTAACTGTCTGATTGGTTCGTGAAGACATAAAGAGTAATTACAGAACTTTTATGTATATTTTCTTAGAGGGAGTTAATAATAAATATGGCTAATTTAGTTCGTTTGAAATAAAATTGGCGATGTTTGATTACCTCCCTTTACTTTCACTCAAAACTCACTCATCACACTCAATCATATTTCATTCCGAAATCATTCAAGTATCATACAGCTAGTCAATTTCACGGTGTTTTTAACTGAAAAAATATCAGCGTGGGGTTTCATTACTTGAATAAACAGTGTTCGATGACACGACACAGTTCATAGTTCATGTTGCCTCAGAGATTGGGGGGGCTTAACCATTTTAAATCTGACAATTCAAAGTTTTGCCGAAGGGATTTCTCTCGATAGGTCTTTCCGCCCCAGAAGCTAACATCGATTATTTGTGTACTTGAAATATACCAGTATGTTAATTAGATTTTTCATACCTTATATTAGTAACATCGTAAAACAGGCAATGAAACCTGATCAAAACCATTCGAAATCACTTGCTCAGGGCACCATTTATAGCTTTCTAACCACTCTATAAAATAATTCAAAATGCCCGAAATCATAAATAAAAGATCTGAAAATATTAGATCATGATGACTCTAAACCGTACACCTGAATTCTATTGGTCTAGTAGATGTCACCCAAGTAACATTCTGGCAAAATTTTATTCTAATTTGCCTAAAGGTTGGGGCGATGTAATTTCAAGAGTTCATTTTATGGCCCAATCAGAATGTCTAATAAATCTTAGAAAATGGTCACCAAAGGAACACTCTGGCATAGTTTCGCTGAAAATAGTTTAGGAGATGAAGTTGTTCTCAGATTTTATAGTCCGAAAGGTACCCACCACGGAACAACCTCATTTTAAGGAGAGAGGAACAGTAATGCCAAAATGAATTGAAACTGTCGTCTTAGTTTTAGAGAAAAGATATTTTCAAAAAGGAAAAGTAAAACAATACCCCGCCCTGCAACGCCCATATTTGTGGGTCAGTCAAAATATCACTAACAACTTTTGAGGAGGGTCACCCAAGGGACATTTTTGCCGAGTTTGGTTGAAATATGTTTAACAAGAGCCATGTCGGACATGGCCATCCCCCGCCGAGAAAGCTTGATAGTAAACTGAGGCCTAATAGATTAAGGGTTCTACTTAAAGAAATTTAGCCCCTACAAAATCTAAGTCTTTAAAATAACAAAGGGCAATAACTCCAAAATTATGCAAGCAAGAGTTGTAGTTCTTGTGCACTCCACTTCTCCTCCATGAGATCTATCCACCCATAAAGTTTCAAGTTGATAGCTTTAATAAGTTAGGAGATATGCTCCGGACAAAATCTATGTCTTAAAATTAACAAAGGGCAATAACTCCAAAATTATGCAAGCAAGAGTTGTAGTTCTTGTGCACTGCACTTCTCCTCCATGAGATCTATCCACCCATAAAGTTTCAAGTTGATAGCTATTATACTTAAGGAGATAGGCTCCGGACAAAATCTATGTCTTAAAAATAACAAAGGGCAATAACTCCAAAATTATGCAAGCAAGAGTTGTAGTTCTTGTGCACTGCACTTCTCCTCCATGAGATCAATACACCTATAAAGTTTCAAGTTGATAGCTATAATACTTCAGGAGATATGCTCCCGACAAAATCTAAGTCTTAAAAATAACAAAGGGCAATAACTGCAAAATTATGTAAGCAAGAGTTGTAGTTCTTGTGCACTGCACTTATCCTCCATGAGATCTATCCACCCATAAAGTTTCAAGTTGATAGCTATTATACTTTAGGGGAAATGCTCCGGACAAAATCTAAGTCTTAAAAATAACAAAGGGCAATAACTCCAAAATTATGCAAGCAAGAGTTGTAGTTCTTGTATACTGCACTTCTCCTCCATGAGATCTATCCACCCATAAAGTTTCAAGTTGATAGCTATCATACTTTAGGAGATAGGCTCCCGACAAAATCTAAGTCTTAAAAATAACAAAGGGGAATAACTCCAAAATTATGCAAGCAAGAGTTGCAGTTCTTGTGCACTGCACTTCTCCTCCATGAGATCTATCCACCCATAAAGTTTCAAGTTGATAGCTATTATACTTTAGGAGATATGCTCCGGACAAAATCTAAGTCTAAAAAATAACAAAGGGCAATAACTCCAAAATTATGCAAGCCAGAGTTGTAGTTCTTGTGCACTGCACTTCTCCTGCATGAGATCTATCCACCCATAAAGTTTCAAGTTGATAGCTATTATACTTTAGGAGATATGCTCCGGACAAGATTAGTGACGGAATGACGGAAGGACGGAATGACGGACGGAGAGCATTACTATATCCCCTTCGCCGAAAACGGCGGGGGATAATTAACTGTTGACGACTTTCAGCGCACGACGGACAAAAAGTGACAACAAAAGCTCACATTGAGCACGTTGTGCTATGTTAGCTAAAAGTGCTTCACACTTATAATAAAATCGATCAAGTCATTCCATAATTTCAATAGCTAGTCTGTATTTTGAAGCACTCGATCGATCCGCAGACTCAAAAACCTATAAAACATAACCTATATTAAATAATAGGGAGATATTACAACATACTGTTAGCTTTTTTCGTTTGTCTTTAACAAAATAACTGATACCAAATCCCTGCCTTGAATTTAATTAAAAAAGCGCTCACCAAACTCTTTCAATTCAATTCCAAAATTCTTTAAAAATCATCTTGTCATTAAGCACAATGTTCTTGACCTTAGAAAAGACATTCTACCATAATACAACATGGACAATCTTCTGGGTGCAAAAAGTTTTTATCTTAGTTAAAATTGCACAGAAATTGTGTTTGACGCTACTTTTTAACATTACAGTCGGTGAAAACCCGCGCCCTTTGCTTTCTCTCACATATCGAGTACACAGCCCTAACCATTGTGTCACAAAAGACCCCCCCCTCTTAGTTTGGCCCACATTTACAAGCCTTGCGCTCTAGACGCAAACAATTGCAAAACGTTGAACATTTTGTATGCCGCTTTACACCTGCACTCGCCTGTGTAAAAAAGGGCTATAATTTTTAAATGTTCGATGGTTTGCAAACGCTTTAACGATGTTAATGCAAGACTCGATCGAACACTCTACTTCTGTAATATTTCATTAAAGTTCATTGTGCTATACTATTTATTGTTTTTTAAGTGTTTCTTATTCATTTTCGCTTGATAAAAAAAATTATGAAACAGCATTTCAGGGCAGTTTTTTTTGCGAGACTTACGAACAATTTTTACAACTCTGTTAAGATTGAAAAATGAAATATATTTTCAATTGTTTACATAAAACAAGATTATAATATAAAAGCTTAACAAAATATCAGAGTTCTAGTTAAAATCCCATCAACAAGCCACTCTGAGATAAGCAGTTTAACACAGAAAAGGTAAATATAGGGCTGATGCATTTTTGTGCATGATTCCATACTTTATCCTAATTCTGCTGAATTTCCGATTATTATAAATTATAAATTGTTCAGATTTTATGACATTTGAACCAGTCTAGCTGAAGTTTTCTCCACAATAATTAAATACATTACAGGTAGTATAGGCTAAGATCAGCCTGCACTTTCGAGCTTCCCTACAATGTCTGCAAAAACCTTTAAGCACAGCAGATATATGCCATGAACATAATAAGAAGGCTAAGTGTTGAACAAATTAACCCCTTTCCACACCATGCAACTTTTTCATGACTCTTAAAAACAAGATGGTCCTAGATCGCTCACCTGAGTCTCTTTGAACCCTGGGACATCATATTAATTAGATAGGCAGATGTCAACATGGAATTAATTTCTACATAAGATCAATACCCTGTAAAGATATCAGCCAAGAGCAAGTAAGATATGCCTTTTTCGCTCTTTGACTCTATGTAAAAAGGGTTGCGCCCTAGTGGAGCCCAAATGTGACCCCAGGATCTGAATACCTGGATATGAACAAACTTGGTACAGGTCCACCAGATGATGGTACATTCCAAATAGGAAACCTGTATGCATTCTGGTTTTAGAGAAGAAGATTTTTGAAGATTTTCCTATTTTAACCCTTTCACGCTCAAAAGAGCTAAAAGGGATGCGCCCTGGTGGAGCCCAAATATGACCCCAAGATTTTGCCATTTGTTTCCATGTGAAAAAAGGGTTGCCCCCAAGCAAAGCCCAAATATGACCCCAAGGTCTTGATATGAACAAACTTGGTACAGGTCCACTAGATGATGCTACATTCCAAATAGGAAACCTGTATGCCTTCTGGTTTCAGAGAAGAAGATTTTTCTATTTTTACACTTCGTGCTCAAAAGAACTAAAAGGGATGTGCCCTAGTGGAGCCCAAATGTGATCCCATGCCATTGGTATGAACAAACTTGATAGAGGCCCACTAGATGATGCTACATACCAAATATGAAAGCTGTCTGCCACCTGGATTCAGAGAAGAAGATTTTTATAGATTTTTGCTTTTTGATTTTATGTATAAAGGGATGTGCTGGGTGGAGCCCAAATATGACCCCAGGGTCTTGTTATGAACAAACTTAGTAAAGGTCCACTAGATGATGCTACATACCAAATATAAAAGCTGTCTGCCTTCTGTTTTCAGAGAAGAAGATTTTTTTGAAGATTTTTCTATTTTCACCCTTTTTGTTAAGGGTAAAGGGAAAGTTAAGGGTGGATTTCATTTATTTGAACATTTTAGTAGAGCATGACCCAAAGAACACCCCTAAGGAGGAGAAGATGTTTAAAGAAATTGTGGATGACACACGTCGGACATTGGATGATCACAATAGCTCACCTTGAGCACTTTGTGCTCAGCGGAGCTAAAAAGCTCAAGAAATTAAGAACTTATTTTGCTCTTAATCCTGGAGAACAGGAGTTTGATGGTTGGCTTGGCCAACATGCATCCTACATTTGAAACAAGATGTCGTTCAAAGAAATTGATGACGGACGCCAGACGACAACCAAAGAACAGAAGCTGCACAAAGGGTGATCATAGTACCCCACATGAGCACTTTCTGCTCAGGTGAGCTTAGAAAAAGTTCAAATGTTAAAATTGACCTGAAGTACTACCCTCTCCCCCCTGTTGCTCCACACCTGGTGGCGCAAAAGTCTTGATAGCTGTTTAAATTAAGTTCTATGAGTTGATTATTCTATATCAAATGAAAAAGCTGTAGGAATTCCGGTTCAGAAGAATTTTAAACAATAATTAAATTTATCACAAAGCACTACCCCCTCCCCTTGGGTCTCTGCCCCTGGTCACAAAACAATCAAGACTAGATCTATTTTGATTAATGTATATGGGCTGAGGACTCCTGCCAAATTTAGAGCCTGTAAGGTTCCTACTTCATCATCAGAAGAAGGTTTAAAATGTCAAAATTGACCCGCAATACTACCCTCTCCCCCAGTGCTCTTCACATGGTAGCCAAACATTCATGGTTATAGCTATGTAAAATAGGGTCTATGAGCTGATCATCCGTGTCAAATAAAAAGGTTGTAGAGATTCTGGTTCAGAAGAAGAAGTAGGTTATGGATTTAAATTTTTTTTAACAAAGTACTACCCCTTCCCCCCGGTGGCTCCGCACCTGGTGGCCCAACAGTTATGATTTTAGCTATTCTAATTATGGTCCATATGCTGATCATTCTTGCCATATTTCAAGTCTGTAGAGCACATGGTTTATCAGAAGAAGAAGGTTAAAGATGTAAGAATTGCTCTGAAAAGCTACCCTCCCGCCCCCTGGTAAGAGTCTTCACTATGTGTTTGGTATATAAATAAGGTCTCAAAGTATCAGTAGACTATTAGGTAACTTTATTTTTACAGTATGTGGCTGTCTACACTTCTCAGAGTTTGCACCTCACAAACATTTCAAATTGTCTGACATGTCACACATTTTCATAAAATTTCACTTTTGGTTGCCATAGCAACAACGGTTTTTCATGGATTTCAATTCTTTTAGTTATTTTTGAAGGGGACAACCTAAGCAACATTTCTGTAAAATTTGGTGTTAATTGGCCTTGTAGTTTAGGAGGAGATGTCGTTTAAAGAAATTGTTGACGGACCACGACCGCCCCCCGGACGAAAGGTGATCACAATGGCTCACATTAGCACTTCATGCTCAGGTGAGCTAAAAATTCAATGCCCTGAGTGGATGGATAGACTGTTCAACATCTTTCCTTCATGCATTTATCAAATTATTGGAAACTTATGCATAGGCTTAAATTTTATACTTATCAATCTGACCTGTCACTCAAAATTTGATATTAAACAATTTGCAAACAGTTTGCACCATTTTGTCATTCTAAACACAGGGTAGTTCTTGAAGATCTGAATTATCTATTTGGTATATAGATACTGGTGACTTTTAATCACTCGTGAGTCAAATATGTGACCCGTCACACGAAAAGGGACCATTTGGGAACTCTGTACAATATATAAATTTTAAAAATGCTTTCACTGAAAGGTAGATTATTCATTCTAGAGATCTGGAAATAAGCAAGTACGAAATGTTTTGATCCTAGTCAGTCTGCCCACTCCACGCAGTCTGACTAGGGTCAACACTTTAAGCACTACCCAGATGGTCCCTTATTGCATGATGGGTCACATATATATTGTTAAAACTTTCATCAATTGTTTAGTAAAAAATGAATATATTCAAGCGGAAAATTGTTTCAGATTTATTTCTTTCAACAAATAAACATATTAATATAAATATACAAGTATATATGTATATATGTGTGTATTTATTATGCCATTTCTAGCACTATCATTGGAATGAATCATTTACCATCAAATTGATCCTCCCAAGTAATATATGAGCTTAAGCACAATGTATCAGCATGTATTTCAGGGTTTGACACCAATTATTTTTTTGCCACCAGCCTGAAGGACTTATTTTTCCCTAAATCCTACAGGTCCTCCAAGATAAATACATGTCTTCCAGGAAAACTTTACTTATATCAAAGCAATTTAGAAGAAAAAGGCAAAGAAAACAATGCAGGAAAATAAGATTTTGCGTGTGACAAGCAATTTCTTTTTTTTCCACAATGTTTCTATAGTGTTTATAAAAACTTAAGTGCTCGAGAGGCAAGTTTTTTTTATAAAATGTCCAGATAGACTGGAAATACTATGGTCATTACTGACAGGCCTGTATGACCTTTTACATGGTTACCCCTACCAGTCCTCCCTAATATATACAGGGGCATGTTTTCCTAACTTCTTATGAAACAAGATGTGTTTGTGAAACACGAATGCCCCTGTAACGGCTTTTTTTTTTTCAAAGTTTGACCTTGACAGATGACCTTGACCTTGTCACATGACCTTGACTTTGGTACCAGTGGATGCAGATCATTGAGATCTATCATCATGCCAAATATTAGCTTTGTATCTTGAATAGGCTTGAAGATATTGGCAAGGTTAAGTTTTCGGGTTAAGTTTTTTCAAAGTTTGACCTTGACAGATGACCTTGACCTTGTCACATGACCTTGACTTTGGTACCAGCGGATGCAGATCATTGAGATCTATCATCATGCCAAATATTAGCTTTGTATCTTGAATAGG
Source organism: Fragum whitleyi (assembly GCA_948146395.1). Taxonomy (NCBI): domain Eukaryota; kingdom Metazoa; phylum Mollusca; class Bivalvia; order Cardiida; family Cardiidae; genus Fragum; species Fragum whitleyi. The sequence continues at coordinate 60,138,713 of OX411554.1, forward strand.
CTTGAAGATATTGGCAAGGTTAAGTTTTCGGGTTAAGTTTTTTCAAAGTTTGACCTTGACAGATGACCTTGACCTTGTCACATGACCTTGACTTTGGTACCAGCAGATACGGGTCATTGAGATCTATCATCATGCCAAATATTAGCTTTGTATCTTGAATAGGCTTGAAGATATTGGCAAGGTTAAGTTTTCGGACAGACGGATGGACAGACGGACAGACTGACGGACTGACGGACGGACAGACGGACGGACGGACAGACGGACATGAGTAAAACAATATGCCCCCGATCTCTTGATGCAGGGGCATGAAAATAAAATAATTAAGTCAAAATCACAAATCATACCTGGTGTTTTCATTCACTGTTAGATTTTGCCTTGCAATATCTCATCTGAATCGTCTATAAAAGATGATTCCAATGAGATGATGCATGGCAGAATTCCATATTTAGTTACTTATCTAGAAGCAACTTTTATTTTTGACTTACCCCAAATTCTTTATAAAATGTTTAGCCAGATGTCTTGACCTGAAAGACTGTCCAGTGTTAAGGATGAAAAACATTTGCATAACATTTTCCAAATGACAACTCACTTTGAGGGGTCTGTGAAACACTATTGTAAGTGCCTATATTTTCAAAGGCACTTACAATAGTGTTGCACTGACACCATGACATGCACTAATGTGCAAAGCAGGTTATCCTTTGAAAAAGTTTGCAATATTCACCACATTCTGAAGCGAGGGCTAGTGTCAGTGTTGATCGCTGACATCCGTTATAAATGCTACTGATCGAAAAAAAACAGTTACCTGCAAATAAACACAAAATTCAGAGATAAAAAAATTCGGATTTATTCCACATGTTTTGCGTAAGTTCAAATTCAAGTCTAGATATCTTTACTTGAATAAGAATTATGATTATGCTAACCCTCATTAAAGTATACTTTATACTTTAAAATTAGTCCTGAAATAACTCATTTTTCCACATCACGAAAGTACACATGTTGCCTGGAAATTATTTTAGAATGAATTGATCTTCAAGGCCAATACTTTTGGGCAGAACAAACTCTTACATCCCTACACTTTGGGGAGCTCAATTCTAGCCTTGAACCCTTTGCAAAGGCGTACAGACTTTTACACCGCCCTAATACAATTGTGTATACCCATAGGGTAAAAGTATCACTGACGATTTAATCATCCATATTTTCCACACCAAATATAGGTGTTGAAAATCTTTAAAGAAGCCATGGCACTTCTAAAATCCTCCACTGTCCACAGAAGTGGGTGTAGCACGTGACTGCTGTGGGCACGGCTTTGAGACTGCTGATGGTAATACAAAAATTTACAACAAAATTAACATGACCTGTCATTTACTAGATCCTTGATTGATAACCAAAAACTTGCAACTGCAACTTTATTCAAACTCCATTTACAAGATTTTTGGTGTCCCAATGACAATATGTTACTTGACAGGTCATATTTATTTTGTTTTAAACTTAACACTGGATATTTAATCATCCATATTTTCCACACCGAATATAGAAGTGTTGACAATCTTTAAAGAGGCCATGGCCTGTCTAAAATCCTCCACTGTCCATCTGTCCACAGAAGTGGGCGTGGCTTTGTGACTGCTGCTGGCTACACTGAAATTTACAACAAAATTAACATGACATATCATGTACTTTATCTTTGATGGATAACCAAAACTATTTATTTAAGTTGTAGTTACAGTGTTTTAGGTCGCCCAGTCAAGAAATATTAAGGTAGTACACCTGTAATAGTTCCGCATCATTTTGGTTCTCATGATCTTTCCTAATTTTAGCAGAGTTTTTCCAATGACATTATTTGGAAACCTCGGTTTACACTGACAAAGTTCATGACTTTAGAATTATTGCTGACATATTACAGGTCTACTACCTTAAGGAAATACTAAACAGCAAAATTAGACTTTGATGTAGGCAGGGGTTTAAGCTTGAACAAGGCTGTAGTTAGGATGTTTTAGTAGCTACTACAACAACATGCTGAGGGATAATATATAGCAATCAAAGGATTAACACAATACTATTGTAAGTGCCTATAAATAGATAGGCACTTACAATAATATTGCGCTGAACACTTGAAATATAATACAGAAATTAGATTAAGCAGAGTTTAGCAACTGTATTTGAAATTAGACAAAATAAAGTAAGGATTATCAATTGACCATTACAAATATTGAAATCCATCCACGAGCAAAAACCTCAAGCTACAGATGTTTAACGCCAGAAAGAAAGAAATTGCCTTGAAATGAGAATTAATGCTTCTTTGAACAATCCGAGATACATATATATAGACCAGATATCCATGTGCTTTCTGAACATCATTAATATTAGACTTGAACTCTAAAACACCTTTTACCCAAGAAAATACGATTGTGGCTAGTGGCACAGTGGAGATTCATACTAATGACCTTTGATTAATTCTGGACAATTTACAAGTCTACTGTCCTTCATAATTAGCATCATTGTCTTAAGTCTTGTGCAGCAGTCAGGGAAAATCTATAACAGCAGTGTGTTTATCATTTTGATAATTTAATTGTTTCATTCATGAAATTTTCAAGTGAAAATACACCAAAAAATTTAAACAATTAAGCAAAATAATGATAAAGAAAAGATCTTACTCTATATTAATTGGATCATTAAAACTCAGCAGTATATCTGTATCAAACTCAGGCACTCTAAACACACCAAGATGGAGTTCTACCGTATTCTTTACAACTTCATTATATTTGGCGATATTCTGTTCTCCCTTAATATACCAACATCTCTCAGCGCTGAAAGAGAAGAATGATACAATAAGAGAGCCAGGATTTCTCTTGCAATAGCAAACACACATACCAACTTTTATCAATAACCAGAGCTTGCGTTTGACCCTTAACATAGGGTTTTGACCCTCAAATATCTGAACAAACCCTCTTTTGACCCTTAGAAATTATTTACAATGGGGTCATTTTGACCCCATTGAGATAAAATTCTAAGGGTCAAAACTGGGTTTTATCACTAAAATTTAAATGATGTACCTTGTATTCTACTTTGAATTTTACTATCAATGTTTACTTTATATTATTACAACTAAAAGTCAATTCACACTGAAACCTGTAGCATTCTATACACAATTTACCTTTAATGTTATTTTGACCCAATAAGAATGAGTTTTGACCCCAAGAGTATCATGGTTCAGGGCTCCATGACTCCTCAACAACAGAGATATGACCATGGTTAGAGTTTGATAGAACAACACCCACTCCAACACTGTGATGACAAGTGATGACAATATCTTGCCTTTTGTTCCAAAACAGTGGAGCTAATAACTAACTTAGAGAAAGTGGCAATGTATCACAAGATATGCCTGTCATACTGCTTGATGTTGACTGGGTATTTAATTTCAAGTCTAAAAATCAACAAAGGGCAATAATGCCCCCATACAGCCCCTCCCCCCCATGCTGGATGCCTACACGCAACAGGCTATCAGATTGATAGGCATATAACTTCTTAAAATTGAATGCTTAATGTTTAACATCATAAATGGATATGAACCTTTGGGTAATTTATCCAACAATTCCATTTAAGAGATGAAGATAGTATTTTTTTATTTAATGAAGGTTTGAAACTAAAAACCTATTCACACTGTATGAATACACAACGTGTATTCATACATGGCTGTGGTGAGGTTTTTTTTTTAGTTTCATACCTCTATGAAACAGAAAAATATTCTCTTCATCTCTTATAATTTAATTTTACAAAGCATGAAATGTAAAGATTTCTCAATAAAGAAACTGATATCTTATGGGACTACTTTGAGTTGAAGCTCACAAAATAGCTGCATACTCAAAATTGTCCTCATAAATAAATAAAACTAATTTTTCATCCAAATCAGAATTCACAAATTTTATTGACCCAACAAAGATTTAATTGTATGATGGACAGACCAATAATGCTGAAAATATTCTCCTAATTAAGAGCTGACAGAACATATAAAAAGTTATCTATTATGCACTCAGTGAAGACTCGGATCGGATGGTGCGGATGCATGAACTTATCCGAGTCTTAATGTTGGAAATATGTAAACTTGTTGGAATTGTCACACAAAGACTAAATATCATGGTGTTTGAAGTCAATCCATTATATTGTCTTTACAAGAGCACCACCTATCTGTACCAATGTTCAGCTGCAAGCTCTGGATAATGATAACAAGAGGACCAAGATGGTCCTAGATCGCTCACCTGAGTCTCTATGACCCCTGGGACATCACATTTATTAGATCGGCAGATGTCAAAAAGAAGATAATTGCCTAAGATCAATACCATGGAACTTTTTCAGAGAAGAGCAAGACAGATATGCCTTTTTGCTCTTTGATTCTATGTAAAAAGGGATGCATCCGGGTGGACCCTAAATGTGACCTCAGGGTCTTGATATGAACAAACTTGGTAGGGGCCCACAAGATGATACTACATACCAAAAATGAAAGCAGTGTGCCTTCTGGTATCGATTAGAGAAGATTTTTAAAGATTTTTGCTCTTTGATTCTATGTAAAAAGGGTTGAGCCCGGGTGGAGCCCAAATATGATCCTAGGATCTTGATATCAATAAACTTGGTAGATGTCCACTAGATGATGCTACATACCAAATATGAAAGCTGTCTGCCTTCTGGTTTCATAGAAGAAGATATTTGAAGATTTTCATTTTTTTGCCCTTCGTGCTCATAAGAGATAAAGGGATGCACCCATGCAGAGCCAAAATATGACCCAAGGGTCTTGATATGAACTTGGTAGAGGCCCACTATGTGATGCTAGACACCAAATATCAAAGCTGTCTGCCATCTGGTTACAGAGAAGAAGATTTTTTTAAGATTTTTGTACTTTGATTCTATGTAAAAAGGGTTGGGCCCGGGTGGAGCCAAATTATGACCCCAGGGTCTTGATATGAACAAACTTGGTAGAGGTCCACTAGATGATGCTACATACCAAATATGAAACCTGTCTGCCTTCTGGTTTCAGAAAAGAAGATATTTGAAGATTTTCATTTTTTACCCTTCATGCTCATAAGAGATAAAGGGATGCACCCGTGCAGAGCCCAAATATGACCCCAGGGTCTTGATATGAACAAACTTGGTAGAGGTCCACTAGATGATGCTACATACCAAATATGAAAGCTGTCTGCCTTCTGGTTTAAGAGAAGAAGATTTTTGAATAATTTCATATTTTCACCCTTTTTTGAAGGGTAAAGGGAAAGTTATTTGAATAACTTTGGTAGAGCTTGACCCAAGGAACATCCCTGCCAAGTTTCGTCAAGATTGGCCAACTGGTTTAGGAGGAGAAGATGTTTAAAGAAATTGTGGACGACGCACGACTGACGACAGACGATGGACATTCTACGATCCCAATAGCTCACCTTGAGCACTTCGTGCTCAGGTGAGCTAAAAAAGAAGCATAACTCTTAGAAAAAAACTTTGCAAGTTGTTCCCTTTAATAATCTGGATGTCTCTTGTGATAGTGACCACACATGCCAAGTTTCATGAAGATAGCTTCAATAACAACAGATACATGACCAAGGAAAAAGTCTATCATGAAAGCATCAATTCAAATGCCAACACCAACATGATCAAGGGTCCAGATTAGAGGGGATAAAGCCAGTCTGAAATCTTTATTTCCAAATAAAACCCTATGTTGTGGGTATTCATTTGAACCGTCTCAATGAGACGTTTCAAATGAGTACCAACAACATAGGGATTAATTAAGGAATAATGAAATATTTATTTCCAAATGAAACCCTATTTTGTGGATTAAGTTAGAAATAATGAAATATTTAAATTTGAAAACCAAAATATCCCCCTCTATCCGTAACTCTGGGTGATGACAATTCCTCAAGTTTTCACTTAAAACACCGGGGCTAATTGACAAGGGGAATGATTTTGAAATGTATTCTGAATGAAATTGTATGATTGGGAACAACCAGTTTTAAACGAAATTTCAGGGGGGGGGGGGAATAATAATGTATAATTCATCAAATTGAACAGAATTGATGATACAGTCAAACCAGTCTCAAGCAAGCACCCAAGGGACATTCTTAAAGTGTTTGCTTAAGCATTTTGGAAAGATTTGGTGAGTATTTTGATTGATTAATTGAATGGAGTTTTACGCAGCTTTCAATATTTTTTCAGTTATATCGTGGTGGCTGGAGCATCTTACAATGGATTCCTGATATTTCTCTCACCAGTACAACCATCACATCCTTTCCTAGCCTCCAGCTGCTATCTTACATAGGACTACGATTATAAACCCATTGGTGAGAGACAATCAGTCGGAAAGAACCCGGGACCACTAGATTGTCAGTCCGGTGTGCTACCAACTGCGCTATGACGGCGGCGTGAGAATTTTGAATGTGACTTATGTAGCGCTGATTGGGTGATTAAAATGGTATTGATCAGAATGATTTTTCAAATTACAATTTTCTTACCTGTACTTAATGTTTCATGGCAAAATGTTCATGTAATAACAAAATGTATTCATAAAACACCAATGGCCCAACCACTTCCATTTTGCAGAAACAGAAGTTTTGATACAATATTGTTATCAGCTGCAAAATTCAATATGATAATCAACAATACAATAAATTTAATTATGAAATTGTAATTTCCAACAATTTTTACCGTAAATAATGACCCTGACCTAAACTGATGACCTTAAAGTTGGTACCAACAGAAAAGAACAAAGCAATACAAATGTGAAATATGAAACTCCACAACAAACCATTTAAAAATTATGGCGAGATATAAAACTTTTTTCCAGCAAACAGACAAACAGGCGGGACAATAACAATTTGCCCCTGTTTTATCTATGCTGGGGCATCCAATGAATTTTAGGAATGTACATAGAGGTTATTGAATTAGTGGTCATGGAATACTGAATTCATTAAATGAGTCATCTGTAAAGTTGTAAACAAATAAAAACGAGGCTGCGCCGAGTTTTTATCTGTTTTAGATGACAAGTTTAATAATTTCTGTATTCTAATAGCACAAATTTTTTATTCCTTTTATAATATGACCCGAACTTTTTGCGAAAAAAGCCAAAATCCTTGAAATTCATCATTTCAATTGTTACGCGAAACTTATAGCCTTTTAAAACTGAAGTTACAATATATACATTATGACATCATTTTCACGGTCACAAGGTAGCTTTGCTATTTGCTCTGAGCCCATTTGCATAGTTATTCCACAAGAGTAATAACACCCGTGTAATATAAACAAGAGGACCAAGATGGTCCTAGATCGCTCACCTGAGTCTCTTTGACCCCTGGGACATCACATTAATTAGATAGGCAGATGTCACAAAGAAGATAATTGCCTAAGATCACTACCATGGAACGTTTTCAGCAAAGAGCAAGACAGATATGCCTTTTTGCTCTTTGATTCTATGTAAAAAGGGATGCACCCGGGTGGACCCCAAATGTTAACCCAGGGTCTTGATATGAACAAACTTGGAAAAGGTCCATAAGATGATGCTACATACTAAATATGAAAGCTGTCTGCCTACTGGTATCAAACAAGAGCTGTCACTGTAAGATGACAATGCCCCCAACACCGCTTTGATTTAGAAGTTATGGCCAATGTTAAAGTTTTTGGACGGAATGACGGACGGACGGACAGACGGACGGACAGACGGACGGACAGACGGACGGACGGACAAGTCAAATTTATGATGCCTCCCTATCGGGGGCATAAAAAGAAGTTTTTTGAAGGTTTTCCTATTTTCACCCTTCGTGCTCAGATGAGCTGAAAGGGATGCGCCCGGGTGGAGCCCAATTATGACCCAAGGGACTTGATATGAACAAACTTGGTAGGGGCCCCCTAGATGATACTACATACCAAAAATGCAAGCAGTGTGCCCTCTGGTTTCGATTAAAGAAGATTTTAAAAGATTTTCGCTCTTTGATTCTATGTAAAAAGGGTTGCGCCCGGGTGGAGCCCAAATATGATCCTAGGGTCTTGATATGAACAAACTTGGTAGAGGTCTACTAGATGATGCTACATACCAAATATGAAAGCTGTCTGCCTTCTGGTTTCATAGAAGAAGATTTTTGAAGATTTTCATTTTTTTACCCTTAGTGCTCAAAAGAGATAAAGGGATGCACCCGTGCAAAGCCCAAATATAACCCAAGGGTCTTGATATGAACAAACTTGGTAGAGGCCCACTAGGTGATGCTATATACCAAATATGAAAGCTGTCTGCCATCTAGTTTCAGAGAAGAAGATTTTTTAAAGATTTTCGTTCTTTGATTCTATGTAAAAAGGGTTGGGCCTGGGCAAAGCCCAAATATGACCCCAGGGTCTTGATATGAACAAACTTGGTAGAGGTCCACTAGATGATGCTAAATACCAAATATGAAAGCTGTCTGCCTTCTGGTTTCAGAGAAGAAGATTTTGAAAGATTTTCATATTTTCACCCTTTTTGTTAAGGGTAAAGGGAAAGTTAAGGGTGGATTTCATTTATATGAACAACTTCGGTAGAGCTTGACCCAAGGAACATCCCTGCCAAGTTTCATCAAGATTGGCCCACTGGTTTAGGAGGAGAAGATGTTTAAAGAAATTGTGGACGACGGACGACGCACGACTGACGACGGACGCCGGACATTCTACGATCACAATAGCTCACCTTGAGCACTTCGTGCTCAGGTGAGCTAAAAATATTCAACAGGGATATTCCCTCCCGTAACGTAGGTCATATTATAAATACTAGGAATGAACAGTGTATTATCACAGCTTCAAATGTAGTCTAATGTCATACTCACTGTTCCATGGCATAATGTTCTCTCCCAATTTGTTCTTTCACCACAATCCTGCAATCCTCTTGTGCACTGTTGGCCATGGCCAAGTCTTTAAAATGCGTCCTAAAAAAGATACAGTAAAACTTTTATTAAGTGACTCGAAGAGGACCACCTAAAATCCTAATTATTTAAACTCAGTGCTCCATTCATTCCAAACACTCACTCAAATCAATCAACCACGTTCCAAAATCTGTAGGAAACCTTTCTAAATCAGCCAAGACTATCAACATTTAATTCAAATGGATCAAATTATTTTACAATCTTATTCATTGGTGTTGATTTAAAGTTTATAACTGTTCCTTGAAAAGACAACAAGAGCTGTCGGAGGACAGCGAAGCTCGACTATTCCTAGTGCTGGATAGTAACAGCAAATCAATATCGACATTGGAAATTCAATAAAATGAAAGTCAAGAGAAAAGGATCTTTGTCTAGAGGCTGATATTATGGTCACAGAAGCATGTGCAGAGTTTCAAAGCAATAGCTTTAGTAGGAACAGAGATATAACTAACATAAAACAGTTGCACATAAAAACATAACCAAGATTTTTAAGGCCAAAAAGGGTTAAAATTCCACTAAATTAAATATCAGAGTAATGAATCTTTTTCTGTGGGCTAACATTATGGTCAAAGAAGCATGTGTAAAGTTTCCAAGCAACAGCTGTAGTAGAAATAGAGATATTACAGAAATACAACATTTGCACGTAAAAACTTAACCAAGAATTTCTAAGTCCATAAAGGGTAAAAAATCCACTAAATTCTATACCAGAGAATTGAATCTCTATTAAGAGGCTGTTGTTATGATCATTGAAGCATGTGCAAAGTTTGAAAGCAATAGCTTTAATAGAATTAGAGATATAACTGATGTACAACATTTGCACGTAAAAACTTAACCAAGAATTTCTGAGTCTGAAAAAGGTTAAATTCCACTAAATTCAATATCAGAGTAATAAATCTTTGCCAAGAGGCTGATATCATGGTAACAGAAGCATGTGTAGAGTTTCCAAGCAAAAGCCTATGTAGAAATAGAGCTATGACTAATGTACAACATTTGCACATAAAAACTTAACCAAGATTTCTAAGTCCGAAAAGGGTTAAAATTCCACTTAATTCAAAATCAGAGAATTGAATCTTTGTCTAGATGCTGATATTATGGTCACAGAAGCATGTGCAAAGTTGCAAAGCAATAGCTTTTGTAGAAATAGAAATATTACAGAAATACAACATTTGCACGTAAAAACTTAACCAAGATTTTCTAAGTCCGAAAAAGGTTAAAATTCCTCTAAATTCAATATCAGAGTAATGAATCTTTGTCAAGAGGCTGATAGTATGGTCACAGAAGCATGTGTAAAGTTGCAAAGCAATTGCTTTTACAGAAACAGAAATATTACAGATAAACAACAGTTGCACATAAAAACTTAACCAAGATTTCTAAGTCCGAAAAGGGTTAAAATTCCACTTAATTCAATATCAGAGTAATGAATCTTTGTCTAGATGCTGATATTATGGTAACAGAAGCATGTGCAAAGTTTCAAAGCAATAGCTTTAATAGAAACAGAAATTTTAAACACTTGCACGCAAAAACTTTACCAAAGCATTACGCCGACGCCGACGCCCGGGTGACTGGAATAGCCCCCCTATTCTTCGAATAGTCGAGCTAAAAACAGAATACTCTGTATATTTTGTTTAAGGGAGGTAATAAAAATAGCTAATTTTGTTCATCTTGAACAAGTTAAGCAATATTGGTTTACTTTCCTTGAATTTCACTCAAAATTCACTACGCACACTCATTCAATTTCATTCCAAAATTATTCATCTTGCCAATTTCACGATGTTCTGAACTGTTTTATTCATTACACCTATTGTTGGAAGACAAATAACTAAGGTCACATTGACATTTGTCAGTTTAAGTTGACAAACCCAGGGTTCAAACTTATGATCCAGGGTTGAAAGCCCAATGCATTACCCCTGAAGCACATGTTGATTCATATCTGTATTTATAATTATTAAGTGCAGCCTCAACTTTATCATTAAGAGGGCCAACATCTGAGCTTGATCTTTAAAATTTGATTCTGTTATAGAATACATTGTGTGCATTCTCAAGAGTAGCAACCTTTGTTATACGTCACGTATGTCACCCATCAAATTCTTTTGCCATCCAATCTTAATTTTCAATGAACATCATTATGAAGTTATGATGTGAATTTACAAACATGGTTTTATATCTTACACTGAAAATTTTGTTCAACAGATTGAAAGAATTTGGTCAATTTCCATAAAAATCCAGGTCATTTTACAAAAAGTATATTTAATTTGTGTCCATAAAAATCCAAATTTATCAAACTCTTCCTCTAATAAAGATAAATAATCTGTGTAACCTTGTTTTTGTTTGGGTATTTCCGTTTATTTATCGTTGCTACTGTAGCACATGCCCATATGAGCGACGCCCCAAGAAGACAGTTAGTTGTTTCGGGGGATAGTGCAAGGATACATGGCGAAACTACTGCTGAGATCCGCCATGGTTCTTTAACGTGCTCGGTGTAAAGCACCGTCTCATCGGGCCTCGGTTTAACATCTCATCCGAAAGACAATTAGTTTTGTTAGAATACCAGCCTGGGAATCGAACCCACCCAGTCGAACTTCAATGGTTTTGAAGCCCGGTGCTCTTCCAACTGAGCTAAATTGGCCTTGTTTTTATTTCAATAATTTGTTTATATATGACTCGAAAAATACATATCATGACAATACATTCAATATCCTATACATGTATTTATGATCAGAGCTTACTCTATAGCAGTTTCATCTGGTAACTGGGGGTCTGCCATCTCCATTATCTCTACAATTATACTCTGGTCTGTGTTGGGATGTACAAACACCTCCTGGTTGTCAGGGATCTGTCGGATCGCACTGAAAACATATACAGGATAATTATGTACAGTAAAACTTTAGCTACCATTTAGGCAACCACCCAAAAACGGTCGTTTATGGGAATGGTCGCTTAATACAAATTATCTAGATCATTTAACAGGTCATTTTGACAGCATTTATAAATTGTCTGTCAAATTGTACTGAATCTTATGATGTTCGAAGCCATTAGAATCGTCTTATTAAGACGATTCTAATGGGTTCCAACAATAAAAGATTCAATGATAACTAATTTTTTGTTTAGAATGTCCTTTTTTTTCAGAGATTTTGCTTACAGTGAATGGACTTCAGATGGTGGTCCCTTAATAAAACTGGTGGCTTAATAGGTATGGTCACTAGAGCAATATGGACTGTACATATATTATAAACCCCTTTCATACTGAACCTAATTTAGGTGCCAATTTCATTCACCACTAAAATAGTTTTAATAATTCCTTGCGTTTGTGTTCATTCAATTACTACAGGTAGAGGTGCTATTGGATTTGAGACAAAAATATTCAAACCATTAACAAACCATTTTTTATTCATACTCATTGTATTGTCTTGACAAGACAAGGATTTGGGTAAAAATTAAAGGTTTTAGACATAAGTAACATCTTCTTAGGGTAGTGGACCCGTAATATTTCTGCAACATTTCCGAACATTATTATGATCTTTCACGATGTTGACTATGGTATCCTAATGATTTCCTAATGAAAATCATTAGGAAACCTTGGTTGACCTGTTAAATTTCATTATTTTTGAGACATTCTGAATCTATTACGGGTCCATTAACTTAAACTCTAAAATTACACTTTGTTCTGTGTTAAAGTGTTCCCACTGCTTCTTCAAAATAGGGGGTAAAAATGGTTATTTTGCAGCCTCCATGAATCCCCTCTATATGAGACAAAGAAGGCTGCTTGCAATAATTATGGAGTACAAGATTCCATTTGGGGGTAAATGTGCAATGACTTCCTTGTTTGTGGGGTATCTGTCATATCATACTGAAGGAATAAATAGGATCAAAACATAGACAATCTTTGGGATAACAATTTTAGACTTGAGTTTTCCTGCTTTAAAATCTGTTGAACTCTCAGTACAAAGTTTTGCAAAAGCAAAAGTTATGTCCATCAATCAGTGTGCATTCTAATTGGAAAAAAATAATTTCATTTCTCAATGAAAGAAATTTTGAGAATGCAATTATTTTGTAAGCTTAAGCAAAAAGTAGTCCCATATGAAGTTAGTCTCACAATTGAATATTCTGTACAATTTTTGCTCATAATATTGTAAGATATGAAGAGAGTATTTATTGATTTCAAGGAGGTATGAAAATTAAAACTTAATCTGTCTGATTTCCAAACCTCCTTCACAATAACATTCATACAGTGTTATTATGATTTTAATTTCATACCTCAAAGAATCTATAAATACTTTCCTCATCTTTTAAGGGCACTTAAACATTACACTTATTTATCGTATTGCAATCAGTTTCAAAACACAATCGATTATTTGGTTTTTAGTTGGAAGAGTTAATCAACTTATGATTTTACAATCGTTTTCTTAGAAATTAATAATACAGCACTTCCAGTATCATCCTTTGAAGAATAGAATGTGAAAGTTTTGTTAAAACTAATGACCTAAAGACTTTCTGCAGAATTTTCTACTAACTTTATGGATCAGTATGAAACAGTTGTAACTGCCTATAAACATATAAATAGGCAGTTACATCTGTTTCACACTGAGCCATCAAACTGATGTCGGTTTCGAAAACAATACACAATGGCTTTCATAAGATGTGTTAGGAATTGATTAATCGATTATAAAATTTCTTAGTCGATTATCACATTCAAAAGCCCAAACCAAATGATAATCAATTATAATCCATTTATCTGCTGATCACTACTTATTGAACTTATAAATGAACTTCTTGGGTCATTAAGATAGTACACCATTGAGAACATTTTGGAAAAGGCTTGATGTCGCAAAACTTCAGAAGATACCCATAACATTTCTATCTTAAATCATTTTCGCAGCAGTACTGAAATGTTGTTAAGATTTCAGAATATTCATAAAGCCTTATTTATCCATTGATTGGAGACAAATTTCAGAAAGGATATATTTCTTGAGGCCATAGATTGTTTGATTGATTGAATTGAGTTTTACGCCGCTTTCAACATTTTTTCAGTTATATCGGGGCAACTGGAGCACCTAACGATGGTTTCCTGGTATTCTCTCACCAGTTCAACCACCACATCCGTTCCTAGCCTCCAGCTGCTATCTCACATACGTCTACAATTATCAACCCATTGGTGAGAGACAAATAGTCGGAAAGAATGAAAGCCGCCATCGGGGCCATAGATTGAACCAGGAAGTCTAATTCACTTCGAAATGCGATATAACAGTGGTCAGTGAATGAGGGTTGAAACAATTATTCAATTTGACTGTTTTTGAGTGCACAGCACAATACATTTATGGGTAATGTCCTAGAGCATCAGTCTTCACACTGCAGCTTCAATCTGGGGGTGAAATTGTGTATTTTACAGCATGCATGTACCCCTCTCTGTATGAGACAAAGAAGGCTGCTTGCAAAAATAGGGGGTACAAGCTTCAATTTGGGGCTAAATTTCCCCAATTTGAGGGTTTTTGGGAACACTGAGCATTGCCTATCTTCCAGCCTACTGAAGGGTCAAACTGTCAATCTATTGTTACCTGACATCTTGTGCTGTATGTGGAAGAATTACGGAGAAGGCTCCACCATAGAGTTGTCTTTCACTCTGCATAGTTATCGTCTGGAAAATAACAGGTCACTGAGGTCAGAGTTTTACACTAACATCTCTTTGCCAACAGCCTGAAGGAGCTGTGAGACAAAAATATTACTGGTCCTCTGTGATAACAACAGGTCCTGCATGAAAACCATGATTGGTTTTTAGTAATTTAAGGCAAGCAATTTCTTCTTTTTCTAAAATGTTTTCCAATTGGTAATGCAAATTTTAGCAATAGAAATGCAATTATTTTCAAAACTAGACAAATTTGAAGTACTTAGAATTGTCATTATCTGCAAGCCTGAAGGACCTGCAACATGTTTACATCTACCAGTCCTCCCTAAAAACCACAGGTCTCGGACATGAGGACTGGTGTCAGCGTCGATCCTTGCAGGTACTTATCTTTAAGTTTGATATATGTTTTGATACATCAAGTGTCAGAAGTATTTAATAGTAGTACAGATTTCTGTCCTTGGAAAGCGATGCTATTTTTGGACTGGTCGTATCCGAGACTTTACAATGAAATATGTAACGTCCAAAATTGAGACTATATTTAATAGGTATTGTCTATCCTTATCTGAAATAATAGACGGATTAAACGCACCTTCTTTCTGATATTGAATACGAAACCATTCAAACAGTGTCTTTTCTAGGAGGAGGGATTATGCATTTATTAAAGCATATCCTTTTAAAAAAAATCACCCTGCTTTGGAAGGTGATGGGGGATTTTTTACAAAGTTAAAGGGTAAAAGTTTACATATTTTGGAATGTTGACTTTTTTCAACCCCTCGAGTCCTACTTTTTGAATCCTAGAATAGACACTGGCAAAAGAGGGTTACAGTATAGCAACTATCTATCAAGAGATTGTTATTACGTTGACTAGTAAATAAATAGCATCTGAGTAAAAACCAAACAATAGTGTACCTACTTCCAAGTACTAGAGCTTCAGAGTTAGAGAGTGATTTTTCTTCAAAAATGAAATAATCTGAAGTAACTATAGAGGAAAAGTTGTGCCCGACATGGGACTCGAACCCACGACCCCCGGAACACTAGCACAGCGCTCTACCAACTGAGCTAACCGGGCACCTGGTCATGAGTCTACCCATTATCAAACACTACACTCCTCCCCCTTTTAACCAATTGGAGCCAGTCCCATACCGCTCCCAAATGGCCGAACCCAGCGTTCTCCGTTTACTTTTGACACCATTGAAGTAACTATAGAGGAAAAGTTGTGCCCGACATGGGACTCAAACCCACGACCCCCGGAACACTAGCATGGCGCTCTATCAACTTAGCTAACCAGGCACCTGGTCATGAGTCTACCCATTATCGAACACTACAAATAATTGAAAATTATATTTTTTCATTGAGAACTTACTACTAAGGGTTTTGATAAGAAATGAGAAAGATTTATATTTTCACCTGGAGCTCTGATCCACTGAAATTATGGTTACACAAAACTCAACCATCCGAGTCTCATAATGTAGCCCTAGACAAAGGATGGATAAAAAAATAAAGGGTAAACAAAATTAAAACCTAGAAGACAAAATTATGAAACTTACTTTGAATTTGATTGCTTAAATTTCTGGGTATTTTTTTCAGAATGAACGCTTCCTCAGGTATTCAACAGTTAGAGGTAACTTGCACAACTTTTCTGTCTGGAAATCACCACCGGTTTTCTCTGGCTGAAACCGAATCTAGCTGTCTGTCATATCTATTTTAAGACTTTATTTTACCTAGTACAATATCATCTCGTTTTTTCATGTATAGATTTTTAGGAGTTAGATGCCACCAACGAGATAAAACCACGGCGAATAATCATAAAGTACGACTTCAAGTTTGTTGATCAGAGGGCACGAAAACCAATTACCAATAAACATTACTAAGGGGTGTAACTCTAAATTACCCATTCAAAGGGAGACAACATCACCCACAACTTATGGCTACACTCCAGTCGTTTTTATTTTTGTTTGTTTGCTTGTTTGTTTGTTTGTTTGTTTGTTTGTTTGTTTGTTTGTGTGTGTGTTTTGAAAAACCAAATCAGAACGATAACGCAATATTTCTGATTCAGTCATATCACGAGGATTGGAACACCTTACTATGGATTTCTGGTATTTCAGCATGAATGGAGAAAAATACCTATTATAGTAGACAAATATAGATCTATATCAACTTTTATTCCAATATCCCGGCCCACACCATCTCCGGTGGGTAAAGGGTTGAATTAAACGTTATCAATCAATTGATGTGAAACAAGCATGATTTCGATTTAACTCGGGGTTCTTATTTCTTTTTGACATCAGCTTGAAGGACCTTTAAACCTTTAATCTTACGGGTCCTCAAAAAAACAAATTTACTGTGTTTTTTTAGTTGTTGAAAGAGAAAATTTTAAGAAAAAAAATATTGTGGGAAAGGGAAAATGGTAGGCCCTACTTGTAAGAAGCAATTTCTTTAAGTTTCTAAAAATGTTTTAGAATATGGCCAATAACAATTAATAGGTCTGAAGGACCTGTAACGATGAAATCTTCCACGAGTCTTTCCTGAAATGCACAGCTTTCAGGCCCGAGGATTGAGGTGCGTTTCTTAGATTAAGATTCTTAAGAATCTCATTAAGATTTTTAGGATGTGGCGTGTTTTTGATTAAGATTTTTAAGCGGCTCAATAAGAATCTTAACTTGGTGATATCTTACTGAGGAAACGAAGATGGTTTTGCATTGGCTTAAAACGATTAGCCTTGACGACGTCGAATGTTTTCACTCAAAATATTGAAAATCGTTTTTATGACGTCTTAATCATCTTATTTAGTGGAAATTTTATTCTCAATGAAAAAAAGCACCTCTGGTGTTAATGTCGATTCCTGCAACTTAATGAACACGTTTACCATGGTAATTCAACAAGAAAATCTTTTTTCAACCTACATGTATATAAATCTATGGTTTAATTGACACAACTTGGAAAATGTAAGCCTGCTCTATATGGCCATTTGACCTGAACAAACACAAAATTTTCGCGGCATTTGCACTTGAAAATGCTAGCTCCGTTGTACTGTCATCTGACTTGAACAAACACAAAATTCTCGAGACAATTGAAAAAGAAAAAACGCTAGCTCCGCTGTATTGTCATTTGACTTGAACAAACACCAAATTTTTCGCAATAACTGAACTTGAAGAAAACAACGTAAAGCCAAAAAATGCGCAAAAATACCGTTACCGTACAACACATCTCGTATACTGACCGTCTCAGATAACTAGGATTGCCAGCTTTAGAATATCGTCGACTTGGAGAAGACGTCACACATGTCTTTAAAATTCTACGTGGATATGGCCAGAAAGGGAGGTAAAAATAATCGACAATGTCGATTATGTTTTATCTCCCTTGAAAATCGCTCAATACTCGCTTCTCCCGCTCCATCAATTTCATTCCAAAATTATTTTAAATCCATTGACATTGTTAATGTCACGACGCAAACTTATACATCACTCAGCAACGAATTCAGTCCTGAACTCTTGCGTAATGATTTTCTGATGGTCTTCTTATTTATGCGTAGGCCTATAACTTACAAAAACCTGGCTACGACCATTGTTCATTTTTGCTTTTCATATGCGATTTAAACGCTCAGGCTTACGGTCAGATGAATATTTAAATCATAGACAATCGAAAAATATAAAAGAATAATGAAATAACATGGGAGGGAGAGATTGGAGTGGGAGATAGTGAAGAGGAAGAGAATGGTGAGGGAGAGAATGGAGAGAGATTGAGTGGAGAGGGAGTGGGTGGAATGTGAAAGGGATTCGAGGGTGAAAGAGTTGCCTGTGAGAGAGTGTAGGAGAGGAAGAGAGTGGAGATCGTGAAGTGTTTGGAGGAGATATGGGACTGTGAGAGAATAACGTGCGAGGGAGAGTTTGAGAGAGGGGGGGTGGTATAAATAAATAAAAAAAAAAAAACACTTTTCATACTGCTTGAATGTGCAAAGCGGATTTACTCGAAAGAAATGTAACTTTATGCTCGCTGTATATAAATTCTTATTTGCACTGTTTTCAAATCAAAATGTGAATTATCAAGAATTTACCACTAATGCAATGTGATTACTCAGTCTTATCATAATCATCTGTAAGTGCACTCTTTTGTACGACAAACTAGATGTGCTGTATTCTATTAAAGAGAACTAATTTTAATCGATAACTTTACTTTAACAGCGTTTTTGAATCAAGATGAAGTTTTGCGAAGAAAAAAAAATGTTTTGCTACATGTAGCCTATAAATATAGTCTAACCGCGGCATCAGCTGGAGGCAAGGAAAGGATGTGGTGGTTGTACTGGTGAGAGAAATACCAGGAAACCATTGTTAGGTGCTCCAGCCTCCGCGATATAACTGAAATAATGCTGAAATCGGCGTTAAAATCCATTCAATCAATCAACCAACCGCGGTATCCGAAAACGCGGGAAAATGTAGTATAGCCAGGAGTAGGGGTGGACTGAACTGAAATTTAACGAGCGTGAGATAACGGTATTGATCACAAATATAATCACCTATATACTGTTGGAGTATAAAAGCCCATCACAAAAATGCTTTTTGCCGTTTCAATTTTAGTTTCTTCATGATGAAATCGGTTTCGAATGCATGTTTTTTACGCTATGACACATAACGTTTACCGATAGATTTCATAGGATGAAAAAAAATGCCAGTAGTTTTGCGTTTCTTTGATCTATCAGTATAGTCAGAGACCGTGACAGGAAAAATCGTTGGTCCCGATTTGTTATCCATGATTAATGCCCTGGCAGGGCGGAGCCTAAGAAACGGATCGGTGCACTTAAGGTTAGGGGAAATCAGCTTTTATCTAAAATAACCTACTTCTAAAGAGAGTCGACATAAATAACTCGAGACCGTAAACCGTAGATTGGTAACCAAATCCTCGTAACTTCAGCTTAATCAAGTTGATGTTACGAGGCTTTGGTAACCAAACTGAAATATGTTAACTCTCTCAAAGCACAAGAATCCTTTAGGATTTAGGATACAGTTATTTGCACGCGTTAGCGCTGATTACCGACTACAATTAGAAAGAACCCAAACTATTGAAATGTAAACTCGCCAAAATTACGTCACAGTTAAGCCCCGCCCTGCCAGCTCATTAATTACGCAGAATATCTATATCAATTCGTCGAAAGTTTATTTATAAACATTGCGCGGCTAACATACTTCCTGGAAAATCACCAGTCCTCACGCTGAATGTGTGGGTCAGTGAAAGAACCAAGACCGATAGCCGCTCCCGGAAATCGAACTCATGACCTTTGGGTCAAGAGGCCAACACTCTACCTCTAGACAACGGACACCACCGTTTTGAGGAGACAAGTTATATTTGACCATTTTAGCGAGTCATTTATGTCTGATGTGAATGGGCGGGACCAACTGGAACATAACTCGGGTTTTTCCGTGAGATCGTAGAATCTACATGGGTTCACTATCATATGTCAGCTATAAACTGGCGATAGTATTCGCGATTGTATTAAAGTGCGAAGTATAAGATGTACATGTATTTGACAATATAAAGTGATTGCTTATTAAATGCAGTTATACATATAAATGTATATATATCTTGATGTACAATGTATATTTTCCGGATATCTACTAATTCTCATCTTTATTATGATACGCACATTTTCTTTTGTAACTGAGTATATTTAGCAATCGAAACGAGGAATTCGTATACGCCACATTCAATGATTTAAAATATAAGTGGCAATTATGTTGGTCGAGCCGGAGTGGTCTATCAGTATTATATTCACTCTACTTTCCGAGAAGAATAATTAAGACGAGTTAGAGTTCACGGGCCAGTTTCATCAACACATTTAAGACGTGATTTTGTCTTACTGATAGCATTCGAAACAGTAACTTTACATTGGTATTGTAAGATTGGTGATACGTGGTTTTTGTCCTAAATATTTGGTTTGAATAGGGTTTTACGCCGCTGTCAACATTTTTTTCAGTTATATCGCGGCGGCTGGGGCACCTAACAATAGATTCCTGGTATTTGTCACACCAGTACTACCATTACATTCTTTCCTAGCCTCCAGTTGCTATCTCACATAGGTCTACGATTATCGACCCATAAGTGAGAGAAAATTAGTCGGAAAGAATGAATGCCGCCGCCGGGGATCGAACCCGGGACCTTCTAAATATGTGGTAAGTCATCAGTAAGACAAAAATGCGGTCTTAAATGTTTTGATTAAACCAGCCCCATGGTGCGAAATTATCTTACTTTTTCTCAATTAAGAATTTTCTAAAATGTAAACTCAATATTATTGCTTTAATTCTGTTGTAATACTATGATAAGTGAATGAACACAAAAGATAATATTCATAAGTTGTTATAAACAACAACTTATAAATATCATCTTTTGTGTTCATACATTTATCTAAATTTTGAGTTTGAGAAAACTCTTTGTTGAGAATGGGAAAAGATTTTTAATCCCAAACCAGAAGATTAAATATGTCTAAAGATTATCGTAAATTCCGTTATATGTAACTGATAGCCGGCTAAATCGGTCCACGGATTTAATTTTCCTTCTGTGATATAACGATAATATTAAGTTTATATTCGTTTGATTCTAGATAGGATTAAATTATTGTTCTAATATGTATCAGAATAATAAACTCACGCGAAAGACCAGTAGGTCTTGGTAAAACAGACATCATTGTGCGTAAAAAAGTCTTGGTAAAATAAACGTTCTAATAAGGAAAAAGATAAATTTCTTAAATGCTTTCCGATGGACTATTGGTGTCATATTCTGTTTGTTTGTAAATGGCCATAGACATATATATGTCGAATTTTGCCATTAAAGAATTGAATTGAATTGAATTGGTGTTTCTCTTGCAATATCACTTGATAAGTTCAACGCTAGACCAGTGCAATTATCAAAACAATTAACCCACCGATTATAAAGATTTAAACCTGTTTTCGCCAATTTCACACTTGCGGTTGTCATCGAAGCGGGAGTCATTATTGATACAATGTACCGATGACTTCATTACGATGAAATGCATTATATGCGCGATCGGGAGGTTTTTAAAAAAAAACTCAAAAATACAAGGGTTGTTTGATAAATTCGCGGGATTTCTTTCTTATTTTTTCTTATTTTTGGACAAAATATCACAAATTTCCATACAGACATAAAAAGACAAATTATATATTTTGGTGTTTCATGATATTAAAATGTGCAAACAAAAAGCTCTTTTTTCTGTCTCCATAGCAACAAAGGTACGCGAGGTTGCGTTTGGTCAGTTTTCAATTCAGTTTCCATGACGTCGATTCGTGATGATGTCAGGGCAGGTAGGCATAAATCTTCTGTCACGCAGGGTACTACGGCACGTGTAGAGCAGCTAGTCATACCAGATCGACAGGTTTAAGGAAACATCCAACCAAGCTACGGGCGGAGACTACGTAGAAAAGGTCAACAGAGGTGCGTTTTTTACAGGAAGATGAAAAATCCCGCTAAATAAGATTATTAAGACGTCATAAGAAACGATTTTCAATATTTTGAGTGAAAACATTCGACTAAGTCAATGCAAAAACTTAGTTTCCTCATTAAGATATATTAAGATTCTTATTTAGCCGCTTAAAAAACTTAATCTAAAAAACGCTACATCTTAAAAATCTTAATGAGATTCTTAAGAATCTTAACCTAAAAACGTACCTCAGGTCGCTAGATTTTGATTCCCGCTGAGCGACCTCACGTCATGTATCTTGACCGAAAGGCAACTGGCCAGACATGGCCAAATTCCATGTTATCTGTAAAAAATATTTGTTGACATATCATTTTGATTTTATGAATGGTATTCAAGGAATAGTAAAATTTTACCATGAAACAAAAATGATCTTAATATTTCATCTCGATTTTGATTTATAGAGTAATTCTGCGAATTTATCAAACGACCCTCGTACATTCTGAAATGCAGATTTGTATCGAGGAATAAATTTGAAGAATCAATGTCTATTTCAGTTAAGCTTGATTTTGTCTTTCGATAGATAAACTAGGTTATAGAACACCATACACAAAATTGAGTGAATGATCAAATGTCAATTTTGTCTATACACGGTATAGATAAAATTGACATTTGATCACTCACTTAAACTTGTGTACCTATTACATGAACATTTAGTGACAATGAATTGGTTTGTGAATTATTACATTGAACCATAATGAGTGGATACAGGGACACGGTCGTGCAAGTTGAGCCTATTGTTCCGCTCGGAGGGTTCAAACTCAAGAATACCGTGTTTCTGGGATATACGGATATAGCGGCTGGCGGAATGTAAGTTTAAAAAGTTCGTTTAATTTGTAATCCGTCACGTCAAATAAGACCAAATTTGAACCCAGAGAAATTAATTTACTACTCAACTTTTGCCAGGGATCAAATAGAGGACCATGTATTTTACACCAAGAATATCATCTTTACTTAAAACAAGTTCCATCTATTCCCTTTCCATGTTAAGAATATCATCATCATTTCGACTAAAGCATGCGTGCGTATACCAACGCTCAGCTGTATGTGTCGTTCAAAGCCCAAAAAATAAATTGCTAAAAAGTGGGAATATTTTTAACAAACTACCACTTGTAATGATGAACACACTTGTCAAATTTCAAGAAGATTTATTCAATAACAAGAGATATATTGCGAAGGTTAACATTCCTGTCAACATCAACGAACACTAATCGCAACTTAATCGTCATGCTTATGAAGTCAAACTGATTGTAATAGCCCAACCTTTTGTTTCGAGCTAACCAATTGATATATTAAAGGTGTTTGAAATTTGACGAAAAAAAGCAACCAAGTGCATTCTTTCGGTTATGATCCATATGAGACACGTCATGCGAAAAGGGACCATCTGGGAACTTCTTAAAATAAATATTTGAAAAAGAGATTGGTTTTAGAACAGGCCAACCAGAGGTTCCATTTCAAAAATTCTTTCATGGGAAGGTAGATTGATTAGTCTAGGCTCAGAAAATTAGGAAAGTACGAAAAGTTTCGACCCTAGTCAGTCTGCGCAACCCGCGCAGTCTGACAAGGGTCGATACTTTACGCACTTCCCAGATGGTCACTTTTGCGTGACGGGTCACATATCAAAAGTTGAGTTGTATAATTTAGATCGGATTCAGTTGAGATCAACCAAAAATTTCAAGTTAAAGAAAAATGTATACCACTTTATCTTATTTTAGCAGACATTTTAGGTCCGCAGCTATATATTGAGCGCGCAGTGAAGACTCTTATGCCTGCAAATGCACTTGCTGGTCTGAGTCTAAACGTTACGCACATGTGAAATTGTTTGAAATGTCACGCACAGGTTAAATGTTAATACATTTTATTTCTTTAAAAAAAATTATTTGCAAGCTTTTTAAGATTTTTTATGAGAAAAATCATGGGTTATAACAAACTTTGGATAAAACGGTGCATATTCTTATTCGGTCAATTGAGTATTGCATCCCAAGTTAATAGTAGTGGCCAACTGTGTAGGAAAATATGGTATAAATTGATAGAAAATCTAGAATTACTTATATACTTTCAGACGAGCTCTACTCGGTATAAATATGCGAAAGGAGTTTTACACGATCGACATCCCGCAGTTGGCTGGCCAAAAATTGGCATGCGAGAGTCTCGAACAATTAGACCCGAGGGACCAAAAGTATTCGCCGTTACAGATTTGGAATCTTAAATATGAACAGGTTGGTTATCTAAAACAAAATACAAAAGCAACAAACCAAATGGTTACATTCGCAAATAATTGCATAGTAGCTCCTGATATCATGCTTGCTCCCGAATTGTTGGAATTTTTCAAGTAGCCGGTATACGCCTGATACGAAAGCCCGCCCCATGCAGATATTATATAACGGTAAATTATCATTTGGATAACCTCACCAGTGAAATTGACAAACAGTCATATCCGGCTTTCCTTCATTTATCCTATATGACTTTGTCTAAGCGGAGCCCAAAGGGTGACTTCATCATGAAAGCACTCGCGTGCAAAATAATGCACTTAAAGAAAATTTGAGCCAAAATTCTCCCATTTTTTATCAATAGAACAATCGCTTGGTTTTAGAGTAAGGTCTTTTTATATTTCCTTTCTAAAACAACAAATGCTATATTTTCATGAGTGGCTGTAGCTGTTATTGTTCACTCAATGAAATATAAACCAATCTCTAAATAATATTTTTTATAGAAATTGTGGTTAGTTTAACAATACAAAATGACCAGGTATTGATGCTCAAGCTTAAGAAAGTGATAAAAGATCAGTCTTTATCTCCTTATGGACGAAAATTGACATTTGATCACTTACTCAACCGTGTACATGTATATCAATAAGTGGGAGAACATTCTTCATGGGTAAGGCTATACTTTGTTTCTAGTTTTGATTTTAAATCTTAATCCTCCCTGTAATGTATTGATTGAATTGTAAGAGTCTAAACAGAAACTACCAATGGATTAATATTAAGGACCCTTGAACTTTTCTCTCTCCGTGAAAAATCAATCGTTATCAATATCATAAAATATTTATCATTGTATAAATGTCATTTTTGATTATTTTATCTTTTAAATGTCTGTCAAGCGAAAAGGGATCATCCCATATATATCCGTCATATGTTTCTTTCTAATTATTATTTCAGTAGTGAGATTGAAGATCGATTTGATTTTTTTAATCAGTTTACAATATATTTTAAACATAATAAAATCATGTGAACCGTTACACGAAAAGGCACCATTTCGGTTGTGCCTAGAGCGTTAGCCCTGGTTAAACTGCGCGTGGTGAGTCATAAATGTGTATCTTTTTTCAGTTTTCAGTGGTTCTAGTAAACACCCTCCTACCCCCAGATAAGTGCCATTATGTATGTAGTAAGATTATGGATCTTTGCACTGAAAGGTAAGTAAGCCAAAAGATTTTTCTGTCATTTTTTTGTATGTATGGGATTTAACACCGCTTTCAACCTTATTGCAGTCATATCGCGGCGCAAGGGCACCTACCAATGGTTTACTATCGTTTCTCACGCCTGTAAAACCACATTTCATTCAGTCACCATCTACAGTTAAAAACGTCCTGAAATTGACAAGCTGAATGATTTGGGAATAAAATTGAACGAGTGTGTGAAACAAGTTTTGAGTGAAATTCGAGGAAGGTAATCCAATATCGCTAATTTTGTTCAATATGAACAAAATTAGCGAAATTAACTACCTCCTCTTAATAAAATATGTATACAAGTTTATAAATAGCTTCATATTTCTTCAAGAACCAATCAACCGCTTTCAATTTCAATTAATTCAGTGAAGTCGACTGAATTTCCAGCTAATTTTATTGTGAATGATGTTCTTGTTTCATATTTTTCTCTCTAAGTTTGGAGCGTTTTTGAGAGGTTTGAGTGGGTTATTGGAGTGAATAAACGGAGGGCTGAATGAGCGATTTAGAATGGTTTGATTGAGATGAATGTCAATTTCACGATGTTTTAACCCCACTGACCCACTCACGCACCCTTCTTATCATACACACATTGTTGAGAGACAAATGATGCTTATCACATTGTATTGACTTTTTTATCAAATGTCTGATGAAATTTGGCCAAGCCGGAGTTTTAACTTACGACCCCATGATTGATGAATTACAGTTGAGTTAGCTGGGCTCATCTAAGCTAAATCATGTTAAGCACGGAATTATGAAACACAGAATTGGAAAGTAAAATTAAATAAAAAAAAATATATTTCACGTTGAAAACTGTTCTAAATGACGTCACGGGCAAGAAACATGACCTTTTATATTGACATTCTATGCTTTTTATTGCTCAAGCCATGACTTTTTAGGTCCGAACCCTCCCACCATTTCGGCTATGTTGTGTGATTGTAGAGTCACCGTGGGAACAAAAGAAATACATTAATCTATTTCTTTGAGATTGGTCTCAATGGTTTACTTCGTTTGATAACAGTGTTTTTATTAAAATATAAAAAATATTAAATGAAAAATATCAAGTGTTGCTTATCTTTTTTGACTTAGTATAAATTTTCTTTTTATGTTGCTCTTGAACAATTACATCATGATATTTTAATGTATGGATTACGCTTCTCACGCATATTCAAGCAATGAAAAAAGTTTGGGAAGAAAGTATACGTATACAATGAGTTACATCGTGAAATTGACATTCGCTCACTCAGCGCGTCATGCCTTCATTCCAAAAACTCACTCAAACCATTCAAAAACGCTCAAACCTATTGAAAAATATAGAACCAATGTTGTTCAAAATAAAATTGGACAGGGAAAAATCGCGATTTCACTAACATAATTCAAATTGTAAGCGTCTAATAGGTTCTTGAAGAAGTAGGAGCCTATCTATAGAAATAGTATGCATATTTCATTAAAGGGAGGTAATCATTATCGCTTATTTTGTTCATCCTGAACAAAATTTGCGATATTGGATTACCTCCCATCAAATTCAATCAAAACTCGCTCCACACACTCATTCAATTTCAAATCATTCACCTTGTCAATTTTACGATATTGTTAACCATACAAACTTGCAGTCTGATCTTTCCCTGTACTGTCTGCTCTCTGCTTAATCAGATTGGCCTATATGTCATTAAACCTTGAAGTTTGTTTTAAACACAATTTGAAATCATAGTAAAAACGTCAACAGAGTATATCTTTTTCTTTGTCACACTGTTTCAAAATGGTATTAATAAACATGATAAAATCTTTATTATTTATCTACAGTTATGTTAAAAAGCTAGTCATCCTTAGTGCACAAAGAGTGGACCTGCCTGTCGGAAACAACCAGGATATGTATGAAAATAGCATTAACGACATGCCATGTAAGTACATGTATTTTCTCGTAGAGAACATTTTCATTTAAATAACGAAAGAAAATGATCAGACAATTCCCGATAGTCTTTAATGCTTGTTTTAACTCAAGAAGGAAAAAATTCCGAGGAGAAACGTTTTGGCCTAAATGTCTTATATCAAATACACGTGATAAGTTTTTTTTAAACATATTTGTATATTTTGGAAGAATATGCTCTTCACGTTGTTAGGGTTCTCAAATCGTCTTTATGTATATTAAATTTGGATTTTCTAATCAGTGAAAGCAATTGTGCGATGCTTTCTTAAGGAAGTAGACCCGTAATAGTTCCTCGACATTTCGGAACGCATGATCTTTCATAATGTTGACCGAGGTTTCCTAATGAAAATCATTCGGAAACCTCGATCAACAGTGTTAAAGTTCATTAATTCCGAGAAGATGCGTAGCTATTACAGGTCCACTACCTTAAATGTGGTTATTGATTGTTTTAGAACGGGCGTCATAAAACCTTGATTGCTCTTAAGAATTCTCTTATTAATCATATAAGAAGATGAGGAGTGAACAATAATACGAGATGAAACTATACATTTACATGTATGTCTTTATTTTCTTTTTTTAGTAACAACTCTTCCATCCCTACCATCAGACGCCCGCATAAACGACGCTTTCCTAAACACAATGCTTCAGATGGTCCGAGTAGAATATATCCCAACAAACATTATAACTTTACCGGCACATCGAGTATGTTTGGGACAGGCGAGTGACAGAGATAACAGTAGACATGTAAGTTAAGCTGACTTTGCCTGCAGCGCTCGGGAGCGCCTCGGAATTGATACACTGACAAAGTCGGTGATACATACATGTATCGAATGTGATTAACGGGGTGGGAGTCACTCGTGCTTTGTTTATGCTCTTTGTTATACTGGTTTAGAGAGAAATGTTGGTTTGATATAATTTGCAAATGAGTAAAATAACAAAATGAATATAACCTGCTTCGTTTCTTTTATCCTATTTAATATTAGCTAAGCGGAAGGGCCCGTTAAATACATGACGTCATGCCGTTGTCAATTTTTACGTAAAAATTACGCACTTTAAGAAATTCTTTTTTAAAACTTTTACTTTTTGTTCATTTTGTGCAATTAAGAAAACAAATAATGGTTAATAATCGTTTATTTCCCGAATAGCTTCGACACTTACGAAAGTGTTGATTTTGCTTTTCGCTCAATAAAAGAACGATCGATCATTCTCTGAAACATACATATTATTGGTATTCAAATCACCAAACAAACAAAATTACCAACTGAATGTACTATTATTTCGTTTATTTTACCCTTTTTTAGTTTATCTTAGCAGGGCGAATTAAAATTTGACGTTGCCTAGTAATCACGCTCGCCGCCGTGCAGTTGGTAAGGCGTCGGACTGTCAAACTAGAGTTCCCGGGTTCGATCCCCGACGGCGGCAGTCATCTTGTCCGACTATTTGTCTTCAACCAATGGGTAGACCTATGTGGAATAGCAGATAGGGGCTAGGAAAGGGTTAAGTGGTAGAGAAATGCCAGGAATGAATTGTTAGGTGCACCAGCCGCCGCGATATAACTGATATATAGCTGAAGCGGCGTTAAACCCCATTCAAACAAACGAAAAAAAAATAATAATCACGTGCAATATCATGAAAATGTTTTAAACTTTTCGCTGTTGCTTCATTTTTATATTTTAAGAAAAACAAATGAAAAAATAATCGAAATATTTTCCATTGGGTGAACAGGCCTTTTCCCACTCATAGCTTTGTCTTTGATTAAATATAGCAATTTTTGTTCACCTATTTTTGCTCATGGTATCGCCACTCATAAAAAAAGGATTCTGTTGTTCACTGACTCAACGGAAGATAAATCGATCACAAACTAAAGCTGAACTCCTATTATCATACCATTTTAAATGCTCATCCTTTCGCCCGTGAATGTTAAAATATTTGCGTCATGCTCATCATTTCCCTAAAATGTGACCGTCACACGAAGAGGGACCATCTGGTAATTCTGTCAAATAAGCATTTGAAAAAGAGATTGGTTCTAGTACAGGACAACCAGAGGTCACATTACAAAATGTCTTTCACAGAAAGGTAGATTGATCATTCTTGATTCAGAAAATTAGCAAAACGTGAAATGTTTCGACCGAAGTCTGCCAGCGGATTCCGCGCAGTCTGACTAGGATCGACCATTTGCGCACTACCCAGATAGTCCCTTTTCGCGTGAGGGGTCACAAATGTAAAATCTATCTCTAGGTGGGTAGAATTTCAATTTTATCACATGCCTGTTTCTTCAATCAATTTTCTCAATGCAACTCTATATTGTAAGTAATTCAATTCGTCTGGATGAGATGATTATAAAAAAGTAACTATCATGTTCAGAGCCTTCGATACGATTTATTGAAATATTTTATTTAAACAGCAACAACAAAAGACAAAAAACATCTTCCCCCAATTCTATATAACTGAGGTTAATTATATTTACTGTATATACTAATGGTCAGCCCTATTAGCTCAGTCTGTAGAGCACCGGACTTAAAAAACTATTGAAGTTCTGTCACGTGGGTTCAATTCCCGGGCTGGCACACTTACAAACTAATTGTCTTTCGGACGAGACGTTAAACCAAGGTCCCGTAAGCCGATGCTTTATATCGAGCACGTTAAAGAACCATGTCGTATCTTAGCAGTAGCTTCGCCATGTATCCCCGTAACAACTTACCGTCATCTGAGGAGGTCGCTCAGATGGGCAAATGCTACGGTAGCGAGGTTAAATAAACGGAAATAAAAAATATATACTAGTTGACAAAAAATTGTCCGGTATTGTTTTCATATTGTATCGCCACTTTAAACTTTCTAAAGAAAATATTTTGATAAAAATGCTTAACAATATCGGCGTTGTCTTCAAAGCCTAGTGACAATTTTCACAATCAAAGGATCATAAGTGACGTAATATGCCTAAGATGTTGGTTACTTCTTCTCCTTTTCCAAGTGGCGTAGGTTGTAAAATAGTGAAATCCTAATTAAAACCCTTTCTATATTGACATTCAAACAATAAACAGCCACAAAAGTGGCTTGTTAAGTTGAATTTCTATCAGAAACGTAATGTTCATTTAAACAACTCGTCTGCGTCTCCGCGGTTTTGTTTTTTGGGCATTAAAAAGACATTTCTGTTGTTGTCGGATCAATTCATAGAAGCACATCATTATCTAGGTTATGTTAATGAAGCGGGGCGTTTTCCCAAATCTCAGGCTTCCAACAGGTCACTACATGTATTTTAACGACGTTAGTTTGAACTGTAGAAATAACGTTGTTTCGATACCGTTTTTTTTCTTAAAAAAGCGTTGCCTTAAATCAATCAGCTGGATACTATGTGCATTTATTCATGATTTTTGGTCCTTACATTTTTCCCTTGTTTACAAAGAGAAAGATTTTAGTAGCAAATCTATATGTAACGTGTTTGATTTTTCGACGTTTAATTGTTAGGTCGTAAATCAAAGCCTTATAAAACCAACTTAGATTGGAAGTTCATAACGTCTGTGAAATGATACATGTATTACATTCATTAGTACTTTTAAAAGTATCATTATTAAGATTTAATTTCAGATTATTTCCCAGTTCCAAAAGATTATAAATGATACAACTAAAATCAGCTTCGATAGTGAATTTAGCTTCAACTTGGTAGGTATCTAAGTCTTGCAGCTATTCATATCTTTTGTAATAAAAAATCTTTTTCAATGTGACCAAGGTCGAAAGCATTATCCAATGATATAAAATTTTCTTATTCGAGAAAGACTATACAGCTAGGAACATCGAAGAGTTGACAAAATGAATAACTTTTGAATTATTTTGGAATGATATTGAATGAGTGCACGGAACGAGTTTTGAATGAACTTTAAGGGGGATAATCCACTATCGCTGATTTCGTCCTACTTTGGCAATTTCAAATGTGCGCCAAGCAAAGACTATGGTCAGTCTGTGCATCTGCACATTCTGTCCAGGATCTTTACTTTGCGCTTTTTGGGTAGATAGGGTTCCAAAGTATTTTTAGACAGACAGATAATTTTTTAATCACAACACGTGACTGTAAAGACTGCTCAATATTTGCACCCTTCGCGCATGTCAAATTGTTGGAAATGTCACGCACTGGCTCTTTTACTTTCAGGTCTACAAGGGTGACAACAAAACAAGTAAAGATTCGGTAAAAATGATGTATTCTTGACACAAATGAAACTGAACTTCCATTGATGTATCAACAAGAACATAAACTAAACTGGTTGTTTGACACGAAAGAAAATATCACAAACAGAGAGGTTTTGAATGTTGCTCAACGGGAACCATATCAGAACTGTTACAAGTACAGTATGCAACATCTTTGAAAGCCAAGGTCATGGATTTTTGTTCAACCAGACTCTTTTGTGGTTGCCAATATGAACGACGCCGAAGGGAACTGTTACAGAATGCAGGCTGAAAAAGACTTAAACTTTCGTTCGGCTCTTTAAAAGTCACGAAGAATATTATCTCAATGAGCTTTACATGTAGTTTAACCCAGGATCTTGTTGTTAGAAGGGGACTGCCCCTACCTACATGTACATGTTTTTATCCAATTCATCTGATCTAAAACAGAGGCCGAGAAACGTCTTAGAGTTCAAAGTCTTCCATATACAACGACCGATGCCATTTTAACTCTCGTTCCCTGAAAACAGAATTTGAAATTTACAATTTGATAACTTATTCGTGCTTTTCAACTGTTGAAAATAAGATACACGTGCATGTATAAATCGTGTTCTAAAAGGGTCATGTATTAGTGCGAATAATGGCAAAAAAAAGTTAAGGCTACATGTATTTCGATTTAGGAGATGGTTTTACGTTAATCTTTACTCACAACAAATAAGTATAAGAAATGAGAGTGTGTTATTTACTATTCATAACCTTCATATTTCACACACAACGAGTAACCACAAAATTGTTGTGGAGCATTCGCACGCCATTAACAACCATTTGAATTAAGCTGGTGTAGTCAAAATTACATGACCGAAAGCTTCGAGGTATATTTTGTTTAGCCATGAACGTATCTAGGACTGCGTTCAGAATGACAAAATGGTGTAAATTGTTTGCGCCCACTTTACACGCAAATGCACGTGCAAAAAAGGGGTAAGCTAGTCAAACAGTTTGCACTGTTTTGTCATTCTGAATGCATTGCAGACGCTTTTGTGTTCAAATAAAATCCTTGATGAATAGATGTGATTAAAGGATGATAAGGATTTTTCTAATTCTCGTTTATTGAATAACCTTCATAGAACTTTTATTATTACAGATCTGATTACTATCGATTCGTAAAGGATGATTTTCGCTCAAAAATGTAGTTCGACCCCTTGTCTATATCATCATATAAATTATAAAAAAAATCGCCGGGACACGTCCCTGTGATTTAAATATTTGAAATTTATCTTGATAGAAAAGAGTCCACTTACCTTCAAGAGGGAGCGAAAATTCCGATAAAGCGAAACCGCGATTTGGAATTTATGTAAAACACGAGCACCGCCTACGGGCGCACACGCTCGGCAGTTGAGCACTGGTTGGTGAAATAAATCTAAGTCGATACTGGATGGTGAAATAAATCTAAGTCGAAAAACGGGCATAATTTGCACATAACGCATGTGTGCCAAGTTTCAAGTGAACGCCTTCAGTAGAACCAGAGATGTCATAAAATTTGATAAAATTGCCATCGACGACGACGACAATGACACCAAGGCTATAGCAATACCTCGGGTTTGCTTCGAAAATAGTCGAGATAACAAAGAAAGATATTTTCAATTAGTGCATCTATTAGGTGTGTTTATGAGAAGCTTAAAAGTTGCATTGAAGAATTAAAACTTCTGCAAATAAAATTTTTATATAAATGTTTAAACAAAATTGGTGTGATCAAAAGATAAATCATTCATTTGTATATTTACCCATACCTTTATATCTTTAGTTCATACTACTTAATTACAAATCAACCTGTTAAGTCAAGCAACATTAGTAATATTTTTATTAGAAAGATATACACTCAAACTATAGCTTTAAGGGCTGCACCAGGTCTCTTAACCTATGTTAACTACAACAAAAAATATTTATGAATGGTAGAGATGTAAACAGAAACATCTAAAAGATAAACAAACAATGCATTACAGTATTGTAATAAAGCATTTAAGACCATCGTAAATTGACAAGATAAATGATTTTGGAATGACATTGAATGAGTGGGTGAAACGAGTTTTGAGTGAAACTAAAGGGAGGTAATCCAATATCGCTAATTTTGTCAAAGATGAATAAAATTAGCGATATTCATTACCTCCCTTTAATAGAATATACGTTCTTTTCTTTTTGTGTCTTTTTGGAGCAATCAGACACTTTAAAATCCACACCAGCTAAGAAAATTGTAGAATAATTTGAATTAAGATTATCGTCTTGAACGATTTCGAAATGTTTTTGTAATGATTTTTTATTCTTGGAACGAATGAATGGAGCGCTGGGTGAATGATTTAGAACGATTTTGATTGAAAGGAGTTTCAATTTCACGATGTTATTAACTGTAGTTTTATGATTTCATCCTTAGATCTAAAGGTCGGACCGGGGTTTCAGTCCCTGTTCGAATTTCGACAAATCTATGTTATCAAGTTCGCTAAATCTGTGAAGAATCATAATAACAATTATCATACGAGTACCAAAAATGTCAAAATTTCACATTTTTGTCTTTAAGCTGCAGTTACTACATTTGTTCGCAACTTGACATTGGTCGTAAAATGAATACTTAAATTTCCTTCATTTTCTGAATCTACTTCCGCATTTTTGTCGAAATTAGAGGGGTACATACTGTCCAGGGGTGTTGAAACGCAATTTCTTTACTTGTCCCTGGACAAGTAAAATATGATTTGTACATGGATAAATTAGAGAAATTATTGTTTTTAAAGAGGAAAATGCTGGAATACAGCATTTTCTTCACTAAAAACAATGTTTTCTACATTTTGATACAAACATTTGACTAATAAATCTCTTAACTCTATTGAGAATTATTCCAACATTTCCCCCCTCTTTACTTGTCCACGGACGAGTGGCGAAGAAAATGTACTTATCCGCATATAGAAAAACCCGTATCGAGCATGGGAATTCCAACTCCCTACAGTCGCATTACATACCTTGATGTGGCTTTCTCTCGTTAATAAAAACGGTGACCTCTGCATATACATTATGTGAAGCAGTCTCTATTTCTCTTGCCTCAATCTGTAAAAAAATGTTTTGTTCATCAATATTCCTGCGTTCTGACAGGCTGAAAAAATAGGTTATATTCCCCAATAAATACAATTTGGAGTTCGCAGCTGTTTTGTAAGTTTCCACAAAAAAAAGTCTCGTAGGATTTTTTTTTTCTTAGCTGACAAATCTTTACATTTTTGCTTCATAATATAAAGGAACAAGTTATGAAGATTTTGTTGATCTTATAGAGATATGAAACTTCGCTTCGCGTATTCATACAGTGTGATTAATTTTTAAGTTTCATGCCTCAATGACATCACCAAAGAGTCTGTTCATCTATTGGAAGTTGTCAATCAATGAATTTGCACTGTAAATGGATCAGTTATTGGTTTCATACCTCAATGAAAACAATTTCTAGTACGTAATCCTTAAGTGGGCATGCTTACAGAGAAATTCAGAGAGAAATTTTGGAATATAATATATATTTTGTTAATTGATAAAATATGTCGATAATTGTTATCTAAGCATTTTTTCCACAAAGGTCAAAGTCGGGTCAAATTAACCAAAGTATATCTATAGTGTCGTGGTTATTGTCAATCGTGTATGGGTCGCGACCTTTGACCTTTGTGGAAAAAATGCTTAAATAACAATTATCGACATATTTTATCAATTAACAAAATATATATTACATTCGATTACGTCTGTTATTCATTCCTATGAAAGCACGTACAAAGTAGAGTAGGAATAATACGATTTTTATGCATCTAAATAGCAGGGGTCAGATTCAAGTCAATAAAACCGCGCTATACAGGACTATAATTGAGCAATCAAAGGTCAACTTCGTTTATACACAGTATTGATAAAATTGGCCTTTTATCACGCACTCCAACTTGTGTGTCTATAATTATAAATCAACCTTCAATATCGACAATGCAAGTTCAATAACACTCACAATTCTTAACTAAAGCCCCAAACTCCGTTTAGAGTTAACTAAATAGCTCTTTCGTGAATATTCTTTGAATATTTTTATTTGATTAAGTCTTATGAAAGATGAGTTACATAAAAATACAAATACATCGACAAACGGCGGCTTTTTCGTGAAACGCATGATCTGACGCATAAAGTAAAATATGTTAATGAGATTTTAGTCACGCGAAATTCGCCTACGTGCCAGGAGCGGTATTCAAATTGGAGTCCGAAATGTTGCGGGTCATGAATATTCATCAAGTTAGGTATATTTAGATCATCGCGTCAAAATCATTTGCATTTGCGCATATTGGAATGACAAATTCAAACTTATCCTTGAGAATAAAAGTCTAGTTTTAATGTACATAGTCGTCTAAGATCATTGTCTTGCGTTTCGGAAATGTTCACAGACACTGACAGGGGCTTTAACCCTTTCCTGTTTTACAAAATTTTGGATATGTCCAAATTCAAAGGTTTTGCAGACGAAAATTAAAAGTGGATTTAATTTGAAAAATAACCATTAAGTAGGGTAGAAAATAGTGTGGAAAAAGAAGAAATTGCTTGTCAGAAGCAATTTCTGCTTTTTTCACAATGTTTTCTCAATTATAAAATAACATACACGTAAAAAGCATGGATTAAACAGCAAAGGGTTAACTAAAAATATTTTGTTCTTACCAGGAGAGTTATGTTATATCCATATGTATCGTTATATAGGACCCCGACCTTCGATAACATTCCAGTCTTCCTGTCTATAGAAAAGTATTTCGTGTCATCTGGAAGAGAAAAAATCCAAACAAGATGTGTGTGCCAAACACCAATACCCTCGTGCTGCCATTTTCATATATAAGGTGAATGGTTGAATGGAGTTCAACGCCGCTTTCAAAATTATCAGTTATATCGCGGTGGCTGGAGCCCCTAACAATGGATTCCTAGTATTTCTCTCACCAGTACCACCATCACATCCTTTTTTAGCCTCCAGCTGCTATCTCATATAGATCAACGATTATCAACCAATTGGTGAGAGACTCATCTTCATATATAGGACCCCAACCTTTGATAACAGTCCAGTCTTACAATCTATATAAAAGTATTCCGTGTCATCTGGAAGAGAACAAGTTGAAAAAAGATGTGATTGCTTAACACAAATACCCTAGTCACTACTATTTTCAGAAATCTTCAACATGTTTGACCTTGAAAAAGGACCTTTAATGTTGCACTAA
This sequence comes from Fragum whitleyi, assembly GCA_948146395.1. Classification (NCBI taxonomy): domain Eukaryota; kingdom Metazoa; phylum Mollusca; class Bivalvia; order Cardiida; family Cardiidae; genus Fragum; species Fragum whitleyi. Next base: position 60,175,495 of record OX411554.1, read on the forward strand.
CAGAAAGGCCTTATCACAATCAACATACGTGTGAAATCTGACGGGTTTGTCCTTTACCAATCAAAATTCATGGCCAGTGTTAAGGTTATTGGAGGTCAAACGGTCAAATAGAAAAACAGACAGAAAATCTCGTAAAAACGATATGCATCCGATTTATCGATGCAGGGGCGAAAAGGGGGAAATACAGATACACCTCTTGATAGTGTCTTTTCTTTGGTAGGGAAAATATAAGTTTTAAGTAAATGTAAATGACAAAAATTTAGAACAGATTGACAATGCCCTGATCTAAGTTCCATGATCGGCGAAGCCACGAATTAAAATAAAGTTTTTATTTCCCAAGAATTAAAATATTTGTCGATCTTACACGAAAACCAAACGATTATTCTCTTTCTAAAATGCAAAATGAGATAAACTGTCAAGATTTTTGGAACATATAATCTTAAAAGCGCGCCCCTTGCACGTGTTTACTAATCAAACCTAGTTGCGTCATTTGTTTACAAGGTTCCGCTAAGCTAACGTCAAATGGGTTGAAATGAACGAAAGCAGAATTATATTCTTTTCATTTTTCACTGGTTTGGTGGTGAGTTTATCCAACGATAATCTACCGTTATTCCTCATCTAAAGCATTAACAAAAGCATAAAAGAAATGTCAAAATGCAGGCAAGAAATACTATTGAGCAGGTCTGAACGCCTGACTGGTTATCTGCTTGATGTTTTAAAGGGATATTCAATTGTTCAATGCTTTAATTATAAGTGATATTTTTTCTATGGAGAAAAAACCTACCTGTTATGAGAAGATATTCTATTTCTGAATTCAGAGTATCGAGGTCAGCACACAAAACATCCACGGGCAAAACGTCCAACACGCCCTTGAGAGAATAAAAAATAATCGAATGGTTTGTAAGTTTGATGTATAAAAAGATTAACGATATAGAGAATATTGAATGAGTGGTCATTGAATACCGAATTTAGCAAACGAGTCACCTTAAACAGATAAAAACGAGGTTGCACCGAGTTTTTATCTGTTTAAGATAGACGAGTTTCATAAATTCGGCATATGATTGGCACAAATTTGATATTCAATTTATAATATGACCCGAATTTTGGTGATAAAATGAGAAAATTACGATATTTATCGATTCATGTTATTACGCGAAACAAAAAACGCCATTTGCAAAATGACGTCAGCAGATCCATTATGACGTCATTTTCCTAACAACAATATAACGTTGTTCTTCGTTCCTATCTCATTTGCATAGTTATTCCACTAATGTAATAACGCCCGTATAATATCAAAAATATTCAACGGGGTTATTTCACTCCGGCGACGTAGGTCATATTATAATAAGAATTAATCGAAAAGTTTGTAATTTTTATATGAGCTGTGTGTGACATTTCCAACAATTTCATGTAAGAGTGATGGAAAGACGTTGAATAGCCTTGACAATCATACAGTGTACAAAAGTGATTTTGTGTTGTGAATAGCGATTTTAGGTCAGTAGCCATCTATTGAGCGCATAGTTAAGACTTTGATCAGCATGTACGGCAGCACAGGCTGATCTGAGTCTCAACGTTGCGTACATGTGAAATTGTTGGAAATGTCACGCACAGGCCCATATACAATCCGATTAACGATATGCTGATATTTATGCAATCAATAAAATGATCTACAGCCTTGTCCATCTATAGGCTTAATATAATACTTTGCCACTAAATTCTCCTACCGTATTCTTTCATAAATATGCTTGCTCTATGAAACCAATAATTTATATTCAGAATTCTCTGTTTATTGGGAACAAAGAGCTGCATTTTCAAATAGCGATACAAGTCATTAACAGTCTTCTTTAGCTTTTTTATTCAATTTTTAGAAAGTTGCTTTTGCATAGGTCCATGGTAAAAGAACTCGTATTAGAAATGCATGTAACGTTATATTACCACGCAAGTGCTTGATTTGAAATTCGGACATTTGAAGTACTCCATTGGTGTCCTCAATACAAAAGTAACTTACAACGTAGGTTTCGTTTGTATAAACCGTGTAATTAACGTCTAAACACGGACTAGTGCAGTTTGGATACACAAACTCTATCCCCTGGTCATTGACGTCTTCAACGTTAACCTGTATTGACGTCGACGTCGTGTAACCACCTTCATCCTAGAATAATACGAGAGAGAATAATGCCATGTATTCAAGTTGATAAAATATTTGTGAATGTTTGAAATGCGTCCCCACTTTTCATACCAATGTACGTTTAGAGCCGGATACTTTTCCTTAATGTTTTTCAAACATTTTTATCTTTGGCGCAGGTCTGGATTTAATACTACATGAATTCGAGTTACCTTACAGACCTGTCCAAATGTATATTAGCTAAAATATGACATTCCAATCGCAAATCCTCCCTTATATGCATTAAACTTGTAAAAAGGATCGATACAACGTCTGATCATGGTAGAGTCACACCAGGGATTGTGTATATAAAGTATGATTGTTTTCTAAGTTATTCTTAGTCATACTGTCAAATATTTTGAATACTTTGTGTTTTCTCTGCTTTTTTATGAAATGTATTTTCATTTGCAACATCTCTGTCACTGCACACTTAATGTTATTAAGTATTACTTGAAACAAAGAATATTTGTTTACATACGAAAGTGCAACGTTTACGAATTTAAATACTGGAAACAATAATAAGTACTATTGCATTTTTAGTGCGCATACACTATTAAGTGTTGATTTGTTTGTTCATACACTGTATACAAGAACAAGTATCAATCTACCGTGACTGTAACATTCAAGAAGAAATAGGCCCTCTCTCTAACTTTTAGACTTTCAAAATCAATTGGTTCGGTGAGAAAAATACGTCCATTTTCATTCGCATCCATTTCTACCCAACGTCTACCGTCAAACTGAAATAAGGATACATTATTTCATTCGACTTATGTTCAACCGGAAAGTAAACAACATCATTTTCAAAAATAACTAAAAAGTAATTTTCCGAATGCGGAATTAGATAATGTCATTATATTTTTTTTAAAGTAATATTGATAAGCGTTCACTATAAAGTCTGCGATGTAGGTAACGGAATCGGCCGAATTGAGGCGAACGAACCAGTTTTTATGTCTAACAATATGATAGAGCATAGATAAAGACGTCGATCCTATTCCCGCGTTAAATTTTGTGACGCCAAATATTTACCGAGCAACGACGGTATAAACAAAAGTGACGGTGCACTGCATAGCGCAACTTATCCGGAACATTAATTGGTTTGGAGCTAGTTTTGAAGCGTTTCTATGAACTATTTTGCAATCCATGTTTCAATAAATAGTATAGTTTTTTCTTTTAATGCAATAATAACGTATGTCTGGGATTCACATTTGCGGAGACCCTCAAAATGTTTTAACTCCCTCGTGCTAAGCACTTGGCCGTGAAACCATTTTTCGGGCACTGCAAACGTGAACGCCCTCAAAAACGTGAATTAACCCTATATTAGTGGAGTCTATGGGGTTGGTTGGAATGTTTTGAAATAGTTTAAGCGCGTTTTTATCGATTTGAGACGCCGTCGATTTTGAAAGTTTTAGTGTTTGATGAACGTTCATTTCACATAGATAATATTTCAAGATAAAATGATAAAGTCACCTCCGTTATTATATATGGAGTTATGTTGAAAGTAAGTCGAGATGTTCCCGCGTCTAGGTCGACTGCTTTAGATCTAAGGTTATAAACCTCTGTACCAATGGTACTCTCCTGTGAGAATAGAGAGAAAATACAGTTAACAACATCGCAACATTGACGAAGTGTAGGATTTTGCAATTATTTTGGAATTAAAAATGAATTAGTGTGTTGAGCGAGCTTTGAATAAAATTAAAGGGAGGTTATCAAAAATCGCTTATTTTGTTCAAGATGAACAAAACTAGTGATATTTATTATCTCTCCATAATAAAAAAAATGCATACAGCTTTCTATGTCTCCACGAACGCACAATATGCTTACAAATTTCAGTTATATTAGTGAAATCGTGGATTTGTTTAACCGAGTTTTATTTTGAATGTACATGTAGTTGTTGATCTTACCATTTTTTGTCATTTCGGGGCGTTTTGGAACGGTTTGAGTGAGTGTTTGGATTGAATGAATTGAGCGCTGATTGGGCATTTTAGAATGGTTTTGATCGAAATAACAGTCAATTTCACGGTGTTCTTAATAGTACATGTAGACATCTTATTACGCTGTTTGTTTTTAGATAAATATAGATAGTTTTTATTGAACCCCTGATGAAGAAACGTTGAGATTCGAAATCACTATGGCCTCTTGTAGTCAAAACTTAAAAAGTGTGATCAAACTTATACATGAATTTGCTGCGTTTAATCATACGGTGTGAATTTAAAAGATACTGTCTTATCATCTTAAATTGACAAAAGAGAGTTTGCAAATTGTATATACATGTTTTTTAAGAGAACAAATTTATTAAATAATCATTGTGTTCATATAGGTATGAATAGTGTGATACGACCAGTCAAATTGCTTGAAATGATAGTTATATTATTTTGAAATAAAAGAAATGTGCATTTAAGCTTGACAATAGTCTAGAAAACACTCACTTCTGATAAACTAACACTAAAGGGTGCTCCTAGGAAATATGGTGAGAACTCGTTCACAGATTTTACCGAAATGTCGAGGATCCTTTCCTGAAATTAGGGATAAATAGAGGATAACCGTTTGTTTCAGCGTAAGATCGATTTATATCCATTGAGTGAACAACAAAAGCTTTATTTTCACGAGTGGCGAAGTAACGAGTGAAAACATAGCTTTTTTTGTTAACGAAATGAAATTTAAATTGATCTTGATCGAAAAACAAACGATTATTCTTTATTGCAAAAATGAGACGAAATGTGAAATTTCTAGGACATATTTTCGTAAAGCGCGTCAATTTGCGTGTGATTACTATGCAACGTTCATTGTGCCGTCACTTATTTTGCCCCGCATATATGACGTCAGATAGAACGAAATGCACAAAAAACAGGGTAAAAGTTTTTGACAATTTCACTGCTTTTGCGGTGAGTTTATCAAATGATAATCTACCGTTATTTTTCGAAAAACTACTGAAAATCATGAAAGAAATATATATATTTAACACCCAATCGTATCACCTGTGGAATAAGATTTTGCTTTTATGATACATAGTTTATACTTTTTTATCATTGATGCTATTTTTCATACCAATCTGTCCTGTGTTCAGGATACCAAAGCCCTTGCGGGTGCCCCCAAAATGGTATAATTCAAAAGTTTTATTTTAATCTAATACATCTGCATATTTAAACATTTACTATAAACCAAAATAATGCTTTGGAAATTGAGTAGACACTATTTTGTAAATATGTCTTTCTTATTTATTTCATCATAGGGATGAACTGTTTTTGGATTGCGTTTATATTCGAGGCTCCATCGCTGATAGTTAAAAACGTATTTATCCCTCGGAAATCTAAGATATTATCATCGGTTATTATCACCATATTCGGTTATTTGTATTACCGGAAGTATTTCATTTATGTTCACAGATGTTATTGTGCATTTTTCTTTACTGTACAAATGTACCTTGTACCTGGACGTAATAAAAGACATGTTCTGTTCTGCTGTATTGGAGTATAATCTGTAATTGCCTTAGTTTTTTGTAGATAAGGCCGACTTTTCGTTTCTCACCAATGGGTTGAAAATCGAAGACCTATGTGAGATAGCAGCTGGAGGCTTGGAAAGGATGTGATGGTAGTACTGGTGAGAGAAATGCCAAGAATCTATTGCTAGGTGCTCCAGCCGTCGAGATATAACTGAAAATTCTTGAAAGCGACCCATTTAATCAATCAATTAATCCAAGTAAATGAAGACATATCAATATTTCTAACCAGTGTTTTTATTACATTTTTTATTTCATCGGAATGACAATCAAGATTGAAAATAACAAAACTCACGTTAACGTGTCGGTTGTCTGGGTAACAGTTTAGGTGAATTTGAAAAATCAGATTTTCTTCACTGAAGTCTGGAAGCTGAAAACAAAAGATAAATATTTATTTGTGGAATCGAGAGAACACAACAGTCCAATTAAAGGTCGTAAAAATATTAATTGTTTATGTAAATCCGTTTTAATCGATAAAATTTTGCCTCTTGATTTAATGATCGATTTATGCAATTTATAGTTTTACCATGTTTATACCACGATACTTTAGAAATGAATCGTTGTCAAGCTCTATATAGATTTTCAGTTGTACCAAGTACTAATTTGATCATTCTTTAAATAGATTTTATTGCACTATGCCAAGCTTCATTCATTTACCTTAATTGATGGCGGATGTTCCACTTGTAGCAGTTCAAGGTCAATAGCCTTCGTCAGCTGTAGTATCCGCGTTTTGTTTTGACCTTGAACTATGGTGAAGAATGACGTCAGATATTCCGACTCGCTGCCATTGTACGTCATAACCCATCGTAAATTGGCTTCAGCATTATTAATTTGCAAAACTGGAAATTCTGCAAACAAATTAGAATTTTAAATGGTTTTAAATGAGGGGAAATCTCTAAACGGATGAAATGGTGGCTTTTAAAAGTGTTGATCTGGTTTAGATGATATGCTTAATGAAAGTGGCTTTTTAATACTAGTGATATTTTGTTAGGAAGATTGACTAAAAAATAGTGATATTATGAAATCGTGTAAATCGACGTCGTTGATATGTTTACATAATGTCTTTTTAAAACAGGTAACGAGAAGGGACTATATGATAGGTCTCATTCGCATATGAGCCTGTGTCTGACATTTCCAACAATTTCGAATATATGAAACGTCGAGACTCTGACATCCGCAGAGTCTGACTAGAGACTTCACTATACGCTTAGTAGATAGATAGGTGACAAAGCATCTGTAGACCATAAGGTAACTATATATTTACAGTTTGTTGCAGTCTACGCCTCTCAAGGTTTGCAACTCACGAACATTTCAAATTGTTGGAAATGTCACGCAAAGGCTAATATATAATTTTTTCTTGACAAATACCACTTAATTTCAATTTGGGATTCCTTTGTTTGATAATAGTAAATCCCATGCAGCTAACTTTAGTGTTCATATGTGGATTGTTTTAACTACAGAAACATATTTCATTGTATATGTCTATACAATTCTGGCTGGCCATAATCTTTGCTTTGCACAAATAGGAAATTTTTGGAAATGCCATGCACAGGCCCATTTTTTTCAGAGTTGATTTCAATCAAAGTAGGCTTACGTAGATTCCGGAACTGTGTAAGAAAGGATTCATAAACTGATGGCTACACCTTTATGAAGGATACTTTTATGTTATAGGCTCCTTGACTTATTTCAATATTAGTAATGCTCATATGATTTTCTATCATGGTACGATAATAAGAAATATTAGTTGTCGGCACTATGCCATAGTTAGTTTGTGTATCAATTGAAAAAAAAAACCTATGCGAAATGTGAAATTATTCATTTGGTGATACATGAATTTATTGAAAGGTGAATATGAATTTATTAAAGGGTGAAGGGAAAATTACTTGAACTCATTGAGCGTCAAAACTAAAAAAAAAAAAACGATAGCGCTGTGCGAATTCACGGATCGGGTCCGTGCATTGGAGTAATTAGGTTTTCCAGTTTCTTACATTTACAATTTAAAAGATCTTTTTCATTTATTCATATTTCATTATAATAAAAAACAATACAAATATTTGACGACTTACACACATTTCCTACAGAACTGCACTATTATGCAAGTATTACAGATAGTTGAGTCCTTAAAGGTTTATAGTTTATTGGTGTGTACTTGTTTATTTCTTTTTTTATTGGGATATGAAAACAACTTTAACCAATAAGAATGATCGTCTTTGACAAAATAAAAATATAAATTCTCTATTTCAGATTAGAAAATGGAGTTGCCAGCGATAGTTGTGTTTGTTATTTCACTCGCTACCCTTTCAGCCCTTCCAACTGTAAGAGAAGCGCCCTACAACGATACCATGGACCCGTGTTCGGGTATAACTTTACAATCATGCAGCAAATACAAAACCTGCAAAATAGGCCACATGATAACTGGGTTCTGTGATATCGACTTTAGATTGAGACTCTGCAAGTAAGATACAATAAACAACATCGTGAAGTTGACAGGGTGGATGGTTTTGGAATGATTTTGGAATGATTTCTGATTGAGTGTGGAGCGAGTTTTGAATGAATTTTATGGAAGGTTATCCAATATCGCACATTTTGTTCAGGATGAACAAAATTAGCGATATTTATTAACTCCTTTTCATAAAATATACATACAAGTTCTATAAATAGCTTCCTACTTCTTCCAGAACCGGTCAGCCGCGTAAACTTTCAATTCTTGCTGTAAAATCACATTTATTCTGGCTATATTGTTTGGGTTATGTAGTTCATTCTTTCTTTTTTAGTAAGTTTGGGGTGTTTTCGAATGATTTGAGTGGATGCTTTGTTTAAATAAATGGAACTCTGAACGAGTGATTAGGTATGGTTTTGATCGAGATGAATGTCAATTTTACGATTTTGTTAACTATACCATGTCATATTAGAGCGTGACAAAGGCAATCATCTGTCTATCTTGAACTACTTTGCAAAAAATATGCCACCATAAAAATTTATCAGTTTTTAATGATTAAAAATTTAAAAAAAAATCAGCTGAGTACTCAAAATGTTTTTTATGGTAGTATGAATCCATTTTTTAGGTTATCAGAATGCACGAATCTAAATCTTCTCTAAAAAAATCCATTCATTTACTGTCATTCTTCTCTTTTGCAGATGTTATTTCATACCGCCCCGGCCGATTGGTGAACACGATTCCTTAAAGCATGTCGGAACAGAACGAATATATGAAAATGATGACGCCTAATTTTTGTTGTTACCTTTATCTAATCCTGCTGAATTAATATTTCGTATCAATTGAAATGATTATTTTCATGATATTAAAACCAGTCGCATCTACATCTCTCAATAACAATTCAGTACGAAATAGGCAGTATATGCTAAGATCAGACTGTACGTCTGTGCAGGCTAATCTTAGTCTAAACCGTCAAAAGTTCATTTTATTGTCTTAATTTACTGTTAACCGTGTGAGAAGGGTGTTCATTTTGTAAAGCCGGGGATTCTGTCCCCTTGTGATAAAAAAGTTCTTAATACATTGTATCTTAAGTGAATAAAATCGTTAGATTGACAGTGTTTCGAATTTTTTAAAAGAGTTTTGCTCATTTTGAATGAATTGAATTGAGTAACGATTGACACCGTTTTGTAATGTTTTTCAACGAGTTTTCAGCGTTTTAAACGAAATGAGTTACAATTGACGTCGTTTCGTAACGTTTTGAACTAGTTTTGAGTATTTTGAAAGAAATGAGTGGCAAATGACACCGTTCCTGAACGTTTTTCAACGATTTTTGAGCGGTTTGTTCGAAATGAGTGACAATTGACACAGTTTCGTAACGTTTTGCAACGAGTGTGAGCGTTTTGAACGGATTGGGTAACAATTGACAACGTTTGGTAACGTTTTTCAGCGAGGGCCCGTATTTTGAACGAAATGAGTGACAATTGACACAGTTTCGTAACGTTTTTCAACGAGTTTCTAGCGTTTTGAACGGATTGAATGAAAATTGACACAGTTTCGTAACGTTGTTAACCGAGTGTTTTGAACGAATCGAGTGAGCGATATGAATGCTGTGAATGGACCGCTGGGTAAGTTATCTTGAATGATTTTGGAATGACATTGATTCCGTGTGTAGAGCTAGTTCTGAGTGAAATTAAGGGAAGGCAAATCAATATCGCTAATTTTGTTCTAAATGAACAAAATTTTCTCTATTTATTACCCCTCTTTCATAACATATAAGCAATTTTCTGTTTGTGTGTCTTCATGGACCAATTCGACACTTTAAACACACAGCAGCGAATAAAATTGTGGAATAATTTGATCGATTTGAATTAAATGCTGATCGTCTTGCTCATTTTCGAAAGTTTTCCTCAGAATTTGGAAAGTGTTTGATCGATTAAAGTGGGTGGTTGGAATGAATGAATGGAGCGCTGAGTGAGCGATTTAGAATGGATTACAAGGGGAATGAGTGTCAATTTTACGATGTACTAACTGTAGCCAATGCATAGTACAGGCAATTGTTTCTTAATGCAAATTTTATGATTTAGTTAAAAATCAAGGCCTATAGGTTATAGCTTAACCAAAGCTTGGATTATGAAACAATTGCAGGGAGCTCGTCGCAGAAATGTGATAAACTTATTAAGCAATCATTTGTCTACAATTATCTTGGAATTGTATCCATTCTTTAACCGATTGATTTGCAGGCTCGTCATCGAAAAAATTATACAGTTGGTAACATCATGAAATTGGCACTCGTACCATTCTAAATTACTCGCTCAGTGCTCCATTCATTCATTCAAGATATTCAAACCATTCAGAACGATCCAAATTTAATTGATCAAGCCCCCAAATAAGTAAGTGTTTCAGAAATTTATTCATGTCAATCAAATTTTTCCTTGCTTTTTTTGCCCTTGAATTGGTGTTGATTTCGAACCGTCCGCGAGGGCAGACTCATCTTATTTGAAAAAAAAAGAAATAATAGAAAAAATACTTTAAGAGAGGTAATGCAGTTTACAACATCGTGAAATTGACAATGTGAATGATCTTAGAATGATTTTGGAACGAAATTGAATGAGAGCAGCGAGTGAGTTTTTAGTGAAATTAAAAGGAGGTAATCTAATATCGCTTATTTTGTTCAGAATGAACAAAATATCCGATTTTATTACCTCCCTTTAATAAAAGATGCTTACGAGTTCTATAAATAGCTCCCTTATATTTCAAGTACTTATCATACGCTTAAAAAATCACTTGTGTCAGTAAAATCGTGATTTTCTTTCTAGCTGTTTTTACTTTGAATTAAATTGTTTATCTTATTTTTTACGTTATTTTTATGCGTTTTAAAGGTTTGAATGAGTGTTTTGATTGAGGAAAGGTGCGCTTTGTGAGCTATTCAGAATAGTTTTGATTGAAATGACTGTCCATTTCACGATAAATCTTGCCGTAAGATATCGATAATTTTGTCCAATGGGGACAAAATTAGCAATAATGTATAATCTTCATTAAATTTCATTCAAAACTCACTCCACACACTTATTCAATATCATTCAAAAATCATCCAAATGCTCAATTTCACGATTTTGTTGACTATATATAGAACGTGTTATTTTACTGTATAGCTAGTAACATCGAGCATCTGACAAGGTGAATGAGTTGAAATGATTTCGGAATGAAATTGAAAAAGTAGGAATGGCGAGTTTTGAATGAAACTAATGAGGTGAATTACATTCCCGCTAATTTCGTATAATTGGACAAAATTAGCGATATTTTATTACCTCTCTTTGATAAAAACTACTTACTTTTCTACTTGTGTGTCATTACCGACCATAGAGGCACTTAAAAATGTCATCAGTCAACAAAATCATATCGCTAATTCCGTTCATCTTGAACAAAATTAGCGACATTACCTCCCTTAAATTTTACTCAATACTCGCTCCACACTCATTCAATTTCATTCCAAAATTATTCCAAAACTTGTGTGTCATTACGGTCCAAAGAGGCACTTCAAAATGCACACCATTCAACAAAATCATGGAATGCCTTGATTGATTTCAATTAAATGTTGTTCATCTTGAACGATTCCAGCGCATTTCCAAGCCATTTCTAATCTTTAGGGGCAAATTAGAACGAGATGTTGACTGTTTTGAAAGTGGTACTGAGCGAGAGATTGAAATGGTTTCGATCAAAGCGAATGCTAATTTCACGATTTTACTAATAGAAGTATAGCAGGTTACAGTTAACTAGATCGTAGAATTTATATTCATGCCGACCAAAACCATTCTAAATCACTCACTCAGCGCTCTATTCATTCATTCCAAACACTCACTCAAATCGATCAAAAACGCTCCGGAATCGCTAGAAAACATCTCAAAATCGTTCAAATAGACAAACATTTAATTCAAACATTCAAATTATTTAACGATTTAAATACCTGGTGTGGTTTTTAAAGTGTCTGATTTGTCCACGAAGACCTCAAACAGAAAAGCACGCATGTTTTATTTAAAGGGGGATACATATCGCTAATTTTATTCATCTTGAACAAAATTAGCGATATTACCTCCCTTGAATTTCACTCAAAACTCGCTCCACACACTCATTCAATTTCACTCCAAAATCATTCCAATATCATTCATCTTGTCAATTTCACGATGTTCTTTAGTGTACCTCTCAAGAATAAGAAGATCTCTAAAGACAGAACACTCTTCCCTTGATATACACCTCAAGTGTATCAATAATTTGAATAATCATTTCCAATTTTTTGACCTTTGAAAGCGTTAAAGGAAAACATTTAAAATTGGGACCAATTCAATAAAATAATTCATTGTATTTGGTTGAAAATAGTGTCGGAATAGGAGATTTTGTTTGTAAAATCTATTGCTTCTTTTTCCACAAATTTTCTGAAGAAAAAACGTATAATTTTGACTTTACGGGAAATACTTTTATATCATCAGAGTTAAAAGAATAGAAAAACAACATTTTACACAAAGGAGAAAACCCGATTTTTCGTTTTTCCTAGCGTCCTATAATCTAGATGAAATACAAAAATTAAGACGTCGGACAAGCAAACAAGTAGATTCTCTAGACCATGATCCTTGTAGATTTATCTTTATGAAAGAGGCTTTGAAAATCGAGGGTTCTTGACTTATTTCAATAACAGTATTGATAACATGATTTTCCACCATAGTGCAATAATCAGAACGATTGGAAGAACATTACTTTCGATAATTCTTTGAAATCAAAAGTGGAATATTTCTTCAGGTACATATAAGATATTCATTAAGACAAGGTGCATTTTTTTTATTTTTTAATATATGAAGGTGCGAAACTAACAATACATTCACATTTATGTATCAATCCGCTCCGTTGAGATATTTGGTTCCATAAATTTCATAAATTCAAAGGAATAAAAAAGAGTTAAAAGATTCTCTTATTTTTTTTAAATTTCATACATGTATTATAAAACATAAACACTAAATATTTGCAATTTAAAGGTAGATATCTTATGGTTCAGCTTGTATCGTGGAGTTGACAGATGGGACTACTTTGTGTGCAAGCTTCAATCTAAAAATTATGTTCATTGTGAAACCAAAACTATTCCTCGGCCAGTTCAAATACACAGGCCGTGATGGACAATACAAAAGTTGAATTATTGTCTTCCGAAGTTATACAACCTGGATTTCAAGACAGTCACGGTGTTTCTCTTTGCATCCCTTCAAGCCATTGAAAACTCCCCGAAATCGTTCAGAATCACTTTTAATTCGTTCAAATATTTTTTATTGCGAAACCAAACATATATTCAGCCAATCAGAAAGCACGGATCTTGGTTGACAGTACTAAAATTAGATTCTAAATTCTTTTTTAGTTTTTTTCAAAATGGAATTCAAGACAATCTTGGTGTTTCTCTCTACTTTCGCAACCCTGTCAGCCCTTCCAACTGTCAAAGAAGCCCTATACAACGCTACTATGGACCCTTGTGTGGGAATCAGTTTAAATGCGTGTAGCAGTTACAGAATCTGCAAAATAGGACACACTATAAGAGGTTTCTGTGATGCCAATATGGGACTTGGAGTCTGCAAGTAAGTTATTATCTATTGATTTTGGCATGGTATGGCGAAGCTTTAATAACGGGTCCCGGAAATTATCACATGTGAGCTATTTCGGGTAGGAATTTGATGGAAATGTGACCTCTATAAATACTGGATATTTGTTGATGAGCAATCGAAACATCGTAACTTCACCTAATTGAAGCTGAAGTTACCATGTCTTGATAGCCCATCGACGATTTATAACCACCGTTCAGTAGGTTTTATGATATTATTACACATGTAGTAAAGTTCATGTAAAGTGTCTATGGACAAATTTCACGCAACTTCTTTTCACATACAAGAAATAATAAGCCCAGCTATATATCAAATTGAAGCCCTGGATGAGCACAGGCAGTTATACAACATTTGACACTACATACTATGTAAATATAGCCGAAAAATTGCGGAAAATATCATTATGTTCAAAACAAGGTGTACCTATTGTAAAACTTTATTCCAGCACACTTCGTAAGCGAGATTAAATTACAGAATACGGCAATCTTAAAAAAGATTGCAATTATAAGGGCCGAGTGTCTGAGTGATTGAGGGCGTTAAGTTTTAGCCATGTGCTAAGACGTTTGCATTCCCTACTTTAATAAGCGCAATTAAAAAGACACTCATTCCTATAATAGGGAAATTGACGCCCATCGATCTCAAGCAAAATCTATGTCGGTCGCTCAATGTTTATAGGTCCTCGATTATACACAAAACTTTTTATATAGGTCATTTAGTATTATTTATAAAAGAGAGATTATTGATCAAAATAATTAATATTGTTTTACCTCCCATTCAAATTATTCAGTTCACTTTTCGAATTCCGAAATCGTTCCAAAATCGTTCCAAAATTATTTATCCTGTCAATTTTATTTGTACTATAGTGTACTAGTACTGTATCAATTGAAGTTTTGAACGGAAAAAAATCGAGAATACAGCCTTTTGAATTTATGTTTCTATGAGACTCTGTCTTTTCCCGATTCTCGCGCGTTTTAACTCGATTTTATCCGAAGTTGTGATTTTCAAACTGCAATCAATTGTTTAAATCGACTTTGTATATAGTACAGTCAATCTACCACGTCTATTAAGCGACCATTTTTACTAAGCGACCGTTTTCAAAATCCCCTACTCTAAACCAATAAATCTTGGTCCAATGATGTTGAAACTCACTACTGTGAATTTCGCAAAAATATGCATATTAAATCAAAAACTTTGTTGTTGTTTTTAATTCATTTATGAGATAAAGAAAATATTTCAAATGTTCATGGAAGTGTGAATTCAAACCCAATCGCACTCTTCCATGAGTATAATCATTGTTTTTCATTTCATACCTCATGGAAACGCAAAAATTGATATCTTCAATATTTATATTCATTAAAAACATTAAATGATATCGGACAGAAAAGCAAACATTTTACTGTTTTTGAGATTATTTTCAACCGTTTTGTGTACAAGCCAAGTGTTACTTATTTGTTCTTCGGGGTAAGTCTTTTTCCGGGTCATCAAAATACGTATCATTTTGATAGGTGCACTTTCAAGTCGAATTATATATAATCATTCCATTCTTTTGCAGATGTTATTATATACCGTCCCGACCGAATGATGAAGATGGTTCCATGAGGTTTGTCGGACAAGATTGAGAAGAGGCTGCTTAATGTTTGTCGCGGCCGTTGAATCTATATCCCTGAGATTTTAATACAGTTAGTTGCATCGTGAAATTGACATTCACCTTAAACTTAACCATTCTAAATCGCTCATTCGGTGCTCCATTCATACATTCCAAACACTCACTCAAATCATTCAAGAACGCTCAAACCATTTGAAAAATAGTTAAACAACTACTTCACAAAAAAAAATTTGGAAAGAGAAAAATCGCGATTTCACAGACATATTTTAAATTATTAGCGCCTAATAGGTTCTTGAAGAAATAGGAAGCTATCTATAGAACTTGTATGCATATCTTATTAAAGGAAGATAATCAATATCGCTTATTTTGTTTATCCTGAACAAAATTTACGATATTGGATTACACCCCATTTAATTCACTCAAAACTCGCTTCGCAAACTCATTCGATTTCATTTCTAATCATTCCAAAATCATTCAGTAAGTCAATTTCACGATGTTGTTAACTGTATTAAGTGATCAAACATCGTTTTTTGAAAATTTAATTGACCGGAATGAGTATCAATACAAGGATGTTATCAATCCATTGGCTTGTCTTTTTACTAAGCTTTTTCATCAATATGGTATCCATTAAGGAAGTGGACCCGTAATACTATCGCACTGTTTCTGAAAGCACGAACTTTAACAGTGTTAACCGAGGTTTCCTAATGATTTCATTAGGGGATCTTGGTTAACATTGTGAAAGATCATGCGTTTTAGCGATTTAGCGAAACTATTACGGGTCTACTACCTTAAGTATGTTTGTTGGCGTTAACGTCGACGTGATGTGACGAAGTTTCACTTTTGTCATATCTCTGTTTGTTATGTCTTCTTGTAACTTGGCATATTTGTTTATCATCACAAGAGCTATGCATACAACTCAAGGTTCCAAACTGGGGGCATTTTTCTAACAATTATCACCCCCCCCCCCCCCTTTACTTTGATTTTTAGCATTATTCAGCACCTGCGGAACGCGCGGTGACGGTGCTCTTATTGAGTTTATGCCGATAATCTGTTCATGGAAAATAAAAACTTATCCGTTCAAATTGCTCGAAATATCTGTGTCTAGCGAAACAATAATATATAAGTTCTGATTCAATTTTAACCAATGGTCATCTTTTATACACCCAACTGACATGATGGTTAACTTTAACCATTATGTTGTAATGAATACTCGTGCCAAGTTTCATTGAGGCCGAGGTAGACTGATATTGTAACACAAATCTTTAAACAGCATCAGGGACCCGTTTTACTGAACATCTAACGACCATTTTTTGCGTAAGTCCAAAAATTACGTTGCTCCTTCAGTAATAACTAAATATGGATTCTACCATGCATCATCTCATTGGAATCGTCATCTATAGACGATTCCCATGAGATGATATTGCAATGTAGAATCTAACAATGAATGAAGACAAAAGATACAATTTGCGATTTTAACTTACGATTAATTTTGTCGTACGAAGTTTAGTTTGACGGGAAATTCGTCACCCTGCATTAGACCTTTTAGCTCTCCTGAGCACAGAATGCTCAGGGTGAGCTATTGTCATCACTCGCCGTCCGTCGTCCGTCCATCAACAATTTCTTTTAACATCCCCCAAACCACTGGGCAAATCAGGCCGAAACTTGACAGGAATGTTCGTTGGTTGAGGCTCTTCAAAATTTGTTACAAATTTTTTTTTCCAAAACTCTGAATACCATGGTAACAGAAAGGTCAAAATTGCGAAAATCTTAGAAAAATTCTTCCCCTCCGTAACCACTAAGCAATTCAAACTGAAACTTGGCCGGCATATTTCTTGGGTGAAGCTCTACCGTAGTTGTTTTAAGAATTTCATTTCATGAGAAACTCTGGTTTACATGGTAAAGCAAATGTCAAAATTTGCCGAAAATCTTAGAAAAATCGTCTTCTCCTAAACCACTGGGCCAATCAAGCTGAAACTTGACAGAGATGATCCTTGGGTAAAGCTCTACTAAACGCGTAAAAGAATTTCATTTCATCTATAACTCTGGTTTCCATGGTAACGGAAAGACGAACATTTCTGAAAATGTTCGCACAAATTCATCTTCTCCTAAACCATTGAGCCAATGGTGTAGGTCTACTAGAGTTGTTAAAAGAATTCAATTCCATCAATAACAATGAGGTTCAAAATTTGCGAAAATTTAGAAAAAATAAGATAGCAGTAAGATGAAATTAAAGTTTCTTTTACAGCCGCCTTTTAAATACATCAAACAATCTCTGGTATTTATAACCTGGTTGACAAGTTATGAGTTGGCCTACTCAGGTGAGCGATATAGGACAATCATTGTCCTCGTGCTATAGAATTGTGAAGGTTTACCATTATAAGGTAAAGTATTTCGAAATCTGCATACACCTTTAAACTACCAAGAGCCATGTGTCCTGCATTGATATGGGCATTATCTAGACGTAAGGCAGATGGTCACCAGTTTTCTAAACGTCTTCGAAAGGTAATTGGACAATTCACGAAATCAGGCTTTAAGTCAAAACTTGCAATGAATTAACTTGTATTTTTTAATCGAATAGAGAGCTTGGTTTTCTCTGAGACGACAAATACGAGCTCGACAGCGACAACTGCCGTGCCCATGTTGTGGCTGGTTTAATTTTTTGTTGAATTTGTCTTGTTTATCTCGAAGTCAACTTAATGCTTTTTACGTCATGTAGACCCCCCGTGCTAAAACGACACGCGTCATGCCAATTGTGTAGATTTTCCAAGGGATTCCGATTTTGAAAACAGTCTGCAGATTTCCATCTAATCAAACATTGAATTTTGTCGTATTGAACTCCACAATAGAATATGGCGTTTAACGTTTAAACATCTGTTTTCGGACTGCTAACCTTAAGGCTAAATCTGTAAGGATTTACGAAAACCTCGAAGCGGTTAGTATTCAATTTCCGAAGCATATCTCTAACCCTTAATATGAGAGTGTAAGAGTCCCAGTATTCGTTTTGTAAAAAGTGAAAATACGCTTTCACAGTTTCATCGACAGAAGCGTTACCAGTGTTCATTGAATCCCCATATACTGGGCAAATATGACTATAAACAAAATCGTCCCTACTACGGAATAAACTGTTTGAATTCTTTCTTATACACAAATGTTTACTTGGGCAGTAGTGAGTCATTTGTTTAAGAAATACGAATCCAGGGGTGAAAAACTTTGCAACTTCTGCCTCGGTACGTTCTCTACATCTCTTTTTGTCTGTGATAGACTCCGCCAGTATGTCAAACACTTCAACCACCCTGTTTGGTATATTTGCATCACTCCACAAACAAGGATCTGTATAATTGTTTATCATATAAAGGATGATGTTTTTCAGGTGGTACGACTTCACAATGCCATGAACACATCGAGGACATTCATCAAGTGTTCTAACTTTTGGTAAAAAATGCTTTGCATTGCATTTGGCATATCTATAAGTTTTAACTTGTCCGCTTTCTCTTCCGTGTTTCAGAAATGGATTGAGTTCCAAACTTGGGATAGTTTCTCTTGCATTTAAACCGGGATTGTCCCCTAAGATGACAAACAATTTAACGTCTGTATAAGAATAGACATTAAGTTGAGATATATATTTGCTTTCATGGGTCATAAAGGGTAAATTAATAATCCCGTCTTTATCGATTTCACTCTCTGAAATAGACACGCACACACAAATATCGATATCCACGTCGTTGTCGTATTTATCGGAGCGAAGATGAAGCGTTGTAGCAATTCGACGACCCTCAAGAATAGAGTTTCTTTCAACAAGTTCTTCGAAATCAAGAAATTTCCAGTCGTTATATAACAAACACAGAGTCTCCAATAGCTCCTTTAAAAATAAAAACACAAATTCCGACAGATTTACCTTTGGATTTTTCTTAAAATTGTCCGCTACAAGAAGGAAATCAAACTCATCCATTTCTCCTACTTTTGTTCCATCAGCTACGCTCCCAGTCCTTATAAGCCGACAAGGTTTAAAATCTGGATTGTTTTCTCGGAGTCTACTAACACTATAATCCACGATATCATTGATGTCCTTTTCGATAGCCTTTGCTCTATCAGTCTCAAAAACATTTAAATCTTTGTCAAAAATACGGAGAAAAGTTTGAAGTTCGTTGATTTTGACATTTTCAGTATTTTTGAATACCGTATGTCTCTGAAGACGACCAATCTCTATCATTTGACTTCCATTAAATCGCAGCCCTCTTGTTCTCGTCTCTATCTTCTTGTCGCTATTTTGCATGGCCCATTTACCATATGGCCAGAGCGGCTTGACCGGCCCTCTTTCCACAATAAACCTACTACTATTTCGAACTATGTTATCTTGCAAATTAGACGTAAAACAAGTTTTTGGAGAAGTGATCATGTTCAAACAATGTTCTTCTTTTACGTCCCGTTTAAGTCTTTTATTTCGCTGTTGACATACCGAAGCTTCGGTGCACCGAACCTGGTCAAACACAGTCACGAGAAATAACGAACGGAGTAATGGAGATATATTCTATCACTGTCCATAATTATTCCGTAAATGTTGTCCAAAGTACCTATCGACTAATTGTTTTTGTCTGTTTTGTCTTCGCTCTAATATTTTCAATATTTTGACGAAAGATTTTATGCAACTAAGTAGGTCGATGTGTAATTCGTGTGTGGAAAACACAACAAAAAATTCCAATGGGAAAAACCCCAGTGACTAAGACCATTGTTTGTATTAATCCCATTTTTAGAATATTTTGAATGAAAAAAAAATGATCTAATTCAAATATTGAATTTTGAAATCTTGAATATCAGCCGAGACATACTCAAGGTTCATCATTAGTTGTAGTTATAAAGTTTCACAAGTTAAGAAGCCGATATTATAATATTTGACCTTATATAGATATCAAATACTTGTATTTTAGTATATATAATAGTCGACCAGCTTACGCCTATTGTGGAAATCAATTAATGTAAAATCCACTTTCAAGTCATAATCCTGACCTATTGACCGACTATATTAAAGGTCATACTTCAACAATGAATTTAGCGATCATATTAGGTAAGTGCATTCTGATTGACGAAAATTGGTTTCATTCCCCTGTGACAAAGATTTTTATTTCGCGGCTAATTTGTTAAGTTAATTTCACTGGCCTTTGAACGTGCCAACCAATCAGGTACATGTAAAGTGGGCACGTGGGTAATGAAAATGATATTATATATTTATCGTCGGTGACTGATCATAACAGCTTGATTAAGCTGTAGTTACGATGCTATGATAATCAACTAACAATTTTTTTGAAATATCATTTCTATTACGCACTTGTGCACTGTGCGTTATTGGTAGACACACCGTTGGTTCGGTTCTGTTGTTGTTGTTGTTGTTGCGTTTTTCTAGGCGTGACTAATTCTAAACTTCCGTTATTGCTCGAGTATTCCCGTAGCGTAACTCAATTTCGTTTCACATTTTTACTTATATTATTTCACATACTCTTAAAAAGGCGTGATAGAACAGTGGTCACAGACGCCTTTCCGTACATCGATAACTTGTTGGATCGAGTTCAATTCCCGACAGAGAGACATCTTTTATTTATTGTGATTATCACTAACATAATGATTTTTTCGTGTTTTTTGTTGTTGTTGTATTTTTTAAAGAAATACATTTTTGTTATTATTTTGTCATTAGTTCTTTGTCAGTTATGATTAATATTTTTTATTCTTACATCATTCAATTTTGGTTGTTTGCACTAACCAAGATTACTGTATTCTGATCGGGACAAAGATTTGTTTCATACCTCAATGAAAAAAAAACACATAATAAGTTGTTAGTAAGCTTGTACCAAAAAGCAGTCCCATCAAAGATCTCATTTGCTTTATTATATTGAATTATAAGATATCATCGGAAGAGAATAGAGTTAAACAGAAATTCGATTGACGTGTTCAAAACCCAGTATATGTTTTTAATTTCATACCGTCATTAATTTAAAAAAATGCCTCTTCATCTCTTAAATATAGATCCAGATACATTTCAAAATCTAAAATTATTTTCAGTAATTTTCAGTGATTTATGGACAGGACTTTGCAATAATCAAATTCAGGCTGGCGGAAAGACTGTGCCGAATACCAATAGTCTTTTGCAACACTGTTCAAAAAACAAACAAAAAAAAACGAACAAAAAAAAAAAAAATCTGTACACAAAAAAGTGTAAGCCTAAAAAGAAAAAGAAATATTTCTGGTCATGGTCCGATTTGATCTCGTGACCTCCCGATTATTGGAACGCACCCTAACCACCACCGCTAAATTTCCGTATGTACTTTGAGCTGTGATACATATTCTTAGCTCTTAACCTCGCGAGTATAAATCTATATTAAGAAACATATTTACCGACTATCAATAGGGGTCAAAAGGAATATTGAATGAGTGCCAGTTCATTGTAGATAAATGATACCAATGGAGAAATTCAAATGGCAGCCCGGGAGTCGCGTGAGATGATGTAATAATCTAAAATTGACTGTAATATGCATGCGCAGAAAAGACATTCATGCGAACGGAGTTACCCACTGGTGGTAGTAAACAAACTTCACATTTACCGCTACAATAATTAATTAACCATGAAATATCGTTATCCCATAAAGAAACGTGATAAAGTCGTGCAAAATACTATATAAAATAAGAAAATAGTATTTGTTGTTTAAAGTAATAGAGAACATTTTTTTTGTAGTCGAATTGTTGTGCACTATTTTCGACGCCATTTTGGAACCCAAGTAACACCGGCCTGACCTAGGATCAGAAGCGTCGAGGTTGAAAGGTAACAATGACATCACTAGTGTCGAAACAGAGGTCGTTCTGATGGAAACCCGGTTAACTCTGGTCGAAACCGAGTCCGATATGAACTTACCCAATGATTATTCTTAGAGCTATTATTAAATTCAAAACCCAAATGGGTTCTTCCAGGTTGAGGGGTTACAGGTTGTAGGGAAATTCGTTTCTAGAGCCAGTTGTAGAAGGTAGTGACATTTCGTGTACAAAGACACTTATCAGCTTGATATTTTTATTTTTGCTTGAAATTTATTAATGAGCGAAAATGTTTTCGAATACTTTGTTAAAAAAAGTAAATCATTTGACCCTATATTTGGACCAGTCTATCATGGGTCGTGTTGGTCGATGTAGTTTACGGAAACAGCCGAATTAAGGTTCATGTAAAGTGTTTGAAACCCAATTTTAAGGGCACTTCTTTGGCCGAGAAAGAGCAATATGTCCAGGTTTATTATATATCAAAATAAAGGTATTCATGAGCACAAGCAGTTATGCAACATAAGACTGTCATAGCTATAGCGGTATAGCCAAAACATTGTGGAAAAGGGTCACTTTGTACACTTTACATGAACCTTAAGACGAATGCCTTTGTAGATCTCGCGGAGTATGTCTCAGAAATAGTTAGCTTATATGACATTTCTATGCTTAGTAATGTAAATTTTAATTTGAAAACATTTTCATTTTCCCTTTTCGAGTAAATACAGCAAAGATCGAGTGAAATATTTCTCTTCTAGTTCCGGTGGTCCAGTGGTAAACATGCTCGCCTTTCACGCTCCGGGTTCAAGTCCCGAGCTACACTGTCTTTCTTTTTTTCTTTGTTATTACGTCGAGTTTAAATCACGGGACACAATCTTATGATACAGGTTTCTAGTGAAGCTAGTACACGTTTCGATCTACACACTCTTTTAGTATGATTCATTTCTGAATTATTCAAGTTTTCAACGGCGCGATAATGTTGTTAACTGTAGGCACATGGTGACTAATGAAGCTAAACAGGGCCAGCGTTTCAAGCATATTCGGTCATGTTCGGAATGCCAGTGGAATCTTTAGTTCCTACCTTGAAGATCCGTTTCCTTCAAAACAATTTTCAACTCTCCATTTTGTGGTTTGCTACAATCAATTTCTGAAAAAAAGAAATGCAATATCGGTTTAAAATGGTAGAAATACAACACAATACAATACAATATATTTTATTTGCGTAAATAGGTCTCCTGCCAAAATGCAAGCACATATTCATTAAACAAATCGATACAAAGTGATATGCCAAAATCAGGTATTCTCCGTGAGCTTTGAAATATACAGACTTAAGTTCTTAACGACTTATGGATTTTTGGATTGGAAAAGTATTGATAATCTCCCCCCACTGTGATACCGTCTTCAACTTTTATTTTTTAACTGTGCGCATGCGTGGGTATTGGACGTAGTTTTTTTTTCGCTGGAGAGAAAATCGAGAAAAAAAGCAAATTATTAAAATAAATAGTGATGTTTGTCTAATAAAATGTGGAAGAATGGATCAGTGGTCAAACGTTAGGTGATTTATAATCGGTATTATGGTGTTTTGGACATATAATGGGAAAAAAACGGAACAGGAGTAAGGCCACCCCAGAAAACAAAGAAGAAAAAAGGCGGGCTACCGTGAGTAACAAAGACAATTTATCAAGTCATAACAATTCACCACAGCAACAACAAAGTATAACAAATATGAACAATCAAAACCAAATCCAAACCCCAGGGAATGGAAATTATGTTGCATATGGACCAAATTTTGCATCGCCACAGATGCCACAGATGCCTACAGCGCAGGGACAAGGGGCGTCCTATCATACACCTAGCTATAACTCCCCACCTACATACATGAACCTTACGGGAAATGACCAGTTTTCAGTTTTATTAAGCAGGCTAGACATAATTGACAATAAGTTATCCCAGCTAGACAAAATACAGAAGTCCGTTACGACAATTAACGGTCGTTTAGATGTATTGGATTCAAAAGTTAGTAGTCTACAGAAAAAAGTAACTGATCTTGAAACGAGCAAAGACTTCGACTCCTCTATCTTGGAATCAATGAAAACTAAACAAAAGGAGCTAGACACAATGTTAGCCAGTATGAAAAAAATTGAACAACAACAACAACAACAAACTGAAAATATGAAAAGAGAAGATATAGATTTGAAGGCGCGAAGTATGCGTGATAATCTTCTGTTTTTCGGTATTCCGGAAGCAGAGGACGAAAAGGATGCTGATTGCGTTGATAAGGTCTTAACAATGATAGAGGACAAGTGTAAAATAGAAAATGCAAAAAGTGAAATAAAGTTACATCGTGCACATAGAATTGGTCGTTATAACAAAGACAAAACTCGTCCCATAGTGGCAAAATTTGTATATTATCCTGACCGCGAAAGAGTTAGACATAATGCAGACCAGCTTGCACGGCCAGAAGGAATTGCTCAACAATTTCCGCCAGAAATAGTTAATACGAGAAAGAGACTCTACCCTATATTAAAAAAAGCTCGAGAGGAAAATAAAGAGGCGTTTCTAGTTATGGATAGACTTTATATTGACGGAACATTATACCGAGAACCCACAACACAGGGGTCAAGCAATTAGGACAGTAGTGGAAATAGTGTAAGGTGTGTACAATGGAATGTAGAGGGTTTAACCAATGATAAACTGAATAATTGTGAATTTACAAAATTAATCAGTAAATATGATCTTATTTTTCTATCTGAAACTTGGACTAAGAAAAATTCCAAAATTGCATTAAACGGATTTAAGCTGTTTCATTCATACAGAAAATCCCAAAATAAAAGAGCAAAGCGGTGTAGCGGGGAAATTTTACTTTATGTGAGAAATAGTTTGTCACGTGGGGTAAAATTGGTCCGAAACACAGTCGATTGTATTCAATGGTTTAAATTAGATAAACACTTTTTTAACATCGATGAAAATATTTATTTATGTTCCACATATATAGCCCCTGATGGGTCACCAATTTATGAAAATTATGACTTTAATATTTTTGAAAAGATCGAGTCAGATATACAACATTTACAACACCTAGGGGGTAGAGTGTTTGTTTTAGGCGATCTCAATTCACGAACCGCATGTAAATCAGACTGTATAGATAACGATCGGCCGTTAATCGACCATGATCAAAACGACAGTCAGCCAATCGATGTTCACGTAATCCCACGCGTGTCTTGCGATAAGGGATCAAATCGGTTCGGTGATTGTTTACTTGAATTATGCAAAGCAGTTGACATAAAAATAGTTAACGGCAGAGCTGGCTCAGACAAAAATCTTGGAAAATTTACTTGCTTTACCCACAATGGTGAAAGTACTGTTGACTATTTATTAACTAACTCTGAAAATTTTATTTGCATTACGAATTTCATTGTTCACGATTTTAGTGTATTTTCTAACCATGCTCCAATTTCATATGATATTGTCGTTAATAATTGTGTTAAAAATGATTCTTACGAAGATAAGGAAAATATAATTCATAAATGGAACATTGATTATAGGGAACAATTTAAATGTGATATTTCGACATCTGTCGATAATTTTTGTATTAGTTTAGATAATAACATATCTCAAAATTGTGACCCTGAACAACTTGTACAATCCTTTACAAACTATCTAACTGAAATAGGTAATAAGTATTTCGAAAAACATATCAAGAGTTCAAAACGGACACATTTTACTAACCACAATGAACAGCCTATGAAAAATTGGTTTGATGAAAAATGCAAGCAAAAAAGATTACTATATACAGAAGCTTTAAAAAAATATAATCTATTGAAAAACGAGGAGAATAGACAAAACTTGTGTTCTAGGAAGAAGGATTATAAGTACCAGTGTAAAATATCAAAACGTAATTATAATAGAAAGGTAGCCCTGGATTTAGAAAATATGAAAAATAAAAAACCACGAGAGTTTTGGAAAAAATTTAAGCAAAAAAAAGAAAGGCAAGATAATGCAGAAGTTGATATTAAAGAATTTTTCGACCACTTTAAAAACTTAACATCAAACTTAAATTATCAGGAGGATGAAGAGTGTGAATCGTTTTTGCGCGATTTTGATAATGAAGAAAATTTTGGTTGTATTTACGAAGAATTAGATTTACCTTTTACACCAGATGAACTGAGAAAATGTGTAAAAAATTGGGAACTAACAAAACATGCTCCATCGACTGCATAATTTATGAATATTTTAAAGAATCTGTCGACCAATTAGAAAATCCCCTACTCAAATTATTTAACTATATTTTAGAAAAAGAAACTTTTCCAAGTTCATGGTCAAAAGGAGTAATAATTCCTATCCACAAGAAGGGAGACCAATCCGATCCCTCTAATTACCGAGGCGTTACCCTTACAAGTTGTTTTTCTAAATTATTTACGTCATTAATCAATGAACGTCTTAATCAATGGTCAGTTAAATACGATATTTTAAGTGATGCACAATTCGGGTTTAAAGCTAAATACAGTACGGTCGATGCTATTTTTATCTTAAATTCTTTTATCCAAAGACAATTTATTGAAAAGAAAAAACTATACTGTTGTTTCATAGATTTGGAAAAATGTTTCGATTCTATTCACCGAAATGGTTTATGGTTTTAAATGTTACAAAACAGTATTTCAGGTAAACTTTTTAGCGTTATTCGCTCAATCTATAATGACGTAAAGGTATGTGTTAAACACATGAACACTATTTCGGAGCTATACAACTGCGACATTGGATTATTACAGGGTGAATCGCTTTCGCCGTTTTTATTTTCTCTGTTCGTAAACGATATTGAGATGTTTTTACAACAAAATACTACAGAATGTTATTCATTGGGACAATTATCTATATTCCTATTACTTTTTGCGGATGACTCGGTCCTAATTTCTGAAACCGAGACAGGTTTACAGGAACTATTATTAGCCTTTGAAAAATATTGCGAGAAGTGGAAGTTAAAAGTTAACGTTCAAAAAACAAAAATCATGGTTTTTCGAAAAAATCGACAAATATTAGAAAATGTACATTTCACATATTCAGGACTAGAAATTGAAATTGTCGAAACATTTAACTACTTGGGATTAGTTTTTAGTAGCAATGGGAATTTTAATAACGCTGTCAAAACCTTGGTAGGAAAAGCAACTCGCGCACTTAGCGATTTACTCCAAATTACAAAAAACAAAGAAATCTCATTGAAAATAATGCTTAATTTATTTGATTCATTTGTTGCTTCAATCATTTATTATTCAAGCGAAGTCTGGGGTTTTATGACCAGCGAAATCATAGAAAGAATGCATAGGAAATTTCTAAAAAGGGCACTTAATGTAAAATTATCAACTTGTAACGCTGCTATTTATGGAGAATACGGTAGATATCCACTGCATATAAACATGAAAATTAGAATAATTAAATACTTCTTAAATCTTTTTTCAACTGAGAAAAGCGGCAACTGTATACTTAAAACAATATTGGAAGAAATGATAAGTTTAAACAATAAAAACCTGTGGGCATTTAAGGTAAAAGAACTTCTTCAAAGAACCGGTTTTTACGATGTATGGTTGTTTCCAAATTCTGTAAATCCAAAAGTCTTCATACCATTATTTAGAAATAGAATGATTGATTTATATATAAATGAATGGTTTCAAGATATAAGTAATCGTTCTTCATTGTTCATTTATAAACATCTTAAAGACAGTTTTTCATTTTCCATCTATTTAAGTAAAATGAACATTGTCTCATATAGAAATGCCGTTGCAAAATTACGCCTTTCCGCTCACAATTTATACATTGAATCTGGACGGCATAGAAATATTTCACGGAGTGAAAGAATTTGTTCAATTTGTTCCCTAAATGAAGTCGAGGACGAATATCATTTTTTGTTAATATGTCCTGCTTATTTGGAATTAAGGAAAACATATATTAAAAAATACTATTATGAGAAACCAAGTGTAAGAAAATTAATTGAACTCTTAAATTCAGAAAACATTAGAATCTTAAACGGTATTGGTATTTATTACACAAAGGCTAGCGAAAATCGAAAACAACATTTAAATATCATTAATGAATGATCAATTTTATCCTCTTAAACATTTGAGATTACCTTTCCGAGAAAACACAATTGCTGCGTCAGTTTTGTTCGGAGAATGCGTAACTACAGCTTGAATTAAGCCGTGGTTGCGGATTTTCTGAACTGGGTTGACGATATACTATATACGGTTACTATTTGAACTATTATAACAGGAACTCTACGAAATCCATTATTTCCACTTATACATTGTCACATATATTGTTAATTATGTTCATACCCATGTATGTCATGTAAAATGTTTTGTATTTCGACGATGAACCATAATGTGTTCAAGTCGATATTCTAAATAAAATATCTGTTCTGTTCTGTTCTGTTCTGTTTTTTGACATTTTTCTTGAAACGATGTAAAGTATTCAACTTTTTGATGTTGTTCTTAAAGTAAATATTATTATAACTTCAGAAAAATAAAGAAAGTGTTTATTGTTCAAAATAAATTTCTTCTTGGTTATAAGACGTTTAGTGCTTTGACAAGGTTTTGTTATTTATTATCAAGTTCCATTTTATATCATTCAAATTCCTTTGTTTGAAAACTTCAATTGAAGCAAAACTTATAACCCAAGGATTATAAGAATCGGTATCGTAAGTGATGATACAAATCCTAAATAATTTCACGCTTCAAAGAATTTTATCGGAATGATCAATGACACGGTGAAACTGAATCGATCCAAATATTATGATAAGAGTAATCATGTGTGACAATAGTTAAGTGTTTAGGTGTTTCACATTGCCACGCAAGGCTTTAGCTCTGAAACGTGTAGATGACTTCACAGTTATTACATAAATATATAAAAATTGGACGCTATCCACACTTTGCTCATTTTCTAAATCTAAAATGATCAATCTACCTTCCTGGTTTAGAATTTTTGAAATGCGACCTCTGCTTGACATGTACTGGAACCGATCTCTTTTTCAAAAACTTACTTTACGGAGATACCAGACGGTCCCTTTACGCTTGACGGGTTACATATATGGCTTTAAAAACTTAAAAAAAAAAAAAAAAAAGAGTGTCATTTTCCTTAAGAAATTACATTACAATTGAAACTAACCGAGTGAAGATCGTAATAATTTACATTTATCATATTCTTTAGTGTAAAGTTTTCCTTTTCGTCTCTTTCTTTAAACCACATGCTACCAGAAACGTCCATCTTCAGTATTTTCAATGCTTTGATTATTATTATTATTATTATTATTGTTTTGTTCTTTAGTTTCTTTCACTTACCTTTTGTTGTAGCAGCTTTACGTATTACCGAACACAAAAACGCAAGTAATATAATCCCACATGTAGATCTATACAACGACATTTTTATAGGTACCCGAGGCTTTTACAAAGCTAAGTCTCACAAAGCCCTTTTCAACTCTTATTGTTGTTTTATTTATTTCTTTTAGTGTTACTGTTGCTTAATGTATTTACTTTGTTTACAATAACTTATATCCTTTTCTTAATACTTTTAAGCACTTTATATCGCTACTCCTCGTTTAGCTTAAGTATGAATGAAAGTGGGTAATTTTTCTGTTTGATAAGTTCGAATACTCTATTGGCAACGCTGATAACCTACGTTAGTAGTAACGTTTAAAGACTTTTAGAATGTTATCGAAAAGTTAATTGGTCCTAGTTAACAAATTACATTCTAAATATCAGGGGACTGTTGACTTTTGATCTCGCTGGAGCTATAGGTAAGTTAAATACTGCACGTAATAGGGTAGCCAATCTTCGTTTTTTTTTTTCAAAAACCTCGTAACTGCAGCTTAAAAAGAAATACAGTTAGGAGGTTTTAGAAGACTAACGACGAAATATTAGTTATTGTCAATTCTCAAACATTTGGAATTATCGATAAAAAAATCTGAGAGGCACCGTAGATCTATCAACAATTAAGAGATTAAGTGAGTACTTGTTGATTTTAAGGATGAATGATACTAAAAGCCTTACCACACTTGTGTATGAATCCGCTTCGCGTATTCATACTGTGTGCTTAGGATTTTAATTTCATACCTCCATGAAATCAAAACATAGTCTCTTCGTACCTTATCATTTAATACCACGAAGCAAAAATAGAAGAACAGATTTCTGGTCGACTTACTGTTTATGCAAGCTTGGAAAAAAATCTCATTGATCTCATTGTGGAATATAAATCGGTTTTAATCGGAATGCACGAACATTAATGGAAACCAATAATATCAAATAATTCAACCTAGATGTGGATTTCTCACTAACCAACAAATTTATTTCTGTATTTTTTAATGCTTCTGAAATGGATTATCGAGAAAAAAAGATATATTAAGATTTGATAAACTCATCGCCTAACCATTGAAGATATCAAAAACTTATGCCCCTCTATCTGACGTTATCTAAGTGGAGCTCAAAAAGTGTCGTAAATGTGAACGTTGCATAGCAATCACGTGCAAAATGGCGCAGCTTTAAGAAAATGTTTCCTAATATTTTCACATTTTGTCATTAAATAAATAGAATAATCGGTTGTTTTTTTTAGTAAGATCAATTTATATTTCAGGGAGTGAACAACAAAAGCTATATTTTCTAGAGTGGTAGAGCCACTTGAACGAAATTAGCGATATTTATAACCGCTCTTTAAAACAGAATCTAAATAATATCCATTTGTGTGTACTCACGTTCCAATCAGACGCTTTAAAATCTACACCAGCCATACAGTTAATAACATCGTGAAATTGACTTTCATTCCAATCAAAACCATTCTAAATCGCTCACTGAGCGCTCAAATCAGTCTTTCCAAACACTCAATCAAACCATTCAAAAACGTTCAAACCTATTGAAAAATATATAATCAAGAGTGTAATTCAAAATATATTTTGATAGAGAAAAATCTTGATTCACTAACACAATTCAAATCATTATCTTCTCAAAGGTTTTTGGAGAAGTAGGAAGCTATGTATAGAACTTGTATGCATTATTAAAGGGAGCTAATCAATATCGCTAATTTTGTTCACCCTGAACAAAATTTGCGATACAGGATTACCTCCCATTTAATTCACTCAAAACTCGCTCCACATACTCATTCAATTTCGTTCCAAAATCATTCACCTTGTCAATTTCACAATGTTGTTACTTGTAATAATCGTGGGAAAAAACGACCAACTTCTATGAAATGTTAATTGTTTTGAACGAGTTCGAATTGTTTTCAACGATTCTAAAGCGTTTTTGAGGGATTTTAGTAAGTGTTTTGAATCAATGAATGGACCACTGAGTGAGCGATTTAGAATGATTCTGGTCGAGATGAATGCAAATTTTACTATGTTGGTGACTGTATATACATTGTACATTCAGGAACTAAGATGATGTCAACTGGTCAGCCCTGGCAATTTATCATGGACACATTTATGATAATATTGTACATAAGATGGTTTCTTATGTAATTACTTTTTCAGGAAGATATTCGAACATTCAGGAAAGTCTGAAAAGAGTCTGGAAAAGGGTTTTCTTTCGTTATTGAACTGTTTTGTCTATGTACATGATACGTAAGCTGTTTACACCAAATAGATCTGTGCAAAACACACATTTAACAAGAAATGTCTTTATTTTTTCTTCACAATTACGGTAAAACTTGCCATAAGCAAACTCTTCGGGGCCAACAAAAAGCGGTACCTAACGAGAAGGGTCGTTTACATATAAAAACATCGTGAGATGTACTAAACGAATGAATACGAAATGATTTTTGGAATGCAATTGAATGAGTCTGCTGAGCGCCTTTGGAGTGAAATTCAAGGGTTGTAATCCAATATCGCTAATTTTGTGCAAGTAGAACAAAATTAGCGATTTTTATTGCCTCCCTTACATTAAGATATGATTTGTTTTAAACCTATTTATTTTACATCGATTGGGAAACAAGTTCTTTCAACTTTGATTAATCTCTCTCGATTCTGCTTTCTCAAGAATTCACCAGTACCCGCGCCGAATGTGTGGGCTAATGAAAGATCGATAGCCGCTGATATCAAACTCAGGACCTTTGGGTCAAGAGGCCGACGCTCTACCTCTAGACCGTGGACACCACTCCACATTATTATATGCATTCAGGTTCTATGAATAACTTTCTGTATCTTCACAAACACATCATACGCTTACAAATTCAATAATGTCAGTGAAATTGTGTCCTTTTTTAATGTAGTTGTCTAACTTATCATTTTCAGTGATTTGGGAGCGTTTTTAAATTGTTGGAGTGAGTTTGGAATGAATGATTGAAGCACTGGACGAATGAATTTAAATGGTTTTAATCGGAGTCATATAGCATATATACAGCTAACAACATCGTGAAAATAACAAGGTAAACGATTTTGGAATCATTTCGGAATGATGTTGAATGAGAGAGAGGAGTGAGTTTTGAGTGATATTAAGGGAGATAATCCAATTTCCCTATTTTTTTTCAGGGTGAACAAAATTAGCGATATGTTTAACCCCCCTTTAATAAAATATGCATAATAGTTCAATAAATAGCTTTCTATTTCTTCAAGAACTAGTCAGACGCATAAATTTCAATTATGTCAATGAAATCGCGATTTGGTTCTTGCTTCATTCATTTTCAATGTAGTTGTTGATCGATGATCTCATGTTTTAACTAACTTTGAGCGTTTTTGAATGGTTTGAAATTAAGTGATTGTTTGGAATGAATGAATGGAGCGCTCAGTGTACGATTAAGAATGGTTTAGATTGCGATGATTGTCAATTTTGTGATGTATCTAACTGTAGGTTCTCGCAAAAGTTTTACTGAATCCTGTGATGTTCGATTCCATTAGAATCGTCTCGATGAGACGATTCTAATGGGTTCCAACAACATGAGATTCAATAATAAGCATTTTTTTGTCTGAAAATGTACACTCTTCAGAGCTTTAGCCTATGACGAAGGGAATTTTTGTGATGATCCCCTAACAAAATTGGTCGCTTAATAGAAGTGGTCGCTCGAGCAACATCGACTTTTGTAGAAAAAAAATGATTGTGTTTGTCAGTAATATCAGCCCCCCCCTCCCCTCTCCCCCCGCATTCTTTAAGAGACATATACATTGCATATATAACATGTTTTAGATGAACGCAAGATCGAATCTATAACTTGAATACGACATTTTGGTCGATTGAAAAAGATGGTCATTAAATATATCCATTCCCGCGGATTTGTGTACTAAAAAATATTATACATAAAAAAGAACAATCAAGACAATAAAAAGGACACTTATACCTACTTTGTTTGCAATTTTCTGACAAACAAAAAGTAAAAAAAAAACAAATAAACAGAAAACAGGTGTTAATTCACAATATCTAAATGAATCCTGCATCTGCTTTGAAATCGAATGGGTCAGTGTAAATGATTCTTTTCGAGCTAAATATATGTTTATGTTATGTAACAGTTAAAAACATCGTAAAATTGACAAGGTGAATGATTAAGGAAAGATTTTGGAAAGAAAATGAATGAACGTGCGGAACGAGTATTGAGTGGAGTGAAATTAAAGGAGGGTAATCCAATATCACTTATTTAGTTCGGGATGAACAAAATTAGCGACATTTATTATCTCCCTTTAATAAAATACGCATCAAGGTTCTATAGATAGCTTCCTATTTCTTCAAGAACCAATCAGACGCTGACAATTTCAATTAAGTCAGTGAGCTCGCGTTTTATCAGCTTTATTTATTATGAATGTAGTTGCAGATCTAATCGTTATTAGCCATTTTGAGCGTTTTTGAATGGCTTGAGTGAGTGTTTGGAATGAATGAGTGTATGAACGGAGCTATGAATGATCGAATTAGAATGGTTTAGTTTGAGATGAATGTCAATTTCTGGATGTTATTAGCTGTACTCTGGGTATTTATGAAAAGTGATGCCTTTTATGTATTTCAATTATGTTTCATTTCTTTAAATTGTTATTAAATACCAGATAAACGTAATTAAATTATCACGACACCAAACAGTCGTGGTCATTTTTTTGCTAGTTGAATGGCTTGTAAATTAAACGATGTCTCCCGTTTTCGTAATTCTATTTTTAGAAAAAAGTCAATATATAACAAAAGTATTGTAGTTTATGGGTTTTGAACATTTAACATGATAAGCCAAAATCGGAAATTAGCTCTCGTACTCAAAATCTGAAGTAGGTACATGTGTCTATTTTGTTTCCTTCTTTACTCCTCGATTGTCGAAACAAATATCATTTTTAACTCGAATACATGTACATGTGCATAAGAATAAAAAAGAATGATTTGATAAAAGTATTTGAAAAAGCAAATTTTGTAGCTGTAAATAGTTATGTTCGTCAGAAAGTATTTTATGGTTCTGAAGGTGCCAAGGGAAGAAGGTTTTGTATCTTTTTTCAAAATCTTTGTTAAACGAGAATGTTAAAAACGAAAGTGAAAGTAGATCATAGCATACCCGATTTTCAACGACCTTGGTCTAGTTAATGCATTACCTTATGTCAAACAAAGTAGACTCGTAGATATTATGATGATAAAAAGAATTGAGGTGTGATTAAAAATATCATGATTGAAATAACTGTTTGAAACATTATTTTGTTGTCCGTCACTCGAAAGGGGACACTCTGGGAAGGGCGTAAAGTGTCGAAGCTAGTCAGACTGCGCGGATTGTGCAGACTGACTAGGATCGAAGCTTTTCGCACTTTGCTTATTTCCTGAATCTAGAATGATCTAACTACTTCTAAAGAAATCCCACGTGGTCACTTTTCGCGTCACGGGTCGCATTTATTTGAATATTGTACATCTCGTGTATAAAACGGAAAAGTGGCATATCATTTTCGTTGTATCTACCAAGATTCGCTCTTTCTAATTTTTCTATAGGTTTTTTTGGTCGAAAACATCTATTCTTTAAACGTGCACTCAAAGTTGTCCCTACAAGATTCCTTTCTTATTTTTCTTATTCTCTCTCCGAGAAACGTGACTGCATGTTTTTTTTTTTTTTTCTTTTTTGTTTATTTGTTCGTTATTATTTGGACTACAATTCTCAAACCTCCTAAGCGGCCACTGTCACTCGTTGTTATAGGGAATAAATGTTTGATGGTTTCAAACTGGATTTACTAGAATCATGTAGTCGAATCATTTATGAAATTAACAGATAAAAAACAGTAGAGATAATTCACAACGAACGCTTAAAAAAAAGAGCGAATTTAAGAGAACCCTCGATTTCAAAATGTTTTTCATATTTCCTTTTTTGATAAGGAATGTGCCTAGAGTTTTGAAATCTCGTTTAGATTTTTGAAATCCACATGCGTTCAACAATTGAGAAAAGTCCGTTTCAATGATAAGATTTGCGTATTTTATGAGTAACGATTTTCAATTTCTCCTATAACTGTCTTTGTATTTTGTGACTTTTGAAATTGAGAGAACAGGTATTTGAACTATTCTTGAAGACTTCCTGATGCATGTTTCTATAAAAAACAAATATACAAGATGATGACCCAATGACCATCCGTTCGAAAAGTTAAGTCCTGATTTTTATATAACAGCAAGAAATGTGTGAAAAGAGGAGAAATGAAGGTGGTCGCTTCGAACTTTTGAGTAGTGTATTGATTGAATATATCGATTTTGACTACTTGAATATGAGCCATTGCATGACATTTCCAACAACATCGCATGTTCGCATAGCAAATCTACTGGCATCCCTGTGAATCCACACAGTCTGACTATAGAAAAGATAAGGTCTTAATCCTCCTTGAAGGGATCAGCGAATATTCTCGTTACACTGTGTTGCTGTCTAGGTTGCTTAACGGCTGTTTATCACGCACACACGAAATTGTTGGAAATGTCACGCACCAGCTCATATATTTTAAGTATACAGTAAGCAACATCGCGAGCTATTCATTTACCTTGATCAAAAGAATTCTGAATCACTCGATCAGCGCTCTATTAATGCATTTATTCATTCTAAACACTCATTCAAACTATCCCATAATGCTCCAAATTTTCGAAGGCCACTTCGAGATCGTTCAAAACGATCGACATTTCATTAAAAAAATCAATCAAATCTTTCAATGATTTTATTCGCTGATGTGCTGTTTAAAGAGTCTTATTAGTCCGTGAAGTCACACAAACACAACTGTACGTAGATTTTAATAAAAGGGGGTAAAAAAAACCCCGTTTTTTCGTTTCATTGGACAAAATTAGCGATAACTGCTTACATCCCGTTAATATTATTCAAAATTCGCCCGCTCCCCCCCCCCCCACACACACACACACTCATCCCATTTCTTTCGTAAATAATTATAAAATCCTTCACAATGTTGTTAACTGTATCGATTTGTCTGAAAGAAGAACTTGTCACGTTCCGCTTTTATCGCGACTGATATTTCGAAAAAATATCAATCCTCAATAATTCTTAATTTTGACCCCTAGATTTTGAATCGCCTTTCCACATTTTTTATCTAAGGGTCAGTTGACGACATGAAGCCGGGTACAAGAGTTTTAAGGGGACCAGATTGGTGCAATGGTAACAAAGATGGCGGAATCGGTTTCCTGGGAACGGTTACCAAGGTGTTCCCTGACAACACCGTGCAGGTCACGTGGGATATTGGAACGGAAATGACGTGCCGGGCGGGAAAGCAAGATGCTTTTGATTTGAGAATCTTCGACAATGCTCAGCTAGGTGATAAAATTATGTCCATGTGTTCGTAGTGTTTCCTTTTCAAGTGGATATTGCAAATTAGAGCCGTACTCACTTTACAATTTTAAAGTTTATTTTCATGTTTAATAGGTCATAGTCACATTTCTTTTCGTTCTCTTTATCTCATTCTGTTGCTTTTTCTTACATTCTTTTATTTTCTGTCTTATTCTTCTCTCAATACTGTTTTCTTTTTTCCATTTTATTTTTTTTATAATGATTCAAATGATAATCTCCGCCATCATTTACAATTGCACTGATAGTCTCAATGCACTTTCTGTAGAGCTGGTACAGGTACTATAGCGCATTTGGTAGCACTTCGGACTGTCAATTAAGAGGGCCCGGGTTCAATCCCCGACGGCGGGACTCATCCTTTACGACTATTTTGACTCCCAACAATGGGTTAATAATTGTAGACCCGTGTGGGATAGCGGCTGGGGGCTAGGCAAGGATGTAATAGTAGTACTGGTGTGGGATATAACAGGAACTTACTGTTAGGTGATCCAGCCGTCGGAATAGAACTAAAATATTTTCGAAAG
Organism: Fragum whitleyi; assembly: GCA_948146395.1. Classification (NCBI taxonomy): domain Eukaryota; kingdom Metazoa; phylum Mollusca; class Bivalvia; order Cardiida; family Cardiidae; genus Fragum; species Fragum whitleyi. Next base: position 60,212,889 of record OX411554.1, read on the forward strand.
CGGGGTAAAGCCCCATTCAAAAAAAAAACGTAAAACAACAAAAAGGACGGATACCTGGGTATCGGATAAGTCAACGTTCCTACAAGGGTCATGAACCACTGCCCCTCGAATTTTGTATAAGCACTATGTTACTTTGGGGATCAGTTTTAGAAAAAAACAGTCTTCGATTCTTTTCCGAAATTAATTTCAGTTGTCCCACGGACACTCTCTGTGCTTTTCATGTAGATAATACAGTTTTCTCAGTGGAACGTCACTCTATAATTTAAATACTAAACTAATGAAATGATGATAATAGTAAACCTGTTAAATAGATTTAAGTCCACTTCCCTCTTATCACACTATTGCCCCTTACTTAGCTGGTCTTTTCATAGAACTGGGGAGCATTTACTACCGATATGGCCTTTATTAATTTGACAGGTCACGAAATATTATTCATATTCATACAGGGGTTCGTCATGGTGGCGTAACATGCGATATTCCCGTACACAGTCGAGGTCAGGGTCGGATCACGGGTATCCGCTGGAAATGTCTCGTGTGTAACGATTACGATGAATGTACAAACTGTTATAACGGTATTGGACATCCAGTCGTACATGATACAAAACACGCATTTGTGAGGATAAATATGAGGAAGTCAACCGTGTAAGTAGAAAACAATACCTTTATTCAAGCAAAGTTGACACCCAATAAGCACGAAGCGCCTGTGTTAAGTGATTCGATAAATACACAATGATCGTTGTTTCTTGCCAGCTATTGAACAGCCACATAGTTGGCGTTGCCTCTGTCTAGAAATTAGAAGAACACGTCGTGGTCCCCAATTCTGGTAAGTTAATATTTGTTGTTGGCCACGCTCTTTTAAGATATACGATATGAAGTAGGCGGACCTATGGCTAGCTTTAGTATCAATTTGTTATGGGCATTACCCGTTGCTTCTTAAAATATTACAATTAAAATACATTTAACCTAAAATAGCCAACCCAGAGATAGTTCAAGACGATCAAATACAACGTACATAAATTCTGTAAATGAATGAAAGCCTGGCAAAGTTTTCCTATGGATTCATTTTATTAAAGGGAATCCCTTTCGGAATAAGTGTATATTACACATATTGTTGATTCTATAACGCCTTATGTTTTTACAGTTTAATACATATTAACTACACGAATACTTTTTTCAGCGTCCGGGTTCCACCCAGGAGAAACAGTAAACGTGTACCTATTTATGGTCTTTTTCCAGAAGCAAAAGTAACTAAAGCTATTACGCTTTCAAAAAATAAAGGTAAATGATTGACTATGTTCACACAATTTCAAATTACGTTAAAAAGAAAAAAGCACACTCAGTACGTTTTTGTCTTTTGAAAATTCAAATTACTGGCTCTCTGCTTGTACACAATAAAAATCGTCGAAGATGGCTACTGTTTCATCATTCGTTAATGTACAATCAATCCTACTGAAAGTACTACCTGTAAGAAAATCGTAATCATCAATTACCTAGCTAACTACCACATCCTCTCCGAGCGTCCAGATACTTATTCCGCTTACGGTTATGTTTATCTCCAATCCGATGAAAAGAATATCATAAATCATATATCTTGCGACCACAGGGGTATGGAACCTGAAATTCTGAGATTTACGGTCTGCCCTGGACTATTGTGAGATATATTTCATTTCATTTTATTTATTCATTTATTTATTTGTTATATTTTTTGGATACACGAACCCGTATTTGATACTGCAAATGAATCCAATAGTAATCTCAAATTTCTTGCATAGTGTCTTTCTTACCCCTGTTCAGTTTCATCCAGATACATGTTTTTACCGAATAAAATGGTGAAGTGGTTAGAATGTAGAATAAAACATACATGTCGGCATTCTGCAGGTTTAAAGTTTCATGTACCAATCGGTTTGAAGAGTTTATTTATAACCAAGCCTATAGAAATCTCAAATTAAATGACTCCAGGAATAACGTCCAGGAATTGGCAATCTGTTTGATTGGTGGATGTTCCGAAGAGGAGGACTGGAATGTTGACGGACCAATCGATTGATTGATGATCTTACTCTTGTTTCCAGATATATCAACTGGAATAATTCGTGAAGTAATTGACGTACAGTATGATTCGTGGACGTATCACAGAGGCGGGGTTAGAGTAGAATGGACCAATCAGGTCGGTAAAAAGAGAGCTAATGAAGATGGAACCACGAATCTATCCGTTTATAGAGTCGGGGCTGAAGGAAAGGTGGAATTAAAGCTTCTTGAACCTGTTTCCCCTGGGTCTGTGTATATAGACCACCTACCAGTGCTTGGTAATATAATGTATGAGCCTGGTGTGACATTTCCAACAATTCCAAATAGTCTGGCCAGAGTCTTCACTTTGCACCGTGTAGTTACATAAGGTCTTAAAGTATCACTTAAAATTTGAGAAATCTTCAAATTTCATTAAGTAACTGTATAGGCTGCTAAATGTTTACACCCCACGCAGATGTCAAATTGTTGGAAATGATATGATCCGACTCATATTGATAGGGCCTGTCATGAGATTATATTTGAGACAATGCGTTCTTAACCGAGTCTTGAATTGAAAAAAATATTAAAGGGAGTAATGGCGAGCTTAATATTTTTTTCTATTCTAGAAAAGGTTAAAATCAGCTTTTTACAATAATCGCGTAACAGGCTTTTTTCTCAGATTAACATTCAGCGCGTTTAAAACTTCGCTTCTCCGTACCTTTCAATAAAACTTCAAGTACAAAGTTGATATATATGAAAACCAAAAAAGAATGTTTACTCAGTAGGACTGTCTGCCTATCTACAACCTTGGCGATTCGGTAAAAAGCTATTCTTTTAAAGTGTTATAACAATTTACCAAGGAAAACGTTTCTGAAAGAGAAAACTAGGTAGTTAAAGGAAGCACCAACTTAATCGAAAAATAGGCAATTCTTATTAAAATTACCTTTAGATTCGCTTTAAAGCAACAATCGTCACACTTTCAGATTTAACCAGGCCAACAGAAACCGTGTTCGCAGCCGGTGATACTGTCCGAATAGACCAAAATCTGGAAACCTTTAAGGCTATACAATCGGAATACGGTGGTTGGGTCAGCGAATTGGAAGAGGTGTGTGGATTTCTATTTTATTCTTTTAGGGAAAAAAAGGTGAGAGTTGATTGACTCTAATGAAAATTTAATTCTTGTCATGTCGAATCCAGGATCATTTCGGCTTCGACAGGAGGTATAGGCAAAGATCAGCCTGCACTTTATGCAGACAGATCTTAGTCTTTACCACTTGACTTTCCTTTATTAACCACAATATTCAAAATTTGTATTTAAAAAATGGATACTTATGCATATATTGTGCTAGCAGAGTTTTCAGGGCGTTGATTTCGATGCAATTTTGCAATTTTTTCTAGCTGGTCAAGCGGTCGTGGGTGGAATGGGCTCCGCTTAAGGGTTAACCACAATTTTAGGATTTCAATCATTGGACCAACTGATTTCTTGTCCGGATACTACCCTGGCTTATTCTATGTTTGTTGATAGTTGACATTAAGACCAGTCTAACCCGAGCGTAAACTTAGCCCCCTGTCTGAGAAATTCTCTGATATAGCGAGCTACCAGTTTATTCCTGTGGCAGGATTCGGACCAGAAATCAGTTGTCCCATGTTCGACATCTTTTAGACTGTAACTCCTACGTTCGACATAATTAAGACTGTAACGCCACAGAAGACAGTAAGAGGCTCTTGTCCGACAAATTGAATGGACGTTGCTATCCATACTGCGAATGCTCATTTGTTTGTTTGAATTGCGGTTTTACGTCAATTCTTGAAATCTTTGTCATAATCTCACAATCTCTTATCGAATCGGCTGGAGTACCTAAAATGGGTTCCTAATATTTCTCATAACAGTTGCATCCCTTTCCAGCTTCGGACTGAGTTATTCCAAATAGGTCTACGATTATCAATATAATAATTATTGGGTAAAGATAAATAGTCGGATAGAATAAGTGCCGTCGTCGGAGATCGAACCTGATACCCTAAGATTTAGCGTCCGACGCATAAAACGATAAATGATCGAGAGAGAGAGAGATAGTAAGAGAGAGGGACAGGGAAAGAGAGGGGGAAAGACAGGAAGAGAGAGAAGGAAAGAGAGAAAGCGATGGAGAGAGAGAGCGCGATGGAGAGAGAGAGAGAGAGAGAGAGAGAGAGAGAGAGAGAGAGAGAGAGAGAGAGAGAGAGAGAGAGAGAGAGAGAGAGAGAGAGAGAGACAGACAGAGAGAGAGAGAGAAACAGGGAGAGACAGAGACAGAGGTAATGAAATCTAACCACTGCTACCAAAATTTGGTGGATTTCGGTCGAGCCAACAACCATTCGATTCAAATGTTTCACACGTATTCTTTGGATCCAGCTGGTCAAATAACCATTTATATAGCATATGTAACATTGTTCAAAAAGTTTATTATACGCCCGTCGAAGACGGGACGTATTATGGGATCACCCGTGGCGTCCGGCGTCCGGTTGTCCGGGCGTCCGGGCGTCCGGGTGTCCGGGCGTCCGGGCGTCCGGGCGTCCGGGCGTCCGGCGGCGTCCACTTCTTTGTCCGGAGCATAACTCTGTCACTTGAAGTCCGATGGACTTCAAACTTGGCAATTGTATTCTTCTCATCATTGCGGAGTGCAGTGCACAAGAACCACAACTCTACCTGGCCTATTTTTTGAGTTATTGCCCTTTGTTGTTTTTCATACTAGAATCTTGTCCGGAATATATCTCTCAAAGTATAATAGCTAGGATCATGAAACTTCATGGGTGTATAGATCTTACCAAGAGGGAGTGCAGTGCACAAGAACCACAACTCTACCTGGCCTATTTTTTGAGTTATTGCCCTTTGTTGTTTTTCAGACTTGAATCTTGTCCGGAGTATATCTCTTAAAGTATAATAGCTAGGATCATGAAACTTCATGGGTGTATAGATCTCACCAAGGGGGAGTGCAGTGCACAAGAACCATAACTCTACCTTGCCTTTTTTTTGAGTTATTGCCCTTTGTTGTTTTTCATACTAGAATCTTGTCCGGAGTATATCTCTTAAAGTATAATAGCTAGGATCATGAAACTTCATGGGTGTATAGATCTCACCAAGAGGGAGTGCAGTGCACAAGAACCACAACTCTACCTGGCCTATTTTTTGAGTTATTGCCCTTTGTTGTTTTTCAGACTTGAATCTTGTCCGGAGTATATCTCTAAAAGTATAATAGCTAGGATCATGAAACTTCATTGGTGTATAGATCTCACCAAGGGGGAGTGCAGTGCACAAGAACCATAACTCTACCTGGCCTATTTTTTGAGTTATTGCCCTTTGTTGTTTTTCATACTAGAATCTTGTCCGGAGTATATCTCTAAAAGTATAATAGCTAGGATCATGAAACTTCATGGGTGTATAGATCTCACCAAGGGGGAGTGCAGTGCACAAGAACCATAACTCTACCTGGCCTATTTTTTGAGTTATTGCCCTTTGTTGTTTTTCAGACTTGAATCTTGTCCGGAGTATATCTCTTAAAGTATAATAGCTAGGATCATGAAACTTCATGGGTGTATAGATCTCACCAAGGGGGAGTGCAGTGCACAAGAACCACAACTCTACCTGGCCTATTTTTTGAGTTATTGCCCTTTGTTGTTTTTCATACTAGAATCTTGTCTGGAGTATTTCTCTAAAAGTATAATAGCTAGGATCATGAAACTTCATGGGTGTATAGATCTCACCAAGGGGGAGTGCAGTGCACAAGAACCATAACTCTACCTGGCCTTCTTTTTGAGTTATTGCCCTTTGTTGTTTTTCAGACTTGAATCTTGTCCGGAGTATATCTCTAAAAGTATAATAGCTATAGGATCATGAAACTGCATGGGTGCAAAAAATATTCATTCAAAATAACCTCAGTTCTATTCAAACCCCCCAGTTAATACTAAGCAGTGTGACGGGCGTATCTTGTGACAATTTGGCACCTTGTATTTTATATTTGTTGCAGGCTCTTGGAGAAGAGGGCAGGATATCACAAATTAAGGACGAAAATAGAAGAATAGTTTCGGTTCGATTTGACAGAATCCAAAAGGAATTTGATGCCATTTCTATGCATGTTTTAACAAAGGTAGGGGAATTAACAAAGCCTTGCGTATAAGTTGAAAACCGATTGCAAAACTTTACAAATGGTACCCCGCTTTGTACGTAAATAAATGTACAAAACGTGGTTGTGTTTGTGAAACGTTTCGACAACCCTCTAATTCTGAAAGCAAGCTGTATTGGGTGAACGAAAATTGCAGAAGTTACATGTATTGTCGTAATGATCATTCTTCCTCGTCTTTTAAGGGTACAGTTAATAACATTGTGAAGATGACTGATTTTCGAATGATTGAAATTGAATGAGCGTGTGGAGCGAGTTTTGAGTGAAATTAAAGGGGGGTAATCCAATATCGCTGATTTTATTCTAGATGGACATAAATAGCTATATTTATTACCTCCCTTTATTAAATTATATACGTACTTTTCTGTTTGTGTGTCTTCGAGAACCAATCAGACACTTAAAAATCCTTATCAGCCAATAAAATCGTAGAATAATTTAATCGACTTGGATTAAATGTTGATCGTCTTTAACGATTTCGAGATGTTTTTGTCGATTTCGGGGGGTTTTCGACCAATTTGAGTTAGTGTTTGGAATGAATGAATGGAGCGCTGAGTGAATGGTTTAGAATTTTTTATCGGAAAGAGAGTCATTTTCACATTGTTTCTACCTATAGTTCATTAAATGTTCTTTCTATCTGAAAATTCTCATTCGATGCAACATTATTTCATGTCTCAATGAAAATAAAAGTAGCAGTCGTTTATATGTTTATTTAATGAAAAAAGTAGTTCATGCCTCAATAGAAAGATGAAAAGCGAGCGTTTGCATGGTTCCCAATCCGATATCTTGTTCTTTTTTGCTTAACAATAAAAGTGAAATTCATAGCTCGATGGAAAAACAAAAACAGTAGCAATTATTTAAGGTATGTCGTAACTTGCATTCTTTACTATTTTTGCTCGATAATTAAGAAATGATTTGTTTTGTTCGGTGTCGGTATGTAACAACAGTCATAATGATAGTATTTTACTTTTTATTTTAAATTGAGATGTGACACTTGTCACATTATTGTATTAAATGGGAAAATTAATGTATTTGAAGTTTTATACCACTTTAAAAAAGAATTAATATTCAATCTTTTTCTAAAATTCTGAGATGCGCAGCGTTTTCTTTTTTGTGATTTTTTATACGCTAAAGGGAAACTTGAATTTCTGTCGGATGTACAATTGATATTTATTCTCAACAACAATTACGTTTCCAAATTATTTAAAAGCATAAAATATAATCATATTGCTGGTGTCATTTTCTTTCTACCATTCCTATGCTCGACACATTCCCGTTGTACACAAGGCTTCGTACATGCAGTCTGATCTCAGCCATAACTGCGTACTAAACTCATAGTCATATAAAAAAATTAGGACATGGCTAGTTGAAATGTCTCCATTTCATTAAAACAATTTCCAAATCAGCAGGATAAAAATTCGATTGGAATAAGAACATAATTAATAATGAAACAAACTAATTGACCTTATATAAACTTTAATAAGGTAACCAAGATAAATTCCGGCGATACCGTCCGAGTCACAGACGATGAACGAAAAATGAAGAATCTACAAGCCGGTCATGGTGGATGGCAGCAAGCGTATATATCAGTAAGTGGCCGCCAGAGCCTTGTCGTGTGTTTTTTAATTGCTTTTAATATTACAGGTTTTATCGAAGATTAATTCTTGGAATCAGCCAAGGTCACTAAACAATGGCAAAAATAGGCACTCTGTGTCCATTATTGTGTAAGAATATGGTAAAATGGCCAGTTTGATTCGTATCAGAATGAAATTGATGAAGTTGAATGACCGAGTTTTAATTAATATCAAAGGGAGATAATATAATACCTCTTATTTCTTTAATATTGAATGCTTTGAAATATCTTCTTTTATCTCCGATTATGTCTGTGTCATCACGGTCCATTGGTTCACTTTCATCACGCTTGCCTGCGAAATCGTGGAACGTTTGGGACGATTAAAATGTGACCCGTCCAGTGAAAAAAGACCATCTTGGAACTCTTTAAAATGATTATTTGAAAAGAGATTGGGTCCAGCATAGTTCAACCAGAGGTCGGATTTCAAATATTCTTTCACTGAACGAGAGATTGATCATTCTTGATTCAGAAAATAGTAATATTTTAAAAAGTTTCGATCTTAGTCAGTCCGCGCAATCCGCGCAGTCTGACGAGGATCGTCACTTTACGCCCTATCCATATGGTCTCTTTTCGCGTGACGGGTCACATTCAAAGACAATGCGGAGCTACTTTGGCACTTAATGAACGGCTTGAACGATAGAAACAAATATGACAATCCTGAAATTTACTTTTACCAAATCAGACTATTCTAATTCGCTAACCTAGCGCATCATTCATAGCATTCTTGGTTTAATTATCGTAGCATTTTTTATAGACAGACTAGAATTGACACTTTCATATGTAGATAATCTCTTTCACTTGATAAATCACATACATTTTGCTATCACTATCAATTGATATTTTACATGGATGATTTAGAAATATCTTATATTGCTCCAGATATTGGGTAAGATTGGTCACGTGATGCGGATCGACGACAACGACGCCCTCGTTGATATAGACGGTGACACGTTTGTTTTAAACCCAGAGTGTTTGTCGATAGCCACTGAACCCGTCCAGGAAAATAAGGGAGATAAACTTGAAACATTGTCTCAAGGCAAAGGTTAGATATATACTTTGAACATTTAAAATGCAGCGTGTGTAAAGAATCACTCTAAGTTAGTAAATTTCCCGCATAATCGAATAAAAAATCTGAAAATGGAGAAAGAGTGATTTTAGTATTCACCTGATTAGTCCAAAAGCAAAAGCTAAAACATCACCATTCATATCACACACTTATAACGTGTTTTTGAAAGATGTGGTAATCTTCCAGACATTTAATACAAGATAATCAATTTTTCATGATGATACTGTCTGTCTTTTTCAATTTAAAGATTTTAGAAAACTGAACGTGCATTTTCACATGGATAATTTCTTCTGATATCTATAAATACACGCACCTTTGGTAGTTTTATCTCGATTTGGAATGTTTTTACATGTTTGGAGATAATTGAGCATTGCTTTCTTGGGAATCCTTTCCTCGATATTGGGTTTATGTGAAAACGAATTTACGTTTGCTTGTATGTCTGAAAATCTACGATAGATAACCAAGTAAGAGTCGATGACCGACCGAAATATCGTAACTTCAGCCAATTTAAGGTGTTTTTTTTCAAAGTTCTTAGTCCAAAGAAGTGTAAACATAATGACAATATTTTGTGTTTTCTTGTGATTATTTTTATTTCAAAATTCTTGAAATTTTGATGTATATACCCTTATCTCTCACTTTCTAGGTCTTTTACGCAGCAGATCGTTCCATTGTCCCGTCCCATCCGTAGCGAGAAGAAGTAAACCCCCACCAGGTAAGTTTCCTGATTATAAGTCGTCATTTGGTGTCCAGAATCTCTTTACTACGGCTTACTTAAGCTGTAGTTCCGAAGTTCTTGTGGCCAAACTTTAATCTTATATGTGACCTTCACTGGATGTGGGAACGCACAGAAAGAAAGAAAGAAAGAAAGAAAGAAAGAAAGAAAGGAAAGAAAGAAAGAAAGAAAGAAAGAAGGAAAAAAGAAAGAAAGAAAGAAAGAAAGAAAGAAAGAAAGAAAGAAAGAAAGAAAGAAAGAAAGAAAGAAAGAAAGAAAGAAAGAAAGAAAGAAAGAAGGAAAAAAGAAAGAAAGAAAGAAAGAAAGAAAGAAAGAAAGAAGGAAAAAAGAAAGAAAGAAAGAAAGAAAGAAAGAAAGAAAAAAGGGAAAGAAAGAAAGAAAGAAAGAAATGAGGAAAAAAGAAATAAAAAAGAAAGAAAGAAAGAAAGAAAGAAAGAAAGAAAGAAAGAAAGAAAAAAAGAAAGAAAGAAAGAAAGAAATGAAGAAAGAAAGAATGAATGATCGAATTAAAGAAAGAAAGAAATAACATCAAGCGAGCCATCATCACGATTAAGTCAAGATGTACAATTGTTTTATAAGCATACGCTTAATGTTTAAATCTCAATAAATACGGCATAGTTTTCACACGACTTGGTTTCGTAAAAAAGCAGACCAGACAGACTGTAGTATAGTTTATCCGTTGAAAGAATAAATACCGTGTAGATGAATATAATACATTTGATTTTTGTGGTAAACATAGTAAAATATTCGATATGCATAAATGGTTGTACGAAAAATTATTTCTCCCTGTAAAAATAGTTTTGGAAAACCAAACATGTCTTAAAATAGCATTATTATCGAAATAGGGAAATTTTACAAAGAATTTTAGTCATTATTTAAAACCAAACGGTGAAATGTCCGCGACGAATAGTAAGTAGGATCTTTTATTTATTTCGTAATTATCCAGCTTTTATTTTATAAAATTTTATTTTAAATCATTCATTTAATCTATGAACTTTTTGTCATAAATTTAGTATTCTTATGTTGGGATTATCTAAGCCGGGATTTTATTGTGAGATTGTCTGTTCTACTCCATAAGATTTTGTTGGAAATATCAACTGAAAATCTCTAAGAATTTACATTATACAAGTATCTTGATTGTAGAAACAAGGTTTGATTTGTAGTATTAATTAGCTAGTCATTGAAAACGAAAGTACAATTAGCCATTTGTCAAAGGGGGTTTCTATAGAAAATCGAAAGCGAAAGTAGATTATAATAAATATTTCAATTGATTGTGAAATTTTAAGAGGCGAATGAAAATGAAAATGTAGTGAAACAACAGCTGTATGCTTTAAGTATTTCGATATTTATCTCCTAGACTTATCGGCGGCATTTGATTTCCGAGAAAGATAACCCAGCCCTGGTAAGATGAGTTATACGCCGGTAATTGCCCCTGTTTAGGAAAACCCTAATCACGAAATCCCAATTTTCCACCACAGGGTTTCTAGCATTTAATTTGTCGCATGTTGAAGGTGAAAGAAAGTCTAAGGTCTATTCCCGGTAACATTTACAAAAACAAACTGGCAATGGTAGATTCTTTCTGTAATTGAGCATGGTTCTTGATATGGGATTATTTAAAAAATTATTTATTTACGTCTCATCAATATTTAGGGCCTATATAAACCGTATATAATATAAATGACAAGCTTAAAAATATTGCCACTCTATATAACAGAGCTATAAGAGACTTTTTTCCCATATCCCTACCTGTCTCTCTGTCTGTCTGTCTCTCTCTCTTACTCTCTCTGTCTGACCCTCTCTTTCTCAATCTAAATCTCTTTATTTTACTCTCTTTTCTTTCATTCATTCTCATCCACCCTAATTCATATTGTAACAACTAAAAATAATTCATTTGTAATTTGCTTACCCTGGCATATCTGATACTGTATTATCCTTCCAGTGCTTAATCCGATAGTCTACATTACAAACAAGTTTTGAGATAACAAGCATTTTAAGCTTCAATCGTCAAAAGACTGATCAAATGAACACCGCTGTCCTGCTGTCAGGATGACATAACGGTGCAAATTATTTGCACAATATATCCCGCTTTGCACGCATGTACTTGCGTGCAAAGCGGGGTATAATTTGCATACAGTTTCCACCGTGTTGTCATCTTGAACTCAGGTCTGGTAATTTTGGATTGCAGAAACTTTTGTTTAGCATTTCTGTCGTGAACGTTTTTGTATTTTGGTATAAAAATCACAGTTTTAGATGCCATGCCGCGAGTAATAAATTCAAATTCAATGTTCTATGAATATTTATGACCCGTCAAGTCGGTTTTACAGGTTTGAGTATCTAAGAAACATTTAAATCGTCAGCATAAAATATAAAACTTTTCAAAAGTTCGATAAAGTATCATTTAGGTGACATCTAAATTAATCATATTTACGAACATTACAGGTGTCTCAGCCGATGTGGGGATAAGGGTTGTCAGAGGCCCCGACTGGAGCCCCGACTTTGAGGACCAGGACGGGGGTGAGGGTCACGTGGGTAGTCTGGTTGAGATCAGCGGACAATCGGAAGATGACATGTACCCGAAACACTGCGTGGTTGTACAATGGGACAATGGAGAGAGAAACGTTTACAGGGCTGGGTATGAGAAAAGCTACGATTTGCGAATATTGGATAACGCTGGAATTGGTAAGAGCTAAAGTTTATCCCTTTATTTTACTTTTACTGTATTTTAGCCTCGTATTATATTTTTGTCTTTAAACGATAAGAAGCTTGCGCCAACAGAAAGATCCAATCGCAAGCGATCTATAGCTCTTTTTAGAGATAAAAAAGATAGTGAAAAATGAAGAAATTGCTTCATTTTCTACACAGCTTTCAAAAGCTATTTTTCTTGAGCGGCGTTTCACAAGCGGGAAGGATCGCGCAGAATTTGATGTTCAAGAGTTCGGGTCGGCGATGGTTGGGGTGTTTCAGTATGGTTAGGAACATAGAAATATATACAGGGTTGGGTATGAGAAGAGCTACGATTTAAGGATATTGGATAACGCCGGAACTAGTAAGAGCTGAGTACTTCGACCATTAGACGAATCGTTGGTAATGCCCCCTACTCCCACTCTCGACATTCGACCAGCCGGACCATCTCGGATGACGTAACGGCAAAAGATGCCGGTCACGTCAAAATAGGCGATACGTTTACATCTGAAACAATTATATTTGCTGCTAGCATGTATTATACCATATAAATTAGGTATAAAATAAAAGGCCTTTAAAATAGATTATTTTGATTTGTCTTTTATTGGTTTTATACAAAAGATAATTAACATAATAGTCAAAACAACCAAAACCCCACATCAGAAATGACGCCGTCAGATGTAACAAAAAAACCCAGATCGTTTCACTGAAATTGTAATATCATAAAGAATAATAGCGCGAAGCCGCGAAAGTTTGCCATGTTACGTGAATCACGGCATATTGAATATCATGAAAGTCTTATGCTCATTGGATGGTTCAAATAAAAGCTGGTTTTCAAGAAACCACATGTTTGCAGCGTCAGATTGCTAATAAACGTCGTGTTTTCAAAAGTCATTTTTTTCGAAATCGTATTAATTCATTTTTTTTCTCCAGAATAAAATGATGAAAAAATGATATATGAAATACGTCTGAGCCCGCATTGATGCAATCAAATTTTTGACTTCATCTAATGAGTTTATTATTATGTTTTCTCAGTCGTAAAATTGTCCCACTAACGCGTTTTTTCGACGTGTGTAAGTCAGGTATATTTACAAGTATTTACTTAAATATTCCCGAATATATTTCACAGAACCAATCTTGTATAAAAGTTAAACATTCATTCATTAAACCTTACTAAAGTGAAACACCGTCAATTATTTCTTAAGCTCGACTTGTTGAAGACCACTTAGGCTTTTTGTTGTAAACGCCTACGCCCCTAAACTCCTCTTTTTTTTAAAGAAATCTCCACAGAAACTCTAGGATGGATATCAACAAATCTTCATAGGAATGGTCCTTGTGCGGTCCTTTATGCTCCTTTGTATTTTTTTTATGATTAGACACATGTTTTGAGCTAGGAAAATACTATTTAACACTACACATGTTCAGACATGTCCAAAAATATTTGATCTGTTAACTAGGAAACCCTGCCTCAATGACAAGTGAAATCACAATTAAACAAAAAATGAAAAATTTACTATAAATAAAGCAAAAAAAATATGCTACTTCCAAAACGAATTTCTTCATTTTCGTAATGTTTTCCAAAGCATTTATTCTTGAGAGTCGTAAACAATAACTATTTGGGATTAGAAATTCATTTTGTTTGGTGATCGAATTATAATATACAATTGTTCATATCGTCGGCTAAGTGCGAAATTGTTGTAACCCCCTATATGTTTATAGGGAGTTACAACTGTTTTGCACCAAGCCATCTATATGCATACTGTACCATGTACCTAGCGATACGTTATCGTTTCTATTTCATTTATATTGATAAGTGTTAGCTTAAGTTTAAGGTTGATAACAATGTATTGTAAACTTGCGAGCGAATATGATTACTTTTGAATTCACTCCAAGAGGCATTAACTTAATACATTACCAGACGGCAAATATTCAGTCATTTCCAAAAATGCTTGACCTGTTAATCGGGAAATCCTGCTTAAATGACAAGTGAAATGACAATTTAACTCCGATTCTTAAAAAAAAGCAAAAATCTTTCTTAATAAAACCAGAAAAATATGCTACTTCGTAAACGATTTCGATCCAATGTATCCGTATGTGATGATTTTTGCAAACACCGAATATTTAATGCACGGATTGCTATAAAAGTGAAGACATTGTTGAAAAAAAGGGAATTTGCTTGTTTCAAGAAATTTATATATACAATACAATATATTTTAAGTTTTTTTAATAACAAGTAACATTTAATTTACCACGGATTTTTTCCCAAATTTGGACTAGTCTAAAATAGTTCGTTATAAAATAATCTGGATAAAATACTTGAAATAAATCATGGACGTCATTTAGGCAGATTTTACTAGAAAACAGATCATAAGATCACGCCTAAGACATTTTGTTTGGCAAAACGATATGAACTGGATTATGTTCATGTACAGTTAACAACATCGTGAAATTGACAAGATGAATTATTTTAGAAAGATTTTGGAATGAAATTGAATGAGTGTGTGGAGCGAGTAGTGGACTTCAAGAGAGGTAATCCAATATTGTTAATTTTATTCAAGATGAACAAGATGAAGCCTCCAATTTAACATTTGTTGGTGGGCTGAATTTAACAAATTTATCAAATTCACCTCATTTGTGCAATTTTTACCCTAAACAAAATTTCCTAAGCCTATTTCTAGTTTACTTTCTTTAAGGCATCGAATAAAAACTGCATTTTCATAAACCTAACTGTATTTCATCGACTGAAAAATTGAAATATCGCATATTCTGCAAGTTTTGTGACTTTTTATAAAGTAGGGTCGGTGTCTTCTTATGCCAGCTATACAGCTTTCCACACAATTCTTTTGCTTAAATTCTAATAAATGATTTGCAGTTTGTGAAAGTAATATAATATTCAATTCCTGTCTTGCCAATGTGTCAAAAGCGAATAAACCTACAGTGACCGATTAGAAGTTGGTCTCAGTTTGACTAATTTTATGCATTTTCTGTTTTCTCCTTTATCCATATTACATCCATATTACAATTAACAACATCGTGAAATTGACATGATGAACGATTTTGGAATGAGTGAACATGGCGAGTTTTGAGCAAAAATTGAGGGAGGAAATCCAATGTCGCTAATTTTGTTCAGGATGAACAAATTTAACGATGTGTATTACCTCCTTTTAATAAAATATGCATAAAAGTTTTATAAATAGCTTCCTATTACCTCCCATCAATATCATTTAAAAACGCTCCACACACTCATCCAATATCATTCCTTTATCATTCTTAAAGCATTCCACATATCAATTTCACGCTGTTTCTTACTGTAATCGGTCTGTGGAACGTCCCCTAAAACAAAACAAAAATCCAGTTATACATGTACATTAAAATCTGTTCAGGCGAAGGTTCTATCATGAATGATCTTCTCTCTCTTGTCTACAGTTATGTATTCCCCCAGACTTGTCATTCTATCCTTCTTTAACAAAGGCAATTGTTTCGATTCATGTCATATTGATTATTAAATATATATTATGTACTAACCTATATGTATATGACAAAATTAGGATTATCAAACTATGGCATGTGTACTGTTGATGTAAAAAAATTCCTTTATTATACGCCAAACTGGTTTAAAGGTAGTGGTCCCGAAATAGTTCCGTAACGTTATGGAAGTAATGAACTTTAACAGTGTTAACCTAGGTTTCCTAATGATTTTCATTAAGAAACCTCGGTTAACATTGTGAAAGAACATGTTATCCGAAATTTTACGGAATTAATACGGGTCCACTGCCTTAAATACAATGAATTCCATTTTGGAACCCACTTTTTCCATCGCAGTCTGTCTTCCAGACCCTTCTTTACAGTATTCCTTTTTCAAATAGAATTTAATGCGACAAAGTCATTACAAAAATTTCAATTAAGCCCCATGTCTCTGCAAAATAAGATTTTTGTTCAGCACTTGTAAATATAAATTTGAAATAGATTTGCTTCTAATGGAACTACAACAACAATGTTTCTGAAAATGCACACAAAACAAAACGACTGAGACCAGTCAAGTTCCATCGATGTTAAATTTAAATAAACTGTTTAAGTGTGCACCAAATCTGTTTCCTTGGTGTAAAGATTGTGACGACAATTTGCGCTTCATCCGAACCATCCATGTTTACTTGTTAACCCTTCTATATCCAGTCTGTACTTCATGCGTTCCAACGATGTTAACTTGACAACTTCATTATATCCAGTATGTTCCTTATCCGTTCCATCGATGATAAATTTCCCCCTAGACAACCCTTGCGAAGAGAGTCGATTAAAAGCGCTTTAAGAAACAAATCCAAAAGCACAAAACTCTCCCGCGAGGGTAACCTCGGGGGCCCTAGGGCGCCGTCACCCACTCCTTAGCTCGCTTTTCAAGGCGAGTTTGCGGAGCTGCTGCGGGTTCAGGCACCCCTGGGCCGAAAAAAAAAGGAAAAAAAATCTTCAAGGTTCGAGACCCCTAGAAAGGGGCCTCAAGGCGAAGTAAGCATTAGTGGTAAATCCGACTGTGTCTGTCAGAAAACGGAATCATCCTCGAAGTAAGCAGTGAATGAAAGCAAGGTCGGACGCAAAGATCCCACCCTATGAGCTCTCACTGAAGAATGTCCTTAAAACCTCGGCTTATATACTGAACAAATTTTGACCCGTCTCTTTTCTAGGACGATTTGTTGAGCAATACTTTGAACATGTTTACCATACGATATAAGATTAATCCTTATCAATATCGACAACGTAAACTGAGCACTAATTTATTGTCAAAAATTGTTATCTCTTAGAATGAAAATAGTCGGTGTTCTGCTAAAATCTCGTAACTACAGCTTGTTTTAAGCTTGTTTAAAGCTGCAGTTATGCGGTTTTGTAAAAAAAAAGTCGACAAAATATTGAATTATCTATATGTGTATGGACAATTATCGTCAGTGGACGACCAAAATCCCGCAACTACAGCTTGAAAAAGCTGTAGTTACGAGGGTTTAGTCGGCAAACGACTAAATTACGTTTTTGCTCCGAGCCGTCCGTAAAAACTCGTCTAGCAAACGTTTATGTTCTTGGAAGTTCATGAATTTTTAATGTTCTTTGTATGATCATTTAAATACGTGCATTACATGAACAACCACCTAGACTTGTTTCAAACTGTAATAAGAGGTCCTGCGTTCAGGATGAAAACGTTAGCAAACCGCTTTCGAAATGATAATTCGCTTTGCACGTTTGTGCACGTGCAAAGCGGGGTATCATCTCAAAGCGCTCGCGGAATGTTTTTACATCATGAACACAGGGTTGGTTCAGAATTACAAAAACTATTTGCGTCAACGAATTGATATCCAACTAGACGTGTCTGCATCAAGACTGAGCTTTGTTTGTGACATTTTCAGAAAAGATGTAAATCTGTTTTCGGCGAGAAAACAAGCAAATTTGGGCTACCATCATTTCTATTCTTTTCCAACCATATTTCTATGGCATATTTATGAAAATGGTTTGCATTGAACGTGAACCCAAGCCTAAATTTTAGACAACTTATCAAATTTATGTATCTTATTAAAGTAACATGTAAATATTTGATTAAAATACTTTTAAATTTCTTTTCAAAGGACCGATTATGTAATTTTTTATCTAACTTTATCGATTTCATTTGAATAGTGAGAAGGGAAAATTTACCAGTTCAGCAATAACTTTGGTATTGCACATTTGTATTGAAAACTATTTGGGTCGTCGGCAAAACGTGAATATGGGTAGTCATATCTAAAAATAGGTTATCGACTTGTAAATTATTTGTTCTACACCAATCAAACAAAAAGGGGAGAAATGACTGAAGGTAATAATGCATGCGCGGCCTGTGTAGTCTGGTCGGAATCGAATAATTTAAATAATACAATTAACAACATCGTAAAATGTAATTGAAAAACCTTAAATCAAGCGGTAGTAATGAGGATTTGCAGTGACACCTACGGTATTTCCTTTTCCCAAGAATATTTTGGGTCAGAATTCCTATGTTGATGACTGCCTTTAATAGGATCATTTAAAGACTAATTGGCCCTATTTCAGACACACTACATTTGCCAAAAATAAGCTGTAAGGCCATCTTAATTATTTATCATTTTGAAGCTCCATACAGTTAACCACATCGTGAAATTGACAACTGAGGTGAATGGTTTTGGAATGAAATTGAATGAGTGGGATGAGTGGTTACAAAGGGGGATATTGCTAATTTTGCTTATCTATGTTTATTACACCCCTTTAATAAAATATGCAGACCAGTTCTATTAATAGCTTCCTATCTCTTCAGGGAATCAGGGAAAAGAAACCCGTTTAATTGTGGATAAACTGTACATCGACAATGAGTTGTACTGTGAAAACAGATAGGATCAAGGTGAGAGTACCGTTACGTGCTTATCATGGAATGTTGAAGGACTCACCGCGCTCAAAAGATCATCAGAAGAATTTGTGAACTTTCTTACTAAATATGATATCATTTGTTTATCTGAAACATGGACGAAAAAGACTTCAAATATTACCCTAGAAGGATACCCTAATCCCATACACTCATATAGACGGTTGCAAAATAGGCGAGCCAATCGATCAAGTGGTGGTGTAATAGTTTATATTAGAGAAACTATTAGAAAAGGTGTACATCTCGTGCAAAACAATTTAGATTCAATTATTTGGTTTAGATTGGACAAATTATTTTTTCGAACAGATACGGATATTTATATCGCCGCAATTTATATACCACCTGAAAATTCACCATATCACTTGCTACATGAAAATTTGTTCGATATTTTAGAAAATGACATTCTACAGTATAGTAGAATGGGAAGGGTATTTGTTTGTGGCGATACAAATAGTCGGATCGGAAATAAATGCGATTACATTGTTGATGATCTACCGTTACAATGTGAAGCTTTCAATTGTACTTCTATACCCCCTCCTCGCAAATCGACTGACTTAAAATCAAATCGATTTGGTGAGTACCTTTTAGAACTATGCAAGTCTACTAATTGCCTAATAGTAAATGGTCGGTTATACAAGGATAAAAACTTTGGTAAAATTACGTGTATTACGCACAATGGGCAGAGTACAGTTGATTATCTTCTAACATCCATAAACAATTTCGATTTTATCAAAGATTTCTCAGTACTTGAATTTTTTCCTTTCTCAAATCATGCACCATTATCCTTTTCTATACGTACCGATTTCTATCATTCGTATAATTTTAACCCCTTAACAGAGAAAACTATAAAATGGAACCCTCTTAAAAAGACGTTCTTTCTACAGGAATTGTGTGATACTATCGAATCATTGGAAAATTCAATGCAAGCAAAAATTGAAGAACAATGTGACTCGAATCAGTTAGTTAATCTTTGTACAGATTTCTTCACAACGCCGGGAAATAAATATTTTGCCAAGAAAATAGAAACAAGAAATCATTTTTTCCACGGCACCGATAAGCACGAAAAACAATGGTTCGACGAGGAATGTAAACTTAAACATGAAGCATATAAGACTGCATCAAAAATATTTAGCCGTGATCGAACTAATTCAAACCGTTTAAATTATTTCTCAAAAAGAAAAGATTTCAAATATTGTTGTAGGAAAAAGAAGTTGCAGTATAATAAAAACATTGCTCAAAACATGAATAATATGCGCCGATGCAATGCGCGCGAATTCTGGAAAATGTTTAAACCCCAAAATGCCAAGGCAAGAAATACAGAAATTTCTACCGACCAATTTTTTAACCATTTTAAAAACCTTTCCACAGAATTATCTGATATAAATAGCACAGAATCTTTGAATTTAGATTTTATGAATGAAAAGGAATTTCCCTCCTTCGAAGAACTTGATTTTCCTATAACTACGGATGAAATTTTGTCAGCATGCAGACAACTCGGCAATAATAAAGCAAGCTCGCAGGACGAGATTATTTATGAATATTTTAAGGAAAGTGTTAATTTTACCAGTAATGCTTTAAAAATGCTTTTCAATTATATATTGGAAAAAGGGGATTTCCCGTCATCATGGTGTAATGGATTAATTATACCAATACACAAAAAAGGGGATACGTCCGACCCCAATAATTACAGGGGCATAACCTTAACAAGCTGTTTTGCAAAACTTTTTACGGTTATTTTGAATAATCGCTTGAAAAGCTGGGCGGAACAGTGTGACGTCATAACAGACGCGCAATTCGGTTTTAAGCCAGGTTATAGCACTGTAGACGCGATGTTTGTATTAAATTCATTAATAGAAAAGCAGTTAAATTCTAAAAGCAAACTATTTGCATGTTTTATTGATTTCAAAAAAGCATATGACTGCATAGACAGAAATGCCCTTTGGTATAAGATTTTCAAATTAGGCATTGATGGGAAAATGTTTAATGTTTTAAGGTCAATGTATTCACATGTGAAAATGAGAGTTAAACACCTTAACGGTCTATCGGACCTTTTTGAAAGCGATATTGGGTTATTCCAAGGAGAGATAACTTCACCCATAATGTTTTCCTTATTCTTAAACGATCTAGAGTTACATTTTCTTGAAAATTCAGTAGAGGGAATATCAATAAATCAAATTACAATATATCTTCTGCTCTTCGCAGACGATGCAGTACTTTTATCAGATACTAAAGAAGGGTTACAAGACTTATTGGATAAGCTAGAATTATATTGTTTGAAGTGGAACCTTACAGTAAACACAGAAAAAACAAAAATTGTAATTTTCAGAAAAGGGGGCAAACTTAAGTCAGACTACACCTGGTCTTATTCAGGGGAATCGGTTGAAGTGGTTAACAGCTTCAATTATTTAGGGATTGTTTTCACTAGCGGAGGTTCATTCCAGCAAGCTACCAACTGTTTGGCTGGAAAAGGTCTAAGAGCTATGGGATCTCTGTTTAGTCTAGTAAATGGTTATGATATTCCTGTCAACATCCTATTAAATCTTTTTGATAGTTACGTCACATCCATTCTAAATTATAATTGTGAAGTCTGGGGTTTCAACACCGCTGAAAATTTAGAACGCATTCATAGAAAATTTTTGAAGCGTATGCTAAATGTTAAGAATTCAACTAACTCCCTGTCTCTGTTATCCGAAGTAGGGAGATTTCCCCTTATGATCAATAGACACATTCGTATTATCAAATATTGGCTAAAACTACATATCAATAAGAAAAACAACTGTATTATTACATCAATACTACAGTACCAACGCTCAGAAATAGATAAAAACCCCGAAATTAAAAACTGGAGCAGTAGAGTTAAAACCTTATTAGAAACGTCAGGGTTCAGTGAAATATGGCTTTACCCAGAATCCGTAATTATGAATAAATTTAATCCGATTTTTGAGAATAGGGTTAAAGATATATACATTAGTAAATGGAGTTCATCTATGGAGCTTTCTTCCTCTCTTACTCTCTTTCGAAATCTAAAATTTAAATACGAAATGTCAAGATACATGATACTTCTTGAAAATAGAAAACAGCGAAACATTATAGCAAAAATAAGACTATCCTCCCATGATTTAAAAGTCGAGACCGGTCGCCATCAAAATATTAATCGAAATGACAGGATTTGCGAAGTATGTAATCTTGGGGATATTGAAGATGAATTCCACGTCACGTTGGTCTGTCCATTTTATGAAGAGCTAAGATCTAAATATATTCCTCCATTTTACACAAAGAAACCTAATATGTTTAAGTTTACTACATTACTTAACACTGAAAATAAAAAAGTATTAGTAAAATTATCTTCATTCTACCTTAATTCTCTACAGATGAGAAGATCCTTCTACTCTGTTGAGAACGAATAAACAGCTTCTTTTTGTTACTCTCTCTATTGTCATGTTTTGTTTAATTTTGTTTGTTAATGTGACATGCCTTTTCCACTGTATGTTATGTTATATGTTGTAATTTTGGACTATGAGCTTATATGCTCAACGTCTGTAATAAACTTGTGTTCTTGTGTTCTGTTCTTCAAAAACTAATCAGACGCTTATAATTTCAATTATGTATGTGTAATCGCGATTTTTCTCGAGCTTCAATGAAACTTATTTTGAATAAAGTTGTTTATCTTATATTTTTTATTGATTATGGAGCGTTTTTGAATGGTTTGAGTGAGTGTATTGAGCGCTGCGTGGGCGATTTAAGAATAGTCTTAATTAAGATAGATATCAAGTTGACGATATAACTAACGGAATGAGTACACGCAGTTACACAAAACGAAACACCATATCTTATACTAGCAAAGCGAAACATTGTGAAAAAGGATTTAAACATTGTATAGACACTCAGTGCAGTCTTGTGCTGAATCATCGATATGCACGAAATGTTTATGAAATTACAAGCATCATGTCAACTACAGCTTTTATCTTAACAGTTTAATTTCAGGTATAAAGCACGTCACACCGTGTCCGGAATGTAAATCCGACATTTCCAAGGACTGTTAAGGAGAAGTCAACAGTCTCCGTATGCGAACATATCGTTAGAATGTTACAAAAATAAGAATTATGAGATAAACATCATCTTAATGAATGATGTCATTTTTGGTAGACGTTTACGTTCACCAGTGTTAATACCGCGTTAGAACAATCCTGTCAGATGTTAATAGGTTTTCAAAACAGTGGTGCTCACTTAGATTCAATTTACTTTTTTTCAAGAATTGACTCCGTCTGACAAGAATGCATTTTAAAAATGGAGTGAAACAATGATTCTACATAACTTCTTGAAACCTCAAAGACATCTTTGAAGTGCGAAATCATATGCAATGCTGAGATCGGGTGAACTTTTAGCTTGCGTAGAACTACTTTTCAGGCAGAGTGGGTAATTTGCCCCTTGTTTCCCAATGGTCTATGGGAGGTCACTCATGAGATTTAGTAAATGGAATCACTGGAATGGTAACCTCTCCTGACACTACTATTAAAAATAGAATTATAACATAGATCACACACATGAATACGGATACAACGCGAGCAGGTAGTGTAAAGCAGTTAGGTCCTGCGATAAAGGGTTATGCAATGGGGTTTTACACTACTTTTCAGTACACGACATTCAATCTCGAGAGTGTCTGCAATTTTCGTGCTTATCCTTTTTTCATTTGAAAATAAAAATCGTGGAACACTAATTTATCCCTTTATTTAATTTTTCAAGCAGATAACAACAGAATTTTGATTGTGACCACGGAGAATCGATTAGCGTTGCAAAAAATGATGGTACCTAGATAATCTCATTGTCATTCCTTTCCTTTTATACCCAATGGATCAGACAATCACTCTTTTAACTACAACCGGCATAATGACGAAAGTTATCGAAACCTTGTAATTTCAGGACTTTGGTTGACGATCGACAATATATTTTGAGAAATGTATATCTGAAACAAGATGTGAACTTGGGTCAGGTCATTTTCCTTTTATCTTAATTTTACAAATAAAATTTCTCTTCTCAACAAATGGAAGAATCACTCTAGTATGCCAACGGAACGTCCACCATCAGAACTTTCAATGCATTGATTGTTCAAGGTCTTAAGCACGACATACCGTATACGGAATGTAAATGCGTCAATATCCCAGGACTGTTATGGAGATGTCAACAGTCTCCGTATGTGAACATATTGTAAGAATGCTATGAAAAATGGAATGTTATGGAAATGACAATTATGAGATTTATATCATCTTAATGAATGTTATTTTTCTTCCAGGTATTACGCTCGACACCCCCTATACGGAATGTAAATGCGTCAATATACTGGGATAGTTAAGGGGGCGTCAATAGTCGCCGCATGTGAACATATGTTCGGAATATTATGCAAATGACAATTATGATATAAACATCATCCTTAAAGATATCATTTTTCTTCTAGGTATTAAGCACGACAAACCGTGTACGGAATGTAAATGCGCCAATATTCTTGGGCTGTTATGGAGAAGTCAACAGTCTCCGGGTGTGAACATATGTTCGGACTGTTACGGCAATGACAAACAGGACATCAACCATAGCTTTACCCGAATTGATTATCCTGGCGACGAGGGGTAGGTTATTATTAATCGTATCAGAATTGTGAATGAATTATAAATGAATGCGTGATCTCTTGGGTCGTAACTATTAAAGTGTTACAGGAATGAGCATATTCATACAATGTGATACGTTTTTTTAATGTTTCAAAATCTCAATGAAAACAAAATATATATTTTTATGTCTTGCTATAAATCAAAAGTTGGTCATTTTTTTAATTGAAAACAAAAACGGTCTCGGTCACTAATAAAGTATGCTTCTAACGACCGCAATGTCAGCCTCTCATTGTCGTCTCTTTCAGCAGCTGCGCAACAAAAAAAAAACGTTAATAACATCGTGAAATTGGCATTCATTTCAACCAAAACCATTCTAAATCGCTCACTCATTGCTTTATTCATTCATTCCAACACACACTCAAACCATTCAAAAACGTGCAAAATGGCTAATAAAGATAAGATCAACAACAGCATTCAAAATAGATATGGCTAAAAAAATCGCAATTTCACTGACTTAATTGAAATTCTAAGCGTCTGATTGGTCCGTGAAGAAATTTGAAACTTTTTAAAGAACATTGGTGGATATTTTATTAAAGGAATGTAATAAATGTCGCTAGTTATGTTCATTCTGAACAAAATTAGCGATATTGGATTACCTCCCTTTAATTTCACTCAAAACACGTTCCACACGCTCATTCAATTTCATTGTAAAATCTTTCCTAAATCATTAAAATGTCAATTTCACGATGTTGTTAATTGTATCATGCCATGGCCCATCGGCTTACGAACGGCTTGGAGAGATTTCAGATACGAGTAGGCCGACCCGAGAATCGAAGACTATATCCTAGCCCTTTTGTACTTCTATTAAAATGTAGTTTCTCCTAGTATGTAGATTCTCTTCCTCGTCCAAACCAAAAATTGTTTCAGAACGGGTGTACCAAAGAGGGCTATGAGCCGCAAGATCGCTGCTAAAGGTATATTTGAGAGAAGTCGTGTGCAGAGAGGCCCAGATTGGAGATGGCAAAATCAAGATGGTAGAGTTTATTGTCTTTTTTTTCTCGATTTTTTTTAAGTATTTTCACGAGAATCAGAGTTACTTGTAGCAACAATATAATTTTTGTCAACGAACGAAGTGTTAATTTGAAGGAACTTGGTACATGTAGATCGTAGGGATTTACGCAAGCTACATGTATAGTTTTAGAAATTGCTGTTGTTGGTCTTCTTTTTTAAGACATGATATTTTTCTGGGTTGTTTTCAATTTAAGTTAGATGAGAAACACAATCGAGAGATATTCAAATCTACAACTTCTACGTCTAATCCTGGACTAGGGACAGTCGATTTTTGCCTGAGCTTTAAATGTTCATGTATAATATCTAATTTTATTTTACTTTGGTTTTTTTCTTCATTTTTTGGTATCAAGGGGTTGAGTTGAAATACTTGTACTTCTGAGAAGAAGAGTTTTCGTAGAAGACACTAGAAACTGGACTCATTTGACCATAGACTTAATCTTTCGATTGTTGCATTTTATTCATCAAATCAAAATATTACCATATCATCCTGGATAAATATAAGGCTAGGTTTATTTAAATATTTTTGTACAACTAGGTGGTGTTGAGAAGGAGGGAGAGGTGATCGCTATTGTAAACTTCTCTCCGGACACCGATCATGACGCAGCGGAAGTGACGTGGCAGAATGGTTACACGAATGTTTATAGACTGGGATACAAAGGACGGCTTGATATAAAATGTGTGAAACCAGCCAGCGGTGGATTCTACTACAAGGACCATTTGCCAATACTTAGTACGATTTTATTCCTGCTGTCGTACTTTTTAAACACATTTTGCCACTTTTTTGCTTAAAAAATACATATTTTTAGTCTCTGAAAAAAAGCCTACAAATATAGGAATGATCATAAAAAGGTGGAAAACTCATCACGGATAATTGCTTTTTTTTAGGTTCGATCAATTTGCTATTATTAGAAACAAAAGAAATGATTTTGATGTTGTTGTTGTTGTGGTTGGGGTTTTTTAAGAGAAAGAATCCCCTATTGCAAACTGTCCTTTGCAAGTATCCGAAATTTAACTGACGAAATATGGTTGAAATTTCCTTTGAATGACCGTATCCGCAATTACATACAATGTAAGTGCGGAAGTTTCTCATTTTGGTCAGTTAATGAAAATATTAATACCTATATTTAACTGATTGATCCTTGCCGTTAATTACAGTAGCAATTAAAGGTTTTTCAGATGCAAAGCTAGCTCTTTATTAAACAGAAAACTCTCCTCCCAAACCAACGAGCGGATTAAAATGACTCTTGGTAGAAATGATCCATAGTTGACCCTCGTATTAAATTAATAAAGAAATTTGATTGGCCCCAAAATATGGCCGTAGCAGGGCGTGGCATTTTTTTTCACTGTAAAATCTTTAAAAATCTTCTCCTCCCATACCATTGGGCAGGAATAAATGAAACTTGACATGAATGTTCCTTGGATGATCCTTTACTAAAATTTTTCAAGAAATTTTGAATGACCCCAAAATATGGGTGAGGCACGGCGGGGCTTTTTTTCCGCGTTAAAATCTTTAAAAACTTTCTCCTCTCAAACCATTGGGCGGATGTCAATGAAATTTGACATATTAAAGTATTCAAGAGATTTTTATTGACACCCCCCCCCCCCCCCAATATGGGCGTGAAAGGGCGAGGCATTTTCCCAACGTTAAAATCTTAAAAAATGATCTTCTCCCAAACCATTAGGCTGATTTCAATGTTACTTTGCAAGGTTTATTCTTGGATGACCCTTTACTTAAAATGTTCAAGAAATTTTGATTGACCCCCAAACAGTGGCGTAGCAGGGCGTGTCATTTTTTCATAATAAAATCTTTAAAAAAAAATTATCCTCCCGAACCATTGGGCGGGTTTCAATGAAACTTGTTTTGAATATTCTTTTGGATGTCCCTTTACTTAAATTGTTCAAGAAATTTTGATTCACCCCAAAATATTGGAGTGGCAGGGTGTGGCATTTTGTTCATGTTAAAATCTTTAAAAATCTTCTCCTTCTAAACTATTGGGCGGATTTCAAAGAAACTTGGCATGGATGTTCCTTGGGTGACCCTTAACTTAAATTGTTCAAGACATTTTGATTGACCTCTAAATATGGGCGTGGTAGGGCGAATTTCTTGCGTAAAAACAGTTGGGCGATACATGCCTTCCTGTGCCTCTTGTTTAAAAGTGAAATAACTTATATATACTTTTAGAACTAGACAACGTCATCAGAACTAAACCAGAAACGACGCCAGTGGAATCAACCCCTTTAAAACCCCTAGTTACCGAACCTGCATCTCCTGCCCAATCTCCGAGCCCCAAACCATTTCAAGAACCAGTGAAACCGACGGTAGCGGAGAAAGCCGAGCGATCAGACACAGCCTCTGCAACACCTGGAAGATTCAAGAACGGTGATCGCGTGAGAATCGAAATTGACGTGGATATTTTAAAGATGATAGAAGAAAACAGGGGAGCCTGGAACGAGCACATGACGGAGGTAATCAAGTCTTGAGCCTTTCCTGTTTTTTCGAAAGTTTAGACGGGTCCATATTGAAATAGGCTGAAGACGATAATGAAAAGTGGATGAAATTTTAATAAATTCATCCTGTAAGGCAGAAAATATCGAAGGTAAAGGAGCAATTGCTTCTCACAAGCAGTTTGTTCTGTTTTCTTCAATATTTCCTCAAGGATTTAATCGCAAGGATATAAAATCCCGAGACTGGACAGATAAAAATGGCATTACTAACGTCACGAAAAAGTGGGTAATGCAAAAGACTATATGTGACGATCCTCATTTTGTGGCAATGAAATACTGGATTAATAAACGAGTTATCTATGAACTTGAATATCGTTTACATTAGAAAATGTATCGACCTACCATCTATTATCTAATGCTGAATATATAACCGATAAACTCCGTTTTTATGCCAAAACATTAATGCTTTGGGACGCAATTTCACTTTTACGAATCGGCACTACCGTTGAATTTCAGTTTACTCGCACAGTTATGGTATAGTCCTCTTTGGTATCACAAATATGATATCTCGAGTATTCAACGGATTTACATCCGTTTTGCACCATTCATCATTATATAAGGATTTTTTAATGTACTCTCGCACAAAATATTTGTTTTTATGCTCCCCGAAGGGAGAGCATATAGCCGCCGCTTCGCCTGTCCGTCCGTCCGTCCGTCCGTCCGTCCCAACCTATTTCTCCATCACCCTCAGGTCAAATCAAATGAAACTTACCATGTGAACTTCCTATGATAAAGTGTTGATGCCTCTGTGATGTTCTTTGATTTGAGGCCTCGTCAAGGGAAAAGGGGATTTAGGGTAAAAAACAGTTTTCCCCAAATTTCTCCTAGTCTAACAGTCAGAATTTAGTGAAATTTCATATTTGAGTAGCAAAACAGACGCCCTTTCCTATAAACAATTTGAAATTGCAGGAAAAAAATATGTCATGGAAAAAGGGGGCTAAATATTTGTTACCTTTACGTTAGCGTGTAAAATACAGTTATTCCTTCCGTCCGTCCGTCCGTCCCCACCTAATTCTCCATCACCCTTGGGCCAAATCAAATGAAACTTACCATGTGAACTTCCTATGATATTGTGTTGATGCATCTGTGACGGTTTTTACATTTGAGGCCTTGTCACGGGAAAAGGGGACTTAGGGTAAAAAACAGTTTTTCCCAAATTTCTCCTAGTCTAACAGTCAGAATTTAGTGAAATTTCATATTTGAGTAGTAAATCAGATGCCCTTCACTAAAAACAATTTGAAATTAATGTAAAAAAATATATCATGGAAAAAGGGGGGCTAAATGTTTGTTACCTTTAAGTTAGCGTGTAAAATACAGTTATTTTTTCATTTTTCCTAGTCTTATGCTCAGAATTTGATGAAATTTCACATTTGAGTAGCAAATCAGATGCCCTTTACAATAAACTATGTGAAATTTGTGTCTAAAAATGGTCATGCAAAAAGGGGGTTAAATGTTTGTTACCTATAAGATAACACCTTATTTGAGTCCTTGCAATTTGACCACAGAGAATCATCCAAATTATAATAGCTATCAACTTGAAACTTTATTGGTGGATAGATCTTATGGAGGAGAAGTGCAGTGCACAAGAACTACAACTCTTGCTTGCATAATTTTGGAGTAATTGCCCTTTGTTTTTTTACACTTAGATTATGTCTGGAACATATCTCCTAAAGTATAATAGCTATCAACTTGAAACTTTATGGGTGGATAGATCTGATGAAGGAGAAGTGCTATGCACAAGAACTACAACTCTTGCTTGCATAACTTTGGAGTTATTGCCCTTTGTTATTTTTAATACTTAGATTTTAGGTAAATCTCTGACAGTACAAAAGAATCTTTATTCTATTAGGCTTCAGTTTACTATCAAGCTTTCGTGGCAGGGGATGTCCATGTCCGACATGGCTCTTGTTTTTGTGACAATGCCATATTCGGAGCATAATCCGTCTCTGACGGCTGTTGTCTATGATTTCAGTGTATTGGTAAAACAGGGAATGTGCTTGTATCAAAGGGAGCAGACGTGACTGTTGACTTTGAAGACGTTGGTAGATGGACATTCCATGAGAGCGTTCTTAATAAGGTATTTGTAAAAAAAAGGGCACAGAATATTCTAAACTCTATGCTGTCCTTACTCAATTTAAATAAGCTTCATATCAACTAATAGAATAATTATTATTTGTTATTTCTCACATAGCCCCCATTGTCTTCTTTAAAATACAGCCATCAGAGATATCCTTGTCTTAAAAATATGTAAGATCACATTCTAAACGACGTCATCATGACGTCATACAACGCAAGTACTCGCACTATTTCTGTCATCTGAACGTTCACTAATTGGTTTAAAATGTTAGAAAAAGAATTTATTACTCGATTTTAGTGAACGTTCAGATGATTTTAGTTGAGACAAGCTGATCTTAACCTCGTCAAAAATATAAAACCATTTCTAATCTAGAATCGGTTAAGATCAGCTTGTCTAAAAATTTTTCGTGACATATCCAATATATGATACAATATGAAGATTTTGATTAAAAAATATATCGAGGAATTTGTCAGAATAAAAACTTTAATTTTTCTGTCATCAACAGGTAAAGGAGTTTGTTCCTGGTGAGACTGTTAAGGTCAAGGACAGTGTGGATAACATCAGAATGTTACAGACAGAAAGGGGAGGCTGGAATGAAATGATGGCTAAGGTGTGTAATTGGTAATTTGGAAAAAATGGATAAGTTTTGATATCCATAAAATATTAGGGAAGTAACTTAACCATGGCGAGACCATATAGGTCCATAAAATAGCGGTAAACATCCTAATACTACACACAGAGTTAGAGGGTGGGATTTCATAATGGCTAGGTTATGTTATTATATATATCTGAAATAAATCAAGTTTAAGAGGTTCTAAATACTCTGTAACCTCTTATCATTTTTATGCTAACTAGCATTTTAGTCAAATCTATGTCGATCTACAACTGAGGAGGGTTGATTTTAGAATGAATTGAATTGGCGTGTGGAGCAAGTTTTGAGAGAAATTAAAGCGAGGTAGTCCAATATCGTTAATTTTGTTTAAGATCAACACAATTAGCTATATGTATTACCTCGCTTTAATAAATATACGTACTTTTCTGTTTGTGTGTCTTCATCGACCAATCAGACACTTTAAAATCCATATAAGCCAATAAAACCGTCGAATGATTCAAGCGATTTTAATTAAATGTTGATCGTCTTGAACGATTCCGAGATGTTTATAATGTTTTGGACCTTTTTTGATCGATTTGAGTGAATGTTTGGAATGAATGAATGGAATCCTCAGTGAATGGTTCAGAATGTTTTTTTTTTTTATCGGAATGAGTGTCAATTTCAAGATGTTACTAGCTGTAACTGAAAATATCGCTCACGGTAAAAACGAAGGTAAATAATAGAGTTGAAAATACCCTTAACTTGGCACTGTGTACGATTTTGGGGTGATTGCGGAATGAAATTTAATGAATTAGGTAAGTGAGTTTTGAAAAAGATTATAATGTGTTTATACAATTTCGCTAACTAATTTACGATATTTTAACACCATTTTAAAAAGAAATCTTACTTTTTTCTGTTTGTATGTCGTCACGGAAAAATCAGTTCTCATCAGCCAATAAGATCATGAAATGATTTTATCTATTTCAATGAAATTTGGTCGTTTTTAACAATTGCCAAGTGTAATTTGTCAATGATTCTGGGACAAATTCGTGTCTGAGCGTTTATGAAATGTGAAATATGAATATGAAATGTCTGAAAATTGTTTTGAATGAATGAATGAAACTTTGAGTGAATGATTGTAAATGGCTAAAAATGTGCTGAGTGTCAAGTTCAGTACTACAGTTTAAAAAAGTCGAGAAATTGACACTCATTTCGTTCAAAATAATTCGAAGTACTCGCTCAACGCTCGACTCATTGATTCATTCGAAACACTCACTCAAACCGATCAAAAACGCTCCAAAATCTTCAGAAAAAATTCGAAAGCGCGCAAAACGATCCATTTATTTTACGATTTTATTGGCTGATGTTGATTTTAAACGGTCTTCTTGGTCCATAAAAAACACAAAAACAGAAAAGTGTGTATCTTTCATCAAAGGGAGGTAATGAATATCGCTTATTTTGTTCATCTTGAACAAAATTAGCGATATTGGATTACCTCTAATTAATTCCACTTTAAACTCGCTCCACACACACTCATTTAATGTCATTCCAAAATTATTCCACCTTTATTCATCTTGTTCATCATTTTATTTCACAAAGTTGTTAACTGTAATTTTATTCTGTTATAAAGGTTGCTGGTCACAGAGGTAGCGTTGAAGAGGTGGACGAGGACGGTGACGTTGTTGTTAACTTTGGGGGATACACTTGGACATTTAATCCTGAATGTTTGGTGGAGACCAGCGAGGAACCGGAGTTCTTGACGCACTCTGATGAACCAGAAGATCCCCGCCCACCTACAGGTACAGTTTGGAACATTGGGAAATTGACAAGCTACCGTTGTGTCAATATAACGTATACATCTTTGTCGATCATGACTGTTCTAATAAACGCCCGAGCGATTATCAGAATTAATACGCGTATTTAGTGATTGAAACTATTTTTCGAGAATTGTATAAAGTACTCTAATAATACGAGGAGAAACGTTACTATATGAGAACGTGACGTTTGTACGTCATTGACGTCATGTTATCGAATTAATTATTAGAGGGTTGTTGTCTTTAGGAAGGTATAACTTTCGCTATAAGCATCCTATTCACATAAAATTTTCACTGAGATATCTTGCAAAGAATTTTTTACAATCACCCAAAATTTTAGATAATTTGGTGATGGGCCAAAATTGGGCAAAAACGTACCCAGCCCTTTATATCTATTAACTGCTACATTTTTTACATTGCAGTTCCATCCACGGACCGTGGTAGACCACCTCCTGCAACCGAGGATGAAAAACTGGAAGAATTCTTCGGAACAATTTTTGCAGGGGAGAGTGAACGAGTTGGCAGAATAATTCAACGTGATCCACAGCTGGTATATCAACATTTACTATTACACATTACCAGACGAGACAAAAATCGCGTTCAAATTTGGTAAAAAATTGTAAAAGACTTTGAATTTAAGATTGAAAGTATGGACAGTAGAATTGTATAAGCTGACCAGTGTCGAAACCTTTTAAATACTTCATATTTATTAAACCTTAAATATTCATTTTATCTAACTTCATATTTACTTTCGATAGTACTTTCTGGCCACTACTGTATATATATCTTATTTGAATTTTCTAAACGTTGAATGGTAGCTATTCATGATAAGTCAAATCCATTTTTTTCTAGATGTTGATGGAGTTTCAAGGCGAGTTTGCCATTCACCAGGCCTCCCAATGTGGTAACATAGATATCGTCAAGACACTGTTACAAACGGCCGGCAAGGATTCGCAACTTGAGATGCCTGACAGCGATGGAAACACACCGCTACTCAAGGCTGTTAAAGGGTAAGTTTATGTTATACTCACTCGAATTTTCATTTTAAGAACAGACGGGGCACTGCATTTTAATTCAGATTGCCTGACAGCGATATAAATACGCCGTTACTGAATGCTGTGATGTTTTTTAACTATTATTCAGTTAATTTCATACGTCTGACAACGACAAAAAACTCTACCCATGGCGATAAAATATGTGTTATTTTTGAATTCACTAGAATTTCATTTTAAGGACTGACCTCCGATCAGGCTTTTTTACTTTAAATATCTGAGAGCAATTTAAATACATCTGTACATAAGACTGTCAAAGGTTTGTATAATATGATAATATCTGGAATTGCAATACCAGACGGATGTCAAAGAATCCCAAATTGAAATGGTTGAAAGCAATGAAAATGTATCACTATTCATAGTTGTTAGAGCATTGTAACGAGCATTATAATTGTAAATGAAATATCAATCCGTCATTTCGGCCATTGAGGAATCTCAATCTCTACTAAAAGTGTTTGAAGGCAATAGGCAGCTTAACTCAAGGCTGTCAAAGGCCTAAAAATGTGGTCTATTTTGCTGAATTTATTATTGCTTGTCATTAAGGAATAAATATTACAGGTCTCTATCTATCTTTATACAATATCTCTTCTAGAAAAAGGATATCTTTGTAATAGAAATAATCTAATCTTTATGTCATGACATCAAATATGGAGGACTATGAGAATCACGTCTTTTTTAATAGTCGTCTGTGATCTCTTTGAAATAAAAGCAGTCAGGATTTCCTCTAAGAGTTGGTAAATGTTTAGATGGATCTGCCTAACTGATTTACAGTTAATAACATCGTGAAATTGACATTCATCTCGATCAAAGCCATTCCAAATCAATCGCTCAGCGATCCATTCATTCATTCCAAACACACACTCAAACCATTCAAAAACGCTCAAAACTCACAGAAAAAAAACATAGAATCAACAACGTCACTAAAAATAAATAAAGATAGAAAAATATCGCGCTTTCACTAACATGATTAGAATTGAAAGCGTCTGATAGGTTTTTGAAGAAATAAGACGCTATTTATAGAACTTTTTTGCATATTTTATTAAAGGGAGGTAATGAATATCGCTAATTTCGTTCATCCTGAACAAAATCAGTCATATTGATTTACATCACATTAAATTCACTCAAAACTCGCCCCATACACTCATTCCATTTAATTCCCAAATCATTCCAACATCATTCATCTTGTCACTTTCACGATTTTGTTAACAGTCGAACTATTTTTTCAGGGGTCACACTGATATGATTGACTTCCTTGTCCAAGAAAGATGTAAGAAAGACGTAGCAAACAAGAACAGTGAAACTGCTGTACATATCGCTATTGCCAGCAAAAACATACCCCTCCTTAGAAAACTGAGAGATATGGGATTTGACATAAACAAAACGGTATAAAAATGGGTTTAATACCATTTTTTGCAGAGGTCGCGAGTCCCTTTATCATGATTCTTTTTTAAGATGTCCGATCTTAAGTAAGATGTTGTTTATATACATCAGAAAATTCGAAAGAAGAATCATAATTTCATTGTTTAACCTCAACGTGAACTGGTGAGTCGCAGCGCATTCTCTTCAGTGAATCGTTTAATCCAAACAATAAACAGTTTTAGTAGTACTTCAACAAAATAATGAAAATAAAAAAAAACATGATTAGTACATTCAACCACTTCGTAAAATTGACACTCATCTCGATCAAAACTATTAAAAGTCAGTCGCTCAGCGCTCCAATCATTCTTTCTAAATACTCGCTCCGTTTACTCGAAATTCTCCGAAATTTTTAAAACACCTCAAAATCGTTCAAAAAGATCAACATTTCCATCCAATCGATCAAATCATTGCTTTACTATTTGGGCTAAAGAAATCAGAAAAGTATGTAGAATTTATATGAGGGTGGTTAAACTTTATCGGTATTTTCGGCCAAATGCGTTTTATCTCCCTTGAATATCACTCAAAACTCGCAACCGAACTCACTCCTTTTAATTCGGAACCCATTCCTAAATCATTCACTTTTTATCCCCCGCCGTTTTCGGCGAGGGGATATAGTAATGGTCTCCGTCCGTCATTCTGTCATTCCGTCATTCCGTCCTTCCGAGGTTCCGTCACTAAACTTGTCCGGAGCATATCTCCTAAAGTATAATAGCTATCAACTTGAAACTTTATGGGTGGATAGATCTCATGGAGGAGAAGTACAGTGCACAAGAACTACAACTCTTGCTTGCATAATTTTGGAGTTATTGCCCTTTGTTTAAGACTTAGATTTCTTAAAGTAGAACCCTTAATCTATTAGGCTTCAGTTTACTATCAAGCTTTCTCGGCGGGGGATGGCCATGTCCGACATGGCTCTTGTTCGATTTCACAATTTATGATTGCAAGATACTATTGCAATATTGCGAGCATATAAAAAAGAAATATTGAAGAATTGTTTCTATGTATAGAAGAATAATATAATTTCAGCCAGATACGGTCAGAAAAGCTTACGTAGGAGGCGTGGTAAAGTACAGTTGCATGGTTTCATTGGTCTTCGAAAACTAAATTAGTTAGAGTCTGCGTCGAAAAGTCTCTATTATCCGTAAACATCACAATACGGCCTCTTTCTAGTACGTATTTAAGACTTTGTGATCATTTTGTTTAAAATTACGGACAAAGAGTTATGAAATTCTAAAAAAAATATTGCTGTTTCCTTGTGAGCGCTTCCGGATTATATTTAGACGGTAAAACATGTTTGTTATAATATTATGTACACGTCTAATGTGATTTTGGTTATGAAACTGTCATACATTTCGCAGAATGAGCTCGACCAAAGCCCCATTTTCGACGCTATTTTAAGCGGGGATGACGTTATGTTAACAGTCATTTTGGAATGGCCCGGCCTAGACGTCACTTCCGTGGATAGCATTGGCGTTACACCGTTTATGGCTGCCTGTCGACAAGGAAATAAACGGTTTGTATATTTCATAATCATATGGTTACATTACTTTGTATATATTATAATCGTAGAAATAAAAGACTTTATTTGATAACTTTTCGTCTTTTAGTAATAGTATCCTAAATGTTTAGCTAATAATATCCTAAATGTTTCTGGATGAATATAAAATGAAAATATTTATTATCCATAATAGAACTGTTAATAATCACATTTTTTCTTGTCATTTGTTAAAAATATTTTGTTATAACAATATTGAGTATCAACAGAGCCTTTTTCACATTTTCAGTGGAGTGCTTGGTATATTAGAGATCGCACCAAGAGAACTATTGAAGCCGAAAGGTGATGGAAATACTGGACTACACTTAGCCGTGATGTATAAACAGACTGAAATTGTTCAAGTTCTTCTCTCACAGGTACATCCATAAATATAACATATCAACAACAACTAAGAAGATCGGGAAAGTGACACTAAGCTTGATCAAAACCACTCCGAATCGCTCCATTAGCGCTACATTTATTCATTCTTAATACTCTCCAATGACTCTAAAACGTCCGAAATTGTTCTACGACTCGTCAAAACAATCAACATTTCATACAAGTAACGTAAGGACCTCATAAAATTAAATAGAAATGTATATTCAAATAAGGTAACTTTAATTGTTTATTGTAAAGTCGACACATATAATAGAATGAAAACATATTATCATAGTAATGTAAATAAAAGAATGGCAATTTTAATAAATGTAATTGCCATTCCAGTTTTAAAATGCAAATGTAAGTTTACACTTAATAACGTCGTGAAATTAACATTCATCTCGATTAAAACCGTTCCAAATCGGTCGCTCAACGCTCCATTCAATCATTCCAAACACTCACTCAAACCATCCAAAAACGCTTCAAACTCACTGAAAAAACATTGAATCAACAACGTCATTCAAAATAAATAAAGATAAAAATTTCGCGCTTTCACTAACATAATTTGAATGAAAAGCGTCTGATCGGTTTTTGAAGAAATAAGACGCTATTTATAGAACTTTTTGGCATATTTTATTAAAGGGAGATGATGAATTTCGCTAATTTTGTTCAACCTGAACAAAATCAGCAATATTCATTTACCTCCCTTTGAGTTCACTCAAAACTCGCTCAACACACTCATTCCATTTCATTCCCAAATCATTCCAAAATTATTCATCTTGTCAATTTCACGATGTTGTTAACTGTATGAGTCCTATTTATTGTAGCCTGGAATAGATGTCAATGTTTCAAATAAGAAAGGGAGATCGCCGCTACATGTAGCTTGTGAAGTTGCTCATATGGAAATATTGAAAATACTTCTGGAAAAGGGTAAGATGTGTTTGTTTTAGTCATATCACGGCGGCTAGAGTACCTTTCCACGGATTCTCGTTTTTTCCTCACCAATTCTACTATACCGATCGATGATCGTTGGCGATTCTATGGAAAACATCTCGTGAACGATACGGGCGCAGCCATTAAGCGCATCACTTCGCACGTGGGTTTATATGACGTCACAATCACCACAATCATCAGGAAAAAAATAACGAAGAATAAAAATTGGCATATAATTGTTTCAACGGTGTTTTACTACATTATGTGATCAAAGTATAAAATCCATAAAATATATCCCCAGACGATCGAAAGTAATTAAGAAATTTAATTTTTTGAAGCGTCTTTACCAAAGTACCGCCAGAGGCGGTACAACCTTAAACATGACCCAATTGTACTAAACTTACGTCTGAGGTACTTTCCATTTTACGGAAAAGTCCCAGTGATGTTCCGATTGCAGTCCTACCAGATATTTAGGTTTATGATTATCCACCCATCAGAGGTGCCGGGGTTTGATCAAGAGACCTCATGACCAGGATTCATTCGCTCTACCAACCGCGCGATGACAGCAACCGAAAAGAGATTTCAAGGAAATTTGTCCCTAAAATTTTTTGTTCATTGCGCCACAGAATGATTCGGCTGAATTTTCACCATGAACTTGTTCACCCCAATTAGTTTCCACAAATGATTCTCCGAGAAATATCAGAAACGATGACAATCTACCCCCCTCCCCCCCACTTTTTTTTAAGAATACAAAACATAGTATACCCCATCCACTTATAAAGTCGATATTCTCAAACCCCAATCTGATGCTCCATACTTTAAAATACATTTGTATTAGATTAATGTAGGGCTTCTTCATATACAATAACTAGGAAACTGTATAATTTTGATTTCAGGAGCCAACTCCCTTAAGATAAATATTCACTTATTTTGTCATTTGCATTTGGGTGATATAGGGTTAATTCACATTTTTGAGGGGGTTACCATTTGCAGAGATCGGAAAATTGGTTTAACACTGCAGTGCGAACAACGAGGGCATTAAAGCATTTTGATGGTCTCTGCAAATGTTAATGCATGAAAAACAGGAATTAGCGATACGATTGCATAAAAAGAAAGACTTAAATATTTATTCAAACAGGAATTGCAAAATGATTCATAGGAACGTTTAAAATTAACTTCAAAAGCATTAATGAGCATTAATGTGCCGGAAAAAATATCAAAATTAAGTCCCAAAAGAACATTTTTTTTTTTAGAATTAAGGGATACTAGTATTGGTAAGTATACTGTTTTACTAATTATATCGTTTTTTTTTTTTAATCAGGATCTTCCTGTAAGAAAACTAAATTTCTTATAAGTTTACGTCCGAATGGATGGTGATTGTTAACCGTGAGATCACCGACACAAAATTTTGGCATTTGTTGACATTTCCAAACAAATAGAGGATAATCGTTTGTTTCAGTGTAATATCGATTTATATTTCATTGAGTGAACAACATCAGCTATATTTTCACGAGTGGCAGAGCCAAGAGAATGAAATAGTAATCGATTTTACTCGAAAAACAAACGATTATTCTATTTCTTTTATGCAAAAATGAGACAAAATGCGAAATTTCTTCGATATATTTTCGTAAGGGGCGTCATTTTGCACGTGATTGCTATGCAACGTTCATCGTGACGTCACTTATTTCGCCCACATAGATGACGTCAGATAGGATGAAATACACAAAAGCAGGGTATTAGTTTTTGATAATTTCACTGATTATGCGGTGAGATTATCAAGTGATAATCTACCGTTATTCCTTGATAAACCACCAAAAAAACATTGAAGAATATGAAATATTTGTTCAGTAAAGGCTCTGTCCTGCCAGTGTATCTGCACAGACCGACCAGTGTTTTCACTTTCCGCTATGTAGATAGATGGTGTCTCATTATATCTTTTGTCGTCAGGCTATCTTATTATTGTGTATATACTATGTGAATGCCCAGAATACAAAATATATGCAACTCACGCATTTGTCAACTCGTTCTAAATGTCCGATAAAATTCATTCTCGCATTCACTCAGTGCTCCATTCATTCATTCCAAACACTCACTCAAATCGATCAATAACTCTCCAGAACATTTAAACATCGGCTAAGTCATGAAGACGATCACCAATACATTTAAATCGATCTATTCATTGTACGATTTAATCAGCTTGTGTGGACTTTAGAGTGCCTGGTTGGTCCACAAAGACAAAAAGAAAAGGATGTATTTTATTACAGGGAGGTAATAAATATCGTTAACCTTGTTTCACTGAATAAAATTAGCGGTATTGGATTGCCTCCCTTTGATTTCACTCAAAAATGCGCTCCATACACTCAACCAGCTTTATTCCAAATTCATTCTAAAATCAATCATCTTGTAAATTTCACGATGATCTAAACTGTACCTGACTGTCTGAAAATTCTTTATGACCTACTCTATTCCTAAAGCATATATATTAAAGTCAGGCTGGGGGGAACCGCAAGCTGGCATGAGTCTTGACTAAGCACACATTTGAAATCGATGGAAATGTCACGCAAAGGCCAAATGCCATTTTTAAAAACTCTTTCATTTCAGGTGCAAACCTTTCAATGGTAGACGTGACATACAAAACATGCCTCCACGTATTGGCCGAGTCAACAGGGGTAAGGTTCCAACTCTTCAGCAAATTGGTCAACGTGGTTTAGATTTTCTTTCTAATTGCCACAGAAAAATCAAATTTAAATAATTAAAATTCCTGACTGTTTTGTCACAAAATCTAGAGGTTTTGTATGATGTTTGCGGGTTGTGTAAGCTTGGGCGTTGGAGTTGTCGTTGGTCGTGAAACAAACTTCAAACATGACCATATTTTAACTATTATCAAAAACAAGTACTTGGAAATTGACATGTGTGTTCGCCATCATGAGAACATTATTCTGCTGAATAAATCCTTGACAAACTTGCATAGGACTCAAAGCGCTTAAAACACTAGATGATATTTTGCCAAATCGGATATATTAATAAATATGGTTTCTGGATTTCTGTTGTTCGAAAGAGGAAGATAACGTGGTACAGAATAAGATCAGACTGCAAATATGTGCAAGTTGATCCCGGTCTCTACCTCCTGTCAAAACAGGGATTATTTCAGGCTAAGCATGACAAGGGTTAAGGGAGAATTGCACCAATTAATACTTAGCAGGGCGCCTTTCGTGGCTTTGACATATTTTCTTTGGAATACTGTTAACCGGATCTGACATCAGCATGCAATACTCCTGTTTGTAACATCTGTACAATGTATACCTGAAATCAGAATAATGCCATTTCGATGTAAAATAGTATTGAATTTACGAGCGAAATATCACTTTCAAGAACTGACTTACTTCACCCATTCAAGCAAACGTTAGACTAGGACAAATATATTTATGCTTGTCTTCCTTATTCATTTATTTTATTAATTACATGTAAAAGCCAAGATAGAAAGAATGAATAAATCAAACTCCCCACCTACCTTTCATTAAAGATAAGAAACGGAACTCAAAAATAATTGTAATTTAAAATATGAAAAAACAGCAAAAACAATCAAAAAGCGTATCTTTATGACTTTCTGAACCTCCAGTCCTTTGATTATATTCTAGACTTTAGCCATACACACGTATAAAACTTTTTTTCAAAAGCTCTATATGTGACATTTTTGTCACTCTACAACTCAATCTGAATTATTTTTCAAATCTAGGCACCAGACACGGATGAAAAGGCTGTTCTTGATTTGGCCAGATTTCTACTTGCAAAGGGTGTTCAGCCTGACGCCAGAGACTCATCAGGAAAACCGGCTTTGGAGTATGTGAATGGGCAATTGAAGGGACGGTTTGCAGAACTGGTAACAGAATTGTAAGAATTATTTTCTGCAATCGTTAAAATACTACATTGTATGGTTATATTGACCTGATATAGACCTCAAACGTTTATTCGAATTCAAATCTATAAGTCACACATAGTATTGTAGTGGTAGTGCTCTTACAATTTATCATGATATAATAATATCAAATGTTTTCCCTATTTTGTGAATTTATAGATGTGTCAGCTATTGATCTTTGAACTTCTTTAACATATGAGTCCAACACATACCTAACTTTGCCCTATATGAATGAAATTGCTAATGTGCTCAAAAGCTATATGTATGTGTGATTTTTAAAATCTAAATTATTCTCAAAAGTATATTTTTTATAACATTGGCAACAAGATTAGTAATTTTTTAGCGAGAATGATATCGTGGTGATTTAAGTTTAACATATAAATAACCGGTAGGTTTAACATGGACATTTCTTTTTCACTACGAAATGCTTTCATAGAACGACACCAAACGAAACTTGCAGAAATACGGCCATGGCCTTTTCATTTCATCTTCATATGCCTACCTTGGGATTAAAACGGAATTAAATATTTCATCTCAACTCGATGAATTATAACATTCTCGATCGAGTACTAAAAACGATTTCAAATTCGGTAATAAAACTTATTCAATTGTGTTTCTCATTAGTTCACCGAGACCAGATACAGGACGGCCCCGCGGATCGAGTGACCCACCGCAAAGTTTGCCCGCCAACTATGGATCTAGGGGTAGATCGGACATTCCCGAGGGACCAGCTTCCATGCTAATTCCTCAATCGGGTAAATTGTTTACAAGCTTGTGTTGTAATAACCAGATTATGGTGGTATCTGACGTTAAATCGAGGTTCCTTGTGACGGTGCTTAACACTGGACACGTTGAAGAACCATGATGATTTCGTCATGTATCATTACACTATCTCCGTATTAATTAACTGTATCCTTTGGCCGTCGCTCATATGGGCATATAATACGGTAGCATCGACTAATAAACGGAAATACACACACACGAGATCATACAGTGTGCACTAAAGAATATAGATGAAGAATGTGTTGTCATAAGTACTGAATTTGTTAAACGGCTGAAATATATGTATATACATGTGCATATCAAGTTCATTATATATTTATTTTCAATATACATTAATGATTCTAGTCCATAGGGTTATTTTATGTCAAATATCAAATCAAAAAAGAAAAGAGAAAGTTGTGTAAGATTGTCAATGATTTTGTAACATGAAATAATTCCTTTCAGGAGGCCAGTCTAACGGTACCCAAGGTCAAGGTCAGGCACGTAACCAATCAGATGGCGAGGTCGATCCAGAATTTTGTGAAGTATGCGATGAAGAGCCTATAAGGTATGAGGCCATTTACAGTTAATTACATCGTGAAATTGTCATTTAACTCAATCAAAACCTATCTAAATCGCTCACTCAGCGCTCCATTCATTCATTCCAGACACTAACTCAAACCACTCAAAAACGCTCCAAACCTATTGAAAAACATATAACAACAACATCGATCAAAATTAAGATAGTTGGGGAAAAAATCGGGATTTTACTTAGATAATTGAAATTGTAAGCGTCTGATTGGTTCTTGAAGAAATAAGAAGCGATCTATAGAACTTGTATGCACTTTTTATTAAAGGGAGGTAATCAATATTGCTAATTTTGTTCATCCTGAACAAAATTTGCAA
The DNA here is from genome assembly GCA_948146395.1 of Fragum whitleyi. Taxonomy (NCBI): domain Eukaryota; kingdom Metazoa; phylum Mollusca; class Bivalvia; order Cardiida; family Cardiidae; genus Fragum; species Fragum whitleyi. The sequence goes on from OX411554.1 coordinate 60,256,120, forward strand.
TACTGAATTACCTCCCATTTACTCAAAAGTCGATCCATTCACTCATTCAATTTCATTCCTAAAGCATTCCAAAATCATTCACCTTGTCAATTTCACGATGTTGTTAACTGTACATCTGATAAAGGGGGCAGTTTTAAAGGCTCACCGACACGACGCATCGAAATGATTTTGATTGCGTTTTGATGATACAGTTAACAGCATCGTTAAATTGACAATCATTAGACAAAAAATACGATTTCACCTACTTTATTTAATTTTGTAAGCGTTTGGTTTGTTTATGAAGTTATTGGGAGCCATTTAAAGAATTTGTATGCATATTAAATGAAAGTGAGGCAGTCATTTTCGTTCATTTTGTTCTTAAACCCTGTGAAGAAATTTTCTTTAAATCTCGCTTAAACTAAACAAAGGTTTCAAAGATATTCTTATTCACCATTTAGCCCTGAAGATTTTTATACAATTGGAGAACTGAAGCTTTTAGATTGGTGAAATTAGAGCCAGGGTCCTCTTGCATTTCGAATCACCACTCGGCCAATCTCACGATCAACCTCGGATATACATAGAAGGCTATTTTTATAAATTACGGGAAAACATTGGAAAAACTCGATGACGTCAATTAAAATGGCGTTAGCCCTCGGAACTTTGAATGAAAACATTCGACGTCGCCAACGCTACTCGTTAAGTCACTGACGTGAAACCCTCGCATCCTTATATAAATATCTATAGATTCTTTAATAACGGCTGCAATAATCTTATTTTTTGAGAATGATTCGTAATTCTCAAAAAATAAGATTTTACAGCCGTTATTTACTGTAAAGATATAAATCTGTGGAAAGCGCCGCGTAGTTTTTCATACACTGTTTCCGCCTAACAAAATGCACAATTTTGTTACCTACCCATCCGCCTTACATACATCCGAGGTCTGTTGCAGTTTACGGAATGGCCGCGCGATGTTCCGAATGGGTTATCTTGATCATATATTTGACCCAACGGGCTAAAAGGAATTCCGAGAAGTAAATATAGAAAAAAAAAAACTTATTTGGATCTAGGGGAAGTAATCTAGAGATCCTACTACAAAATCGAATGTAGAAAAAATGTAGAAGATCTCCTCTAGGTTTAGTTATAAAGAATATCGAGCATCTATCCTGAGCAGCGTGCGTAACTCACGACGTCCAACCGAAGTCGAAGATGGTTCCCAATATGCGTGATTCTTTACATAGTTTATGATTCTACGTAATTATACCCCCCACCTACGAAGTAGAGGGGGGTATATTGGTTTCACCATGTCTGTCTGTCTGTCCATCCGTCGGCCCGTCCATCCGTCCGTCCGTCTGTCCGTGCGTAGACCTTTTCGTTCCCGGACTCTAACTCAAGAACCAAATGACCTACAATCATGAAACTTTTTGGAAATGTTCCTTATGACCCAAGGAAGTGCCCTATTATTTTTGGGTCACATAGGTCAAAGGTCAAGGTCACATTCAGCCTTTGTTCAATTTTCGTTTCCGGACTCTAACTCAAGAACCAAGCGACCTAGAATCATGAAACTTTATGCAAATATTCCTTATGACCTTAGAAAGTGCTCTATTGTTTTTGGGTCACATAGGTCAAAGGTCAAGGTCACATTCAGCCTTTGTTCCATTTTCGTTTCTGGACTCTAACTCGAGAACCAAGTGACCTACAAGCATGAAAGTTTATGCAAATGTTGCTTATGATCCAAGGAATTGCCCTATAATTTTTTGGTCATATAGATCAAAGGTCAAGGTCACAGTTAATTTTTGTTCAATTTTCATTTCTGGACTCTAACTCAAAAAACAAGCGACCTAGAATCATGAAACTTCACGCAATTGCTGCATATGACATCAATATTTGTTACAAACACATCCTGCACTAAAAGCACTTGCATTCTGACAAAGTGCTTGTGGGGGGTATAAGTCCGCTCTGCGACAGTTCTAGTTATTAATTGTTTACGGAACATGTTTTATTCTTTCTTTATTTTTTCATTTATTTATTCATATTTAGGTATTTTATTTCTCTGTGTTCTTCCAGATTCCGTCTCGAACCCTGTCGCCACCTTCTTTGTGGTGACTGCAGACCAGCTAAGAAGGCAAAGAGGAAGCTATGTGGTTTTTGTGGCGAACAGGTTGCCGAAATAGTTGAGTTTGATACTCGATAGAGGGGCGCTTCCGTTTTCGAGACTCTTTGTGCTCTACGAATAATTAATGTTTTTAAATTCTGTTTTGTAAAAGTTTTGTACGCTCTGCTTTTCGCACATTGGATATTATTAACTCCTTATTAGTAAAAAAATGAAATTATTAAATTGTGATTCAAATACTACTCAAAATTGTCGGGGATTTTTCTTGGATAGGCCGAACTGATTTCGGGGACAAACTATTTGTTTTAGGCTAAATACAATTACAGTTTTGGATTGGACCAATGTTATATAATCTATTCAAAACTTATGATTATTCGAATCCAGGATATAAAGGGCCTTCTACCTTTTCCTAAATGCCCATCAATTTTGCAGATGACCCATCAAAATCTTAGATTTTATAAGAAATGAATAGGACAAGGGACCATTGCCATATTTCAATGACCCATCATGAATTTGGTCCAGAAATGTCCCTGATTGTTAATTGGAAATTTCCACTTTCCACTTTTCTTTCGCAATCTTTACAGCGCATTCTTACACTGACTGGATTAAATTCCAACTTGTAGAGAACTATACATCAGTGGACGACGACATTTCCATAACTACAGCTTATTGAAGAAAGAGTGACGAAAATACGATCGCTCATTGATTTTTAGTAGATTGGAGGGGTTAACTCTTAACATTCGGAATTGAAATCTTGCCAAAGATTGCATTAGAATAAGTGGGAAAAGGTCATAGTTGTAAATAGAACTATAAAACGAAGATAGCTATCCACCATTTCTTATAATTAACAACGAAACATTTGCTTATTATAAATGTTTTTGAATTCACTATAATTTGTTTAAAGGAGAGGTCCTTATAAAACATACTTGGGTTAACTTTGTTAAACCTGAAGGTAGTGGACCCATCATATTACCGAAATATTTCGGAACTCGTTATCTTTTACAAAGTGATCCGAGGTTTCCTAATGAAATTACTAGGAAACATTGGTTAACACTGTTAAAGTTCATAACTTCCGAAACGTTGCGGAAATCTTACGTCCCACTACCTTAATAGCATAAGTCGTTGTTTGCTTTCTTATATATATATTTATACAGAATATACAAGTATTTATTTTATGCCATTGAAATTCTTAGTTTCATATTAAGCTTTTGGAAATTGTGTTATGCTTGATTTATTTATGAGAAATTTTTACCCTGTAAAATAAATTATGAATTTCTTATTTGACTGTTTATCAACTAGTTTTCAAACTTATCATGTGGTAACAAACGTATTGACACAGTTGTCTGGCACTTAGCATAACATAATTTCAAGCCAGTTACTGTTATTCAAGCATTAAAACAATGCGACAAAAGGAGCATATCACTTTTTCTAACCAAACTATTTTGGGACAACCGAAGTGGGCCCTTTTACTTCAAATAGGTGCAGTCTTAGTACTAGTTTGAATGACAGCTATTGAATGATACCTTGAATCTTTTGCCTCGTGTTCTGATTTCAGAATTGTTTGTGCTATTATTTTGAGTCTGTATTTTCTTTCTTTATGCTCATTTCTTCGGATAACTTCGCATACATCAGCATGAAGGTTGAGTGAATATATTATTCTAACAAGAGCACCGCCTAGGGGTGCAACCCTTGGCTGTGCTTGGCTGCAGGTGCTGGATAATACAAAAAGCTGAGTGGAAAAAGGGACTCTTACGAAAACCCTTTTTCAGAGTTGTCCCCCTTGATTGTCTGGATAGCACTTGAGATAGTGAACATACATGCTAAATTTTATGAAGATATCTTCAATAACAACAGGTCAACAACAACAATGCCAACGCCGCTAAAATGATCTCCATACCTCAAGTTTTCTTAGAAAACAGAAAAGCTAAAAAGGGCAATCACTTTACCATCATGTGTAATTCATTGTGCCTATGTTGAAATAAAGTACTCCTTAGTGTATTTAAGCTGGGTGTGCATGCTAAAGTAGGACCATTATTGTTGTTAAAATCTTTAAAATCTAGATAGGTATTGTTTGCAAAAAAAATATTTTTATAAAAAAAATACATTATTCATTGATGATAACCAAATAATTTGCGGCCTACTTTGATTCATTGCATCAAAATTTAGTCTTGTAATTATGGTTGAATTGATTGGTTTGCTACTAGTCAGTCAATTTATCAATTCGATCATTCCGTCTAACAATCGTAGTAATGCTGTTTTTCTAGGGGCACAAGCTTGCCGGCTCTTTCTTTTACATTGAATTGAATTCCATAAAGAAGTTGTATATTACTGTGGGAACAAAAGAAATTGATAAGCTCAGATTCTCCCTTTCCCACAATATGGTCCGCCCTATACTTATACCCCATATGTTTTTAATTTCTACCCTAGATTTAAAACAAATTACACTCATGTTGATTAATTGTCTGCAACCTGTTCCAAGTTAGCCCAGTCTAAAATTTTGTCGTCTGTTTACGAGTTTAAGGATGGGACAAGGCTTTTATTTTATTTTTTAATTTAGATTATTCCATTACAACACAACAAATGTTTAGACAAATGTTAAGACAGGTCCAAATTGTAATGCGTTGCAGATTACATACAATATGTGGGCAAATTAGTAAAATTTGTAGCAGAAGGGTAGATGATATTAGGGAAAAAGGAGAAAGTGTTAGTTAGCAGTATTTCTTCTTTTTCCTATAAGCAAGGTCATTCGTCAAGATCAAATATAAAAGCTATGTATCTTTAACAAAGCAGTTATTTTTCTAGTGATAAGTAAGATAATATCAAATACACGGATAAGACCAGGTGAAAAATCAAGGTTATATTCCAGAAAATTGACCTCGTGTGTTTTTTCGTTCATTCAGTTTCCTCGCCTTCAGTACTATCAGTACTTTGACGGGACGTTTTTTGTCTTTGTGCCCTCAATCAAGGTCATCATCAAGGTCATGGCCGTTTCAAGGTCAAATTTGTGTGTAAAGAAAACGTTTACGTCAGCTTTTACTCTGCAATGATGTATGATATAACCTTCAAATTTCACATGTGCATTTGTAACCTGAATGCTATTTGGCCTTTTGGTTTTTGACTCTTATTCGCAATATTATTACTCATGGAGTACGGTTAAAAACATCGTGAAATTGACAATCTGAATGATATTGGAATGGTTTTGGAATGAAATTTAATGAGTGTGTGGAACGAGATTTGAGTGAGATTAAAGTCAGGCAATCTATTATCGCTAATTTTGATCAAGATGAACAAAATTAACGATACAAATTACCTCCCTTAAATAAATTAAACGGTTTTTTTCCTATTTTTCTACTTTCGTGGACCAATCAGACACTTTAAAATCTACCCATAAGCCAATAAAATCGTTGAAAAAAATGATAGATTTGAATTAAATGTTGATCATCTTGAACGAAATGTTTCCAAATGATTTTGGAGCGTTTTTGATCGAATTGAATGAGTGTTTGGAATGAATGAATGAATGAATGAATGAATTGAGCGCCGAGTGAATGGTTTAGCATGGTTTTGATCGGTGTGAGTGTCGATTTCACGATGTATATAATTTTCGTCAACCTTGCTTTCAAATAACAAGAGCCGTCACAGACGGGTAATGTTCCCGCGCTTGATACGAAAAGTATGTTTAAACACTTGAAATCCGGTTTACATTAAACATTTTTACTTGACACATTCTAGGAAAGTTGATAGGACTTAAACGCATGGACACAGAAAAGATGCTACCACAAACATGTACAATATATAAACAATCAATGTAAACTCGACAATTGGTCATTATCACTTAATAAACAATGTGTATATAGGCCAGCCACTTGATCAAACTGTGTCATGAGAAAATGGTAATACGGACAATTACCGAATGAATAGCCCTGCATTCAAGGTGAAACCATTTGAGAAATGTTTTTATACTTGCAAAGCGGGAACCATTCATACACGCTCATGCACGTTTATTGTATCTTGGAAACAGGAATAGTCTTTGATACCAAATTTCACAATGTTCCCCCTCTGTCTAACGTATGCTTCAAGCAAAAAATAAAAGCAATACCATTGTTATTTGCAAAAGTCGTCGGAAAATTGCGAAAAAGTACCGATCCTTAGGAGGAAATGTGAGTTTTGGTTTTAACCCGACCAACCTTTTGAACCAAAAAAAAAAAAATGAGAGTTTCAGAGTCGAATATATTTATATAGAAATGACACGATGCTTTAGACGAGTAAGACAAATATAATCTGCACAGGGAGAAAAACAATCGGCTCAACGGAGACTTAATGCAATTTTAAGCAATTTTAATCTTTTATCTAAAAATATACAAGTCGATTTATGCTCTATCAGTTGCAAAGCAAGACTTTGTAACACTTATTTTCCCTGGAAAGTTTGAATTGAACTGGTGGAGAAATGTATTGTTCGAGTTAAGATGTTTATGAAACTACCGTATAATGATAACATTAATACGAGAAACAATTGTCGTTAATTCTTATCACATTATTAAAAGTCGATGTAAATATACTACTCAATACAACAAAACGGTCCAAAATTTTACGGTTTTTTACAAAAGGATATACTGGCGGCTTTGACTACATATCATGATGGACCAGACTAAATACTGTAGCTACACAGTGCAAAAAAAGAAATTTTCGCTGACCGCCTGAAGAGGGTTTAAGACCTTATCTACCTACTGAGCATTAGGGAAGGATTCTGGCCAGACTGTGCGAAGCCAAAGTCTTGGCTAGGCGAACATATGAAATTGTTGGAAATGTCACGCCCAGATTAAAATGTAAAATTATCCAGTTCGTGGTATTAAAAAAAATCAACTTTGAAATTGGGTTTAAATCATTCTGAGATTAACAGTGACTGAAAGTCCTTTACTTTCTAACGCGTTCTTGTTACTCTGCAGTTACAGAAAGTTCGGATACAGTTTGAAACACCGTGAAGTTGACATCTCAATCAAAACCATTCCAGATCGTTCACTCGGTGCTCCATTATTACATTCCAAACACCCACTCAAACCATTTTAAAAACGCAGAAAATTACTAAAAAAACAAACAACAGCACGAGATAAACAACTACATTCAAAATGAATAAAGCAAGAACCATATATGCGATTTCACTGACATAATTGAAATTTTAAGTGACTGATTGGTTCTTGAAGAAATAAGAAGCTATTTATAGAACTTTAATGCATATTTTATTAAAGGGAGGTAATACACATCGCTAATTTTGTTCATCCCTTCACTCGCTCATTCAATATCATTCCGAAATCATTCCACAATCGTTCACCATGTAAATTTCACGATCTTGTTAACTGTACCTATGCCGATCTGAGTCCAAACTTTGCGCATATTGTGTACATATTACTGTAAAAAAAATGTAAAGAGCTAGCTTGAATATATTTGATATGTACACGAAAAGTGCGAAAATTTTTTAATGGAGATTTTCTTAGTGTTAACTCTAGAGTATGTAAACTTCCTTTTAATTTATGAACAGTATAAGTTAGTGAAGGATTTCAAATTGCTTCCTTTTAAAACATTTTATCATCTAATGATGAATAAGGGTAAACTGCACTTTTTGATGATGTAGTGTGATATTTCAAGATTGTATACATCTTAACAAATCTTAAAACGGCATTAGATTATTAAGAAACTAAAGAGATAGTTCTCATGTGATATATTTAAATGGTGTTAGAACTACTCGTAAATTTCATCAGAATGTGATACAAATATATATATTTCGAAAGGAAAGAAATCCCAAGCGGAATTTTGAACATAAATAAAGCAGCGCGAGTTAACGGAATTAATTTTGAACTTGAATGACATCAAATCACGGATATATTCTGTATCTATACGTATTTTTGAACTCGATTAAAGGGTGTAAGTTCCATAGATGGAAATAACTGTTGCAGCTTTTAAATATTGGTAAGTCTTTACAATGTATTAATTTCTTGTTATAGAAAGTGCATATCGATATAGTCGACTATTAAATCATCGCACGTATCAGTTTTAATTAGCCGTTCTTACGAAATGTCGATTATCCACATCCGATTTGAAAAGTGTCTGTATGACTCGTACAAATGCAGTAAGTACAGTTAACACCATCGTGGAATTGACAAGGTGGGTGATTTTGAAATGATAAAGGAGAGAAATTGAATGAGTGTGTTGAGCCAGTTTTGAGTGAATTTAATGGGAGGTAATCCAATACCGCTTATTGTGTTCAGGATGAACATATTTAGCGATAGTAATTACCTCCCTTTAATGAAATATGCATGCAAGTTCTAAAGATAGCTTCTTATTTCTTCGAGAACCTATTAGACGCTTACAATTTGAATTATGTCAGTGAAATCGCGATTTTTCTCTATCCAAATTCATTTTGAATGACGTTTCGAATGGGTGGAGCGTTTTTGAGTGGTTTGAGTATTTGGAATAAATGAATGGAGCGCTGAGTGAGCGATTTAGAATGGTTTTGATCGAGGTGAATGCCAATTACACGATGTAAATAACTGTCAAAACCATTTCAAATTAATCGCTCGCTCATTCATTCAATGTTCAGAAACGACCGGCATTTCATTCAAATCGATCAAATCTTTCCATGATCTTATTGACTTTAGAGTAACTTATTTTTTCCTGGAGACACATAAACAAAAATGTAGGTTGGTTTTATTAATGGGGGGGGGTGTTCAACAATATTACTAATATCGTCCAATTTAAACGAAATTGGCGATGTTGCACAGTTAAAAAACAACGTAAAATTGACCTTCTTCACAATCAAAACAGTTCTTAATCACTCACTAAGTGTTCCATTCGTTCATTCTAAACATTCCCTCAAATCAATCAAAAAAGCTCCAAAAATCACCAAAAAGATCAACAAATCAAAAACTACATTCAATATGAATATTAATAGAAAGAACGAGATTCAAATGACATAATTAAAGTTGTAAGCAAATGATTGGTTCTTGAAGAAGTAGGAAGCTATTTATAGAACTTGTATGCATATTTTATTAAATGGAGGTAATACATATCGCTAATTTTGATAATCTTGAACACAATTAGCGAAATTGGATTACCTCCCACGAATTTCACTCAAAATTCGCTCCACACGATCATTCAATTTCATCCCAAAATCATTCAAAAATCATTCACCATGTCAATTTCACGATGTTGTCAACTGTATTACCTCCCTTAAATTTCACTAAAAACTCATTCACTCACTTATTCAATATCATTTCGAAATCATTTAAAAATGATCCATCCTGGCAATTTAGCGGTGTTTCTTACTTTAATAGTATGACCGTATAATAGTTTGTATGAACAGTTAGTTAATAAATGTATTTACAACAATTTTGCTCCGTACAGTATACAGAATAAATCTAAAATATTAAGATCGAGATCAGCAATAATTTAAGTATTATACTCCAAACTTTCATATCCCTTTCTAGGCGATATTATATATACGTTTACACTCGTTGAATTATGACATTATAATAGTATGTGTTTTTTTGTTGTTGTTGTTCAAACAGAAGTTCAATATACGCCTATACTACGATCATCAAGTTAAAAGTCGAGTCCAGTCACTCACTGCACGTCGGCTTATAATTCTCACACATGCCCTTTTATACACTTCAGTTCAAAAGAGCAACGTACAATTAACATTTTGCTCCCAAACATGAGCGCAACTCGAACTTTGGACCCTCCTATCCCCAGTGATACATCATAGCAGAATCCCTAGCTAGCTTTTGTCGGGTATAATGTAGATCATGGGCTTAAATAATCTCATTCCACGCCTAACTTTCTCAATCAGATAAATAAATTACGCAATTTTCGCGATTCTTTTGATACAAGTTCTTTTCAAAGATACAGTTAACAACCTCGTAAAATAGACAAGGTGGATACTTTTTGAATGAATACCGAATGAAATGGAATGAGGAGCGAGTTTTGATTATTTCGTCCAATCGGACGAAAGAAGCGATATTTTATTACCCCCTTTAATAAATTCACGTTCTTTTGCGTTTGTGTGTTATCACACTATAATCAGACGCTTAAAAATCTGCACCAGACTAAAAAAATCGGTGATTTTTTTTATCGATTTTATTGAAATGTTGATCAGTTTTGGGGATTTTAAAGTGTTTCAGACCGATTTAGAAGCACTTTTAAAAAATGGCTTAGGTGAGTGTTTCGAGCGAATGAATGGAGCGCTGAGTGTTCAGCGAGCGATTTAGAGTGATTTTGACCGAGGGGAATGTCAATTTCTCGATGCAACTTACTTTACATGCAGAAATATTTGTACAAACACGTAGTATATACATGTACTGGCGAAAGCAAAATTGATAAAAATAATTATCTATGTAACTAAATCAAATAGGTCATTTACGATGACATAACATCCTCTTTTATTTGTAGCCTATAGTTAACTACACAGACGACACAAAAAATGTCCTCGGTTTTTCAAACGGATATCAGAATTTTTATTTTCTTTAACTTGCATGACTCGAAAATCAAGTTCAGTCGGATAAGAAAAGAACGGCAATTACTATTGACTCAATCTTTACGTTTGATTGTTTATTGACATAGGGTTTTCAATAATATATCATATAGTGCCAAAATGGTGGATTATAATCGTCGAAAGTTCCGAGTGACTGCTTAATTTACAAATCTTAAATTGAAATCACGTAAGGTAATTATGTTGTAAAAGCAACTATCGATTTAAAAATCATTATTTTTCGTCTATAGTTTAGATATATTTACGAAAATGATTCCTGGGTCTGCAAAATATTAGTATGCTTACATGTGAATCATACCTTCTATGAGCTAAGGTCAAATTCATATAGTTTATTTGTTGAGATACTTTTCTTGGAAGCTAAAGCTTGAATAGATGTCATCCAAATCTCACAAGAATTACCTCAGTAGACCCTTTAACAGAAGGAATATATATTTTATTTATCATCAATGAAAAACTCCCATTTATTAGCAGAGTTTGTTTCCATATATAAAAAGTAATCAATCAAAATTAAAAAAAAAAGATACTTGGATGGCTTTGAATATGCGTGACAAGAAAAAATTGATTGGTTGGAATGCCCTGCATTTCCATATAATGCCTATAATGAGTAGTTTTTTTTAAATATTTCTATCGCCTTACTATGATAACACGGACGTTCACCATCAGCACTTTCAGTGCTTTGATTTTTTTGTAGATTCAAAGCAGTACTATTTGGTGTCCGATTTTTACTACACTCGGGATGGTAGACGTAAACGTGAAGGGAGGCGAGAGTGATGACGAAGAGCTCCTCACCGGAAATGACATAGGAAACTTTGCAAGCACGAGACATCATCTGACGTCATTTGTGAACGATTTGGATAAAACTGCAAATGCTTTATCACAGGATGAAAAGTCGTCCAATAGAAGAAAGTAAGTTACTTTAGCAAGATCCCTGATAGAAACATTCAAATATGCCCTCTCCGGTCCGGTCCATTTATAACTTTACTATTACAAAATAAAACCGTTCAAAATGTTCCGAAAACGTTTAAATCAATCCATTACTTCAAATCAATCAAACCATTTTAACGAACGCAATTGACTGGATGTCATAAAACAGCTAAGATTACGTCGGTCGCATCGAGAACAGTTTGGTGTTTGGTCGGTTCGAATAATGCTACGATCCGTTGAGGCACAATGAATGTGTAAGAATATATTTATTGACCCTCGTGAAATTGACAAGTTGAATGATTTTGGAATGATATGGAATGATATGTTGAACGAGTTTTGAATGAACTTTACGGGAGGGAATACAATGCAATACAATTTGTTTCTCTTTGCGGATGCTTGCAAATCTATACCAGCTAATCAAAAAAAAATGAATGAATTTTTAAGCATTGTGCACGATCCTTGGTAATTTCAAAAGCGTTCCTAAATGGTTTGAGTGATTGATTGGAATGAGTGAAATGGAGCAAATTAGAATGATTTCGGATTGAATTAGTGCCTACTAATTTGATTCTGGTATTTGTTTGAGGTGTAGGCCTACTTTTTACAAGAAAATACATATTGAATTTTTGTTTATATATCCAATTTTGTGACATTCTTTGAATTTCATATCGCAACTATATTTGTCATCTCGTAACGGGTTAACTGATGATACTTAGAAGATTCTTCCAATTTCCATATCTCCTTTTTTAGAAAAGAAGTGTTGCAGCTTTCATACGAGGAGACGGACGCTCTACTGAAATCCCTGGAGGAGGCGACCCGGGTATTAACCACGCATTATGAGTTGTTACAGCACGCCGTAAGTATGAAAGGCTCCCATTCGTCTACACTCCTCAAAACTCCTAAGCGGCCACTTGCTTTTTTGGTCATATGTTATAAATGCCGCATGGTTTCATCCCGTTTTTGCATAGATAATGCAGCCAGATGATTTATGAAGTGAATAAGAGAAAAATCAGTGAAATGATTCAACAAGAAATGTTAAAAAAAAATCGAAAGTAGGAGTACCCTCGATTTCAAAGTTAACATTGGTGGGTGGGGTAATTTTGACATTTCTTGTTAGGATAAGGATTGTATACAAAGTTGTGGCATTTCTTAATATTTTTGGAAGTCATCAGACGTTGTACCACTGATATCAGTACGAAAATTTGATAGAATTTGCGTTTTTCATGTGTCGAAAAATTCAAATTTCTCTAAAAATTGTCATTTTTGTGACTTTTGAAATTGAGGGTACATGCATTTAATTCCGGCCTAGGGACTTACTAATGCATGATTTTACAAAACAATCGGATAGGATGATAGCTGAATGACAACTCTTTCGAGAGACAAAGCTGGTATTTCAAAATAAAAGCGAAAATGTGTGAAAAATGGAGAAAGGTAAGGTGGCCGCTTAGAACTTTTGAGTAGTGTATTCTGACGTTATTGAAAAAGATGTGAATTTCAATAAAAATGTAAATCTGAAAATACGGAAGTTAATCTAAAAGGATGATTCAGTAAAATATGAGTTATGTATCTAATAGGATGGGTTCAGTGCGAGAGATTCAAACCCCCTTCAAGGCCTACATTTTATGGTCATTTGGGAAATTCAATCAAAATTGGGTAATAGTAGGAAAACCAACCCCGGGATTGGTGCGGCGTCAACAAAAAGGGGTTCTAAGGATCCAATTTAAGGTTCGAAGCAGGTACTCTCTTATGCCCTGCGTTCAGAATGAAAATGTTAGCGAAGCGCTTTCGAAATGATACCCCGCTTTGCACGTATGTGCACATGTAAAGCGGGGTATCATCTCAAAGCGCTTGCGAAACGATTCTACATCCTGAACACAGGGATGGTTTGCAGTCCCTGCTTTAATTGTAGACTATTTCGTTAACATGTATCCCAATGTTTTGTGTTCTAAAAGTTTATGAAGGTCTTGAACTACTGGTTAACGTTCTAGAACATTCAAGAACTAGTTCTTGAACTTTTCCCTCGGTCGAAAAATTTTCTTTTGTTTAAACCAATAGGAGAAGACGGAGGAAGAAGGGGAGCAGCCCTCAACACGGTGTCAGATCATAAAAGACCATATATGGAGATTACTGTACAAATTGACCGGGTCTAGAGCCATAAGTGCCACAGTTTTACTACAGGTACAGTATAAAATCTATTTTACTCATTATAAGACAAATTTATAGATTGGTGTTTAGCGAAATTAATCAAAATTGGCATAAAACCAGCGTTAAATACTGGCATAATTATATAGTGAGAATATTGAAGAAAATAACATTATTCCTTTTATCATTAACGTTATTGGGCGATGTTGGTGATTGTGTTTCTGTGTTGTAATGCAACGTTTCTTGTAACCACAACCTGTAAATTCAGACAGATTTCAAGAAACTTAATTTATGTTAATTATCATGTGACTATACACGCATTAAACCTCTTTAAAATGTTATTGTGTGTCATGGAAAAAAAGGACTTTCTTGTCAGATAGTTTGTTGATATAAGATTTTTTTCATTTCGTCCATTAACAAATCTTGGCCTTATATGTTTATCTACTTACAAATAGATAATGGCTTAGCTTATTAGTTTTAATCTAATTATTTGATTAATTTTTATAAAACTGTTAGGCATTAAGTACCGGTGGACCGATACTTGACCTCCTGGGCCTCTTGTTAAACTTACCCGATATACCTATTATAATGGACTCGGCGCATACGCCAGAGGTCAGTTTTGAAAATTCAAACATATGGAAAGAGCGAACAAGTTTAAGTTTAACATATCCTGTCCGTTCAGGCTTAGAAAACTCAACACCCCGGCTTGGTGTCCGTGGTCTAGAGGTAGAGCATCGGCCTCGTGACCCAAAGGTCCCGAGTTCGATTTCCGGGAGCGGCTATCGATCTTGGTTCCTTCATTGGTCCACACATTCGGCGCGAGTACTGAGGAATTATCCAGGAAGCAGAATCGAGAGGGATTAATCTAAGTTCTAAGAACTTGTTTCCCTATCGATGTAAAATAAATAGGTTTAAACCAAGAAACCCCAACACTTATTTAATTGCCGATGTGGTCTGTTTTCGTGTGATGGGTCGAGTTCAAATGAGGATTCTCTTTTCAGTTAGTTTGTTTGGTAGTACTAACTATAATTGATGGAATTAAAATGGAACAGAAGGAGAAACATAAGGCTCTACAAGTGGTAAGACAAATTCCAGATTGGTTGTTAACGTGTTTCCTTAGTTAAAAACAATTCATGTGTTTAACTATTGGATATTCAACCGAATTAGATTTGAGCATGTGATAATTCCAACTATTTTATATTTCCGTGATTGACTGACCTTGACCATCCTGGACAACCTCACAGTGAATTTAAAATACATGTATTCTACTGTTGGGGATGACATAATGACCAGAAACTTTCTAAATTTCGCGCCGTGGAGACTCCGATTAGACAGTGCAAATACACAGTCTGGTTTTAGGTTTGACATTGCGCCAACGTGAAATTGTTGGAAATAGCATGCACGTGCTCATCTAATAGTCGATGCTTCTTAATAGAAATAGGTGAAATTGAAAGAGGAATGTTTTTGGTTGGGTGGATGTCTCGCAAATTTCTTTGCATCGTGTGATTTCTTTGAAGATTTGTAGATGGAAAATGGAACGGTCACACTGATTTTTTCACGACGATTGACCCTCATTTACCACGAATTAACTGCATCCCGTTTATTAGACATGAAATCAAACCTGCGTTCATGATGCCGAAACAGTGAAAACAGTTTGCCAATTACACCCCGCTTTGCACGTACACTTGCGTGCAAAGCGGGGTTCAATTGGCAAATTGTTTGTAATGTTATGTCATCCTGAACGTAGGGCTGGCGTCATGATAGAGAACTAAATTAATCTTTCGGGCAATTGTTCTATTGCGCATTAAGTTTCAAGAGATGCCTGTTTATGTAGGAGTCGTCACGAAGTCAAGAAACTTTACAGTAAGGCATGTCTAAATAAATATTTAAAATATTTAAAAAGATATTTTCATCGCGACAGTTTTTACGTCTACCAAATTTTTCTTTTTTAAAATTTTGTGACAGAAGCAAGTCACCATAGTAAATTTTTGTGTATTGTCTTCTTTCTCTCAGGGGTCCATTTTGGTGATGATATTACAAGTAATAAATCTCATAATTGTTGTCATGGTTTCGGGTAAGTTTGTCATTTTTGGCTTTAAAACTTAATAAGAACATTTAGTTATGGAAAACACAGATAAAAGACAATCAATGTAGACGACAGATAATTAGTAGGCGGGGGCGGTGCGAACATTTAGATTCCAGATTCAATATTACAGTCATTCTTACCCCGATGTTACTTATTGGAATTCTTTTGTCGAATAATCAATCTACCTTCCTGTGAAAGAATTTTTGAAATGCGACCTCTGGTTGACCTGTACTAGAACTAATTTCTTTTATAAATGTTTATTTAAAAGACTTCCAAGATGGTCCCTTTTTGCACGACGGGTCACATTTATCTATACTTTTGTTGTTGTTTCCAGTTCAACTACTGGACCAGTTCCAGAAAAAGCGGGTCAGTCGGGTATTATTGTTACAGTATTTTGTGACGTCAATGTTACTATTTGCTGGAATATATACAGCGACATACCGAATAAACGTAAGTTGTAGGATTACTAGCGTTGCATTAGCATTCATTTAGACATTCACGTATCGTTCGACAATTTTCGTTAACTGAGTCATACGGTCCATTTTTGGAGCTTTGGTTTAGCGAATGTGTATACATATTTTTTGTTTAATAAAGAGTATTGGCTGTGGATGCCATGTATTTTCGAACACCTAAAACTAAGGGTGCGATATTGAGAAAAGATATGCGAAAAATCCGAGAACGTTGCATTTGTCGTAAATATAAAAAAAATACAAGATCTTTACGTAAATATTTGGAATATATGAAACGCGTATGTGCGTAACTACATCTTATATTAGATATAAGTACAAGTAAAACGTTCTCATTACCCGTATCCAACATTTCCAAGTTCGAAAGTTAAATCATTTGAACGTTCGACATATGAAGATTTAACCAAAGGGAGACAATATCTCCTTGAAGAAAATAGAACGATTTATCTTTCTTTGCCCATTTTCAGCCTAAATCTTGGAGATTTGTAGAAGATACGGACAGCCAAGGAAACCCAGTACTTATAGTTATTTTATATACCAGATTTTTGTTTTTCTCCGCATCGACAGCAACACTTTGTGGTAAGTCAAATTGTTTGATATATTGATATAATAAATGAATGATCGAAAATGATCCAAGAACTTCAGGTAGTGAAACCGTAATAGATCCGCAACGTTTTGGGCGTAAAGAACTTTAACAGTGTTAACTGAGGTTTCCTAATGATTTTCATTAGGAAACCTCGGTCAACATTGTGAAAGATCATGAGTACCGAAATGTTGCGGAACTATTACGGGTCCACTACCTTAAAGACTCGACATAATGTAATCCTTGTCTTCAGGCAGACAAAATTGAATTTGATTCTCAATATCAAGTAAGATCTTTTTACAAGCTTTTTACACTGACCTTTTCGTTAAGCAAATTTTTCACTTTTATTTTCATTATAAAGTTAGAGGTTGTGTCAGCTTTCTGTGATCTGTGAATTTTTTTGCAGTGGATTATCTAGAAATAACGGTAGATATCATTTGACAAACTCACCGCCTTAACAGTTAAAATATCAAAATATCAAAAACTGCCTACCATGCTTTTTTTTTATTTCACCCTTTCTGACGTAATCTAAGAACAGCCTAATAAGTGACGTAATCATGAACGTTGCATAGCAATCACGTGCGAAATGACGCAATTTAAGAAATGTTCTCCTATTATTTTCACATTTTGTCTCATTGCTGCTTTAAATAAATATAGTAATAGTTTGCTCTTTAAGTAAAATCGATTAAATTTTTATTTCGTGAACAACAAAATCTTTATTTTCAATCATGAAATACAGCTTTTGTTAACTCAATGAAATGTGATCTGTCACGCAAAAAAGGACCAACTGGAAACCTTGTAAAATGAATATTTAAAAGAGATGGGGTCCAGCACAGGTCAGCAAGAGGTCGCATTTCAACTATTCTTCACAGGAAGGTAGATTAATCCTTATTATTGCATAAATTGCGCGTTTTCGGGTCCTTATCGGTATACATTAACGGACAAAACCCGGGCGTTAACGGGAGAAAATGTGGATTAATCAGTAGCACAAGCCGTAACGTCCGGGGTTTTTTTTTTGTTGTTTTTTTGTTTTTTTTTTTGTTGTTGTTGTTTTTTGTGTTTTTTTCCACTTATATACCTTCGATTTTGGGGCTATACAGCTTATCGATTTCAATGATACTAATCTTTTCTCGCAACATTTATTGACTTCAAAAATATAAATCAATGCATTTTATTAATAATACGTCAAAGGCTAAATTTTGACGAGTATTCATAATGATAAGAAAAATGCAGCAAAAATGTTCATGGTTAACGTCAGTTTAGATCGTAACTAAAGACGTTGATCTTATTCCCTCGTAAAATTTTGAGACGTCATGAATCGTCCAAGCAATATGTTACAAACAAAAGTGACATTTCAATTCATGACGCTATTTAGCCAGCGTTTTCGTAGGTGTTTGGCTTGTTTTGATGCGTTTCTTTCAATTATTTCGCAATCTCCGCTGAATAAATACTCTAGCCTTTCTTTTTATGCAATAATATCACCAATCTACGTTTTTTCGGGCGTTAACACTTGCAGAGACCCTCAAAATGCATTAACGCCCTCGTGCTATTTTCGGGTCTCTGCAAATGTTAACTCCCTACAAACACGAATTATCCCTCTATTGATTCAGGAAAAAAAAAGCAAAGTGCAAAAAGAGTCAACCCTAGTCGGTCTTTGCGAGTCGCGTAGTGTAATAAGGATCGACATATTACGCAGTTCCCGTGCCAGATAGTCCCTTTTCGCGTAACGGGATACAAATATAAATCTATCTTTCACTAAAACAACCATTACCCTCTATATACATGACCAATATTATTGACAATAATATTGAGTAAAAAATATTGGCAAATCTCCAATATTTCCAATAATCGCACGAAAATATTTTTCATTGCGTTGACTATTAATCGTGCATATAAAAGATCAATGCAGTATAATTTTTACTATCAATGTCAGTAAAATAGATCGCACATGACCAATTTAAATATTAAATCTTTATCTATTCTTTTTTTATAGGGATATGCATATTCAACAAATTTTGTTTGTAAATAGTCTAACCCTATTGGACATTTTGAAATTCATTTTCAGGCGCCGCCGATGCCCTCCCAAAAGAATGGTACAACTGTCTGTTTGTATCCGCTCAAATGTTGCTCAGTTTTGTATATTTCACGTCCGTGCTCTCAAACGTCGTCACCTATAACAACCGACCAAAGACAAGAGCTAAAGATTTACAGAGGGAATTGCAGACCATACGAAATAACGCGCGAAGATGGCGTTCTACTGCTGCAGAAAACTTTTAGAGGACTTTAACCTTGTCATGCTACATAAATTCATGCTTTAATATTATTTCAATCAAAGAGTTGAAAGCATTTGGGTTCATTTGAAAATTCAAACTACGTGTAAAGACAAATCTGGCCTGAAAGGAACCAACAGTTGCTGTAGACTAACATCAGACTACATTTATGTCGGATTGGTCTGATCTAAATCCTCTCTAAGGTGTAACAAGATCTTTGTCTATACCTTCCGTAAAACAGGAATATTCCTCGTTCGTCATGATAATAATTAAATATTATTGTATTGATATTCAATACAATAAATGATAAATTCAACTACAATTCACTGTGCCTAATTGATAAGTAATACAACAGATGATAATATAAACTACTGTTCACTGTGACTTATTGATATTGAATAAAATATTTGGTTATTTAAACTATATTTCGCTTTGCCTTATTGATATTCAATACAATAAATAGTAATTTAAACTAAAATTCACTGTGACTTATTGATTTTCAATACAATAAATGATAATTAAAACTACCATTCACTGCGCCTTGGCATATGAATGTTAGTGTCGTTATTTTCAATATTGATGTCTAAAAATAAGCAAAACATGACTATTAAATTTCTTTCTTATTTTTTATCCATGTGTTGTTGATGTTGGCATTAAAACCATATTCTTGATGATGCAATAACTCGAAATCTAGCGAAGATTTAGCAAAGTTTTATCACTATCACGCACACTTTTCATACAACTAATGAGAATTACTATATAAGTATATTTTACAGAGTTATGTTTCCCTTCATACTCATATTTTTCGCATCATCAAGCACCTGCAGCCGAGCTTTAGAATACGCGTGGGTCGATCTTGATTATATAAAAAGAGGCACGAGCTTCTTAACTATGAAACATCGTCCACCGTTTTCCTGGTTATACATGCGCCGTTTCCAAAATTTTTGTTCGCGCACACCAGGCTATGATTTGAAAAAAATGCGAGTATTATTATGAAATCTGTTTATACAGTTAAGAACATCGTGAAATTGACAAGATGAATCATTTGGGATAGATTTTGGAATGAAATTGAATGAGCGTGAAGAGCGAATTTTGAGTGTAATTCAAGGGAGCTAATCAAATGTCGCTAATGTTGTTCAGGAAGAACAAAATTAGCGATATGTATTACCTCCTTTAATAAAATATACGAGGTTTTCTGTTTGTGTGTCTTCGTGAAGCAACCAGACACTTTAAAAATCCCCATCAACCAATATAATCGTACAATAATTGATCGATATGAATTAAATGTTGATTGTATTTTACGATTTCGAATTGTTTTTAAACCTTTTAGAGCATTTTTTAATGGTTTGAGCGAGTTTTTGGAATTAATGAATGGAGCGCTAAGTTGATAATTTAGAATGATTTTGATTGGAAAGATAGTCAATTTCGAGATGTTCTTTACTGTATTCATCGTCGTTGTTCGACTAAAATGGCCTATCTACAGCTTGAATAAAGCTGAAGACCCGCCATTTTAGTCGAACAATAACAATTTACTGTACTTTATTAGGAACTTTACTTCGGGGACATACGTGTGGCTAACAATAATAATGACGTCGTAATAGCGTGTTAGGGAATAGTTTCAGTTCAGTGGGTCTATTGGTTAAACACGGAATCAGGACAATCATGGGCGGCTTTAAAAGCTTTTAATTCTGAGCAGACGACCAAATGGTATCGTTTTGAGTATAAAGAAATTGCACATTATTTAGTTTAACAGTACTTAAACAGTACATAAAACATTTAAAGTCTCTGTCATTGGTTGAAACAAAATGGACATATTTTTATGGCATTGGTCCATAGGACGCCAGCCCGGAAAAAAAAACCCAAATAGTTACAAAATACATGTATATAATTCTATTTCAGGTTCATCATAATGCAAACATTAGATACTTAAGGACAAAAGTTCTGTCTGGTTTAGTTTTGTTCAATAAGGTTTTTAATTCCAAAGATAAGGTTTTAAAACTATTGCTGAGCAATATCGGCCCTATCTTCAAACCTTATGGACTGTGTTCACCGGCACTGGATCACAAAAGACGTTGATTCATTCCAAACGACGTTATTGACGTTTTAACCTTTTTTCAAGCTGCATATGACATAGCAAAGTTAAATTTTGAATGAGAGCATTTTTGCATTGATGATCTAATAGGTCAACACTAAAAAAATGGTAGAAAATCGGTTGTCTGTCAGAAACGTCATTTTCAATTTTGCAAACGTTTCGTGTTTTACGGTTTTGTTGTTGGATGAACGATACGCGTACGTTGTTTATGAAGCATGACACCGTTTTTCTGAATTTCAGGGTTTATCAGGCCGCGTTTTTAATGACGTTAATCAGAAAAGTTGAAACAACTTTTTTTGACCTCTTTCATTTTTTAAGGAAAATGTTTGCGCGATAGCATTAAGATTGATGCTGTAATTTTTGTTCATTAAATTTTGCCCACTCTTGGATTAGAACGAGTCCTAATAAGACCATCTTACATCCTTGTTAATCCGACGTTTTATTTCAAGGCCGCAGATCAAAGTTTTACAAAACCAACGTAGATTGGAAGGTTTAATCGTCTACTTTACAATAATGATACATTCATTCATGTTCTATTTATCATCAAATAGGTTATGCCTTATTTGCAAATTCGTGAAACCGGACAAGACTTTTGTCCATTAGTATACATGTATTTTATATTAGGGCATGGTGATTTTGGTTCTCTTTCACAGATAAGTCTCTGATACAGGTTTCGCTGTTGTGGCTGTACACAATATGAGCCTGTGTGAGACATTTCCAACAACTTCAAATGTGCGCAAAGCAAAATTCTGGCCGGCCTGTGAAGTTGCACAGGCTGACCAGAATCTCCTAGTGCGCTTTACAGATAGATGATATCTTAATCCATCTTCATTCAGTCAGCATATATCATTATTGCATCGTGTCGATGTCAACGCTACCTAACATTTATACCTTGCGCAGGAGTGAAATTGTTGGAAATGTCACGCACAGGCTCATATAAAACACATTTCATCGAATTTGAATATTTATCTTTTTAGTTAACAACATTGTGAAATTGACTCTCATTTTGACCAAAACCATTATTAATCGCTCGATCACCGCACCATTTATTCATTCCAAACATTCAATCAAACTATTTAAAAACGCTCAATGCAACTAAAATTGTTATCAAAAAATAAATTCAGAATGACAATCTATAGAAACGATCCACGGTTACACTGTATTTATTGAATTTTTATTTTTTGAGAGTTTGTTTTGTTCGTGAAGACATAAAAAGCTTTTTATAGAACTTGTATGCATAGTTAAATAAAGGGAGTTAATATATATCGCTAATAGTGTTCATCTTTAACATATCCTTTCTTTAGTTTCAATTGTAACCCTTTTCGGGATAGCAGTTTAAAGCTTGGATAGGATGTAGTGGTAGTACCAGTGCGAAAAATACGGGATTCCATTGTTGGGTGATAGAGCCTCTGCAAGATAACAAAAAACAGTTTAAGCGGCGCTAAATCCCATTCAAACAATAAAAAAGAACAAATACGCTTCAGAAGTAAATGTAAAAACTGAAATAGGTTTGAAGAAGAACTAAATACAGGTATGTATATAAGAAAAACACAGAGACAAATATTTAATATGAAGAAGGGAAAATATTAATGAATTTATGAATATTAGGAAAATTTTCAGGGTCCGAGGTTATAAAACTTTTCTCAGGCTCAACTGAGAATTTTCTCAAATTTTAAATTTAAAATGTATGAAAATAGAAGATAATATTATAACATTGTTATTTATAACAACTTATTGATATTATCTTTTATGTTAATACATTTAAATTAGCATTGAAACATAGTTACAGCTTTAATATCAAATTGAAATTTGAGAAAAAGCCGAGATTAGTTTGGTAATATAGTTTGTAACTTTTGCGCTTCTGTTATGAGCAAGGACGACCGATTGAGTCCATCGACCTAGAAGGCTTAGTCAAAAGGTTATAAAATATCGTATCCAAAATCGATTTGATAAAAGTGACATTCATCATTACTCTCCAATTAAGAGCTTAATTGCTTTTAAGAAGACTCGTTTTCCTTCGTTTATTCCTGTTTTCTTCAAAGATAGTTAATTAAGATAAAGATCTCAAATCGTAATCAAGGGTCATTGGGGAAAATATTGACCGGGGCTTCGTTTTTGACTTCTGCGGTCTCGGCAAGATCATTGAAATAAGAGAGAAATTGGAAGCTATTTATAAAACGTTTATGCATATTTCCTTAGGGGGGTAATCCGATATCGGATATTAGATTACCTCCGATTAAATTCACTCAAAACTCGCTCAACACATTCATTCAATTTCATTACAAAATCATTCCAAAATCATTCACATTGTCAATTTCACGATATGTTTAACTGTACGATCCAAATTTATTCAAGCCGAAATCTTCGGCTGTTCAGACTGCTCAATAAAGTTGGTGAAAACGTTTCGCAAATTTTAATTTCAAGTCTCCATGCAAAACCGACTGAACAGTGGCCCGTACACGATCAATAATTTTGACAAGCAATGTTGATAGATTTTCAACATCGATCAATAATATTTACAACGAAATGAGCCTGTGCATGACATTTCCAACAATTTGAAATTGTGCGTGAGGTGCAAACATTAAGTAGTGTAGACAGCCACATACGGTGAATATAAAGTTAACTGATTGTTTACAAGCACTTTGAGACCTAAACTAGCTACCAAACGCATAGTGAAGACTGTGGTCAGACTGAGCGGATACACAGGCTGGTCCGAGTTTTTAAATCCAGTTCCCCAAAAATGCAACATTTGTTATTCGTAAATATGTAAACTATTTTGTTTCCCCAAAGTAGATTATTGCTTTGATCTGTTTGTGAAACCATTTTCTAACAAACCGAAGTTTCAATGCGCAGAGGGTAATTAAAGGGGAGAAATTACTTGTTTCAAGTACAGTTAACAACATCGTGAAATTGACAAGTGAATGAATTTGGAATGATTTTGGAATGAAATTGAATGGGTGTGAGGAGCGAGTTTTGAGTGGATTCAATGGGGGGGGGGGTAATCATATATCGCAAATTTTGTTCAGGATGTACAAAATTAGCGATATTGAATACCTCTCTTTAATAAAATATGCATACAAGTTCTATAGATAGCTTCTTATTTCTTCAAGAACCCTTGAGACTATAAAGATTTGAATTATGTCAATGAAATTGCAATTTTCCTCCATCAAAATTTATTTTGAATGACTTTATTGATTCTATATTTTCAATGGGATTGGGCGTTTTGATTGGTTTGAGAGAGTGTTTGGAATAAATGAATGTAGCGCTGATTGAGTGATATAGAATGTAACTAACTGTAATTTCATCCTTTTCAAATGTTTTCTTTAAAATTTTGCAGTGTTTGTTTTAATTTTTAAAACATTTTAATTGCTGTCTTCAAATCATTTGAAAGCGGAAAGCCCCTTTGTGCTGTATTGTATTTATTGTATAATTCTTGATTTTGGTAGATCTATTTGATAAATAATAAAATATATACATGTATATATAATTAGGCTATAATAATAATAATGATAATATTAAGTTTTTTACAAAAATAAGCCGTTAAGCCGAATCCCTATTTCGTCCTTGTCTTTCGTTTCAGATAAGGCGAAAAGGGGGAGTTGTGGCCGAGGCTGCCGAGTCAATGTCCCGAGGGCCTCTCAATAGCAGCTTGTTATAAGATGTGGATGCGGGGCGCTCGGGAACTGAGAGTTACAAATACATTTTTATACACTGTCTGTTTGCTTTTTTGGTAAAATATCCCCAATTTCGAAACAACAATCATTAATTTTTCCATTTTTAGAACTATTCTTACAGATAATCATGATCTATCCCATTGGAAAATAATCTCTCGAAACTTATTTATAAACATTATGCTTCATTTATCTATTGAATCGGAACCGAAAGATATTTATATTTCATGTTTATTTGACTTTTGTCAATGTTGTACACTACTTTGTACCTCGATGTAAATATAGATATGTTCTGTTCTGTTCTGTTCTGGTTAAAATTGTTTGTTTTGTATTTTCTCGGGTAGATAACTGAAATTACAAACTGACGTCATTTCGACATGGTTTTCTGTAGAACGGATCACATCGATCAATCTTTGTTTATTGATTCAACATTTTTTCCAGTTATATCGCGGCGGTTGGAGCACCTAACAATGGATTCATGGTAATTCTAACACTAGTGCAACCATCACATCCTTTCCTAGCCTCAAGCTGCCATCTCACATACGTTTACGATTATCAACGCATTGGAGAGAGACAAATAGTTGAAAAGAATGAGTGCCGCCGTCGGGGATCGAACCCGGGACCTCTAGATCCGACGCGCTACCAACTGCGCTATGACGGCGGCCCTCGATCAATCTTCAACAATACATCAACGATATTGTCGATTCCGTAGATCGTGTATGCGCTCCTTTAAGTCTACCAATTTTCTACAGGATTTTGTTGATTTTCGACTGATCCTTGATTAAAAATTCTTCTGTAATTATAATGACTTTGGTCATGTTCGTAGGGTCAAATACCAAGTAAAGCTGACGCGTCTTCGATGAGTTTTCTTACTTTCTTCAAATGCCTTTACCATTGATTTCAAATAGCAACAATTAACGCAGAAAATCATAGATGTTTCAAACTTCTTTAACATTAGGCTTGAAAATGGGACAATTGAATCTACTTGAGCGGACAGATATCAAAAATGATGCAGAACTGTCCTGTGTTTCGGATGACAAAAGTAATAAAATGATAGCAAATTACACCCCGCTTTGCACGTACACTTGCGTGCAAAGCGGGGTATAATTGGCGAACAGTTGTTACGTTTGGACATCATGTACACAGAATGTAATTCCAACCTAAAGGGCAGAGAAAAAAACATGTATATTGAAACTATTGTTATGCGTGATGAAACTTGATGAAGATGCAACGTTTGACATCATGTACACAGAATGTAATTCCAACCTCAAGGGCAGAGAAAAAAGATGTATATTTAAATTATTGTTAAGGGTGATGAAACTTGAATACTGCACTTAAAGGAGTCCTTATATTAAAAAAAACGCACATAAGAAAGCGAAAATAATTGCTGCTTCCCAGGCTCCTGCGAACAAGCTGCCTGAGAATCAGCGCAAGTATTTTCAAGTTTGTGAACGCTAAAAAATAATGGCGATATGTTTATAAATTATATATGTGCAACTGTGGATTCAATGCGTTTTACAACTAGGACGTGCACACGTAATTATACACACGCACTTACAAAATATTGAGGGCACACCAATTTTGAAAATAGGCGTGTATGCACACGGTCATATTGTCAACATCAGGGCCCGAACTTATCTCATTCTCAATTCAAAATTTTCTCAATTTTCAATTTGAGATTAAAGTCGTAATTCTGTTTTAATACTCATGTAAGGTATTCACATAAAAGATAATATTTATTAGTTGTTATAGATAACAACTTTTTAATACTATCTTTTATTTTCATACATTTATTTATATCTAAAATTTGAGAAAATTCCCAAATGAGCATGAGAAAAGTTTTCTAGCCTCGGGTCCTGGTCATACTTTTTTTTATGAATGTACCTTAGTGTGAGTACAATATTTCGCTTCCACTTTTAATGAGCGAGCATCTTTCCTTGATATATACAATCAAACCATGATTCATTGTAGAAACTTTCATTTCTTTTATTTTCAGGGGGGGGGGGTGTGTTTTGTTTTTTTCCTCCTTTTTTTTATCTATTTATTATTTACTTATTTCTGAGTTTAGCATTTCTTGGTTGTTAATCATGAAATTTAATATATGAAAAAATAACTTAATTTTTTTTATTAATGTAGGCGAGCAATATTACAAAAACACACAAAGAGAAAAACATAAATATGAAGAAGAAGCAAATACATGTAACAACACAATGAAAAAAGTGAAATTGAAATACAGTTACAACAATTTAATATAGAAACCTTTTTCATACGATCATTTATTTCATGCCCAATCAAATTGTGTATGAAATGGTGAAAATTAGTGAAAGAATTTGCTTGAAATGACTCACGTGAATTTGGGGTTAAACTAAAATGTCGTCTGAGAAAGCGTCTCGTGTTTTGCATCTAACTACTATTTTACAGCCAATTAATAATTAGATGCACTAAGTGCACTTGAACAGACTAAACCAATGTTTAACACCTTATTAACCTCTGTTGATAATCAATCCATCTGATCTTAAACTGGTCCCTAAACCGTCTTCTTTTTTTTGCTAAATTTCACATTGTTATGCAATGCTTATTTTCATAATTGTATTTTTTTCGTGATTATTTCATTTTTTTTTATCTATCTATTCGTGTATTCATATATTTTTTATTTACTTATTTATCGGTTTATCGTTTCTTGTTTGTTAATCATGAATTTTGATAACTATTTTCAATTACCTCGTGTAGAGTATCGTATAAATTGCATCCAACTACAGTTAGTTACATTATGAAATCGACACTCATTCCGATCAAAATCGATATATATCATTCACTCGGTGCGCCATTCGTTCGTTATAAATCACTCACTCAAATCGATCAAAAACGCTCCAAAATCGTTAGAAATCATTTCGAAATCGTTAAAGGCGATCAACATTTAATTCAAACCGTTCAAATTATTCTAAAATTTTATTGGCTGGTGTGGCTATGAATGTGTCTGATTGGTCCACAAAGACACACAAACAGAAAAGTACGTATATTCTGTTAAAGAGAAATAATAGATATCGCTAAGTTTGTTCATCTTAAACAAAATTAGAAAAGTAGCGACATTGGAAAGATTCCATTTAATTTTACTCAAAACTCGCTCCAAACACTCATTCTATTCCACTCAATTTATTCATTTTATTCCAAAATCATTCGAAAATATATCGTCTTGTCAATTGCACGATCTTCTTAACTGTACTAATTTACAGCCAATTAACAATTAGACGGGCCAAGTGCACTTGAACAGACTAAGCCAATGTTTAACACCTCATTAACTTCAGTCGATAATCTATCTACCTGATCTTAACCTCGTCCCTAAACCATCTTGATCTTAGCACTTCCATTGGGGTTAGATCCTAGACGGATTGATTTTATTTGTCAACAGCCTTATTGGAATTAATATAATTCATTCAATTACCGATCTTTTGTTTATTCAATAAACTTTAATTATACCTCTTTCTGCTTCTTTATTGGTCGCTTATGGAAGATATCATCTTAAGTGTCTAATAGTTTACCAGCCTCAATTCTAATGCTATAAAATGGTGAAGAAATTGAGTTTTCATCATTCGATTTGAATTAATCAAACATATAACTTGAAATATTCTATAATTATATTTTTGATTCATCTTTCTAACTTGGTATATGCATTTTGTAATAGTTAATAAGAAAAGGGGCAATCGAGTTATTTACATATTAATGAAAATACGTTACCTAAAAAAAAGGAGATACGAATCAAGATATTAGAAATTATTGGTTTTTATTCGTTAAGAAAAAAATCCTTTTAAAAATGGCTTATTTGTTCTCTGATTATTCGTCAAGCATGGATCCTTTGTCAACTCATTTGCAAGCGGCTAGCCAACAACATGCATGTTTAAGCAGAAATCAGCAAGTGACTACGGCATCAAGATTTCACCCCTACGGACGATTCCTGGAACACCAGACATCAAGCTTTCCTAATGACGTGCAAGAAAAGTACAAACAGTACTTTGAGCACAGCCTACAACTTCCTGTGTACGGTGATGTAATGTGTGATGTTAATAAACCCGCCATATATACACCTTTCACAAACAACATGAATTACAACTATCCAAATTTGAATTTCCTCGATGAAGTTATGCTGAAGCCAGAAGAACACAGCAGGTTGTATAACGAAACCTTTCCTGTAAATCAAACACACACTGCGGGAGGTCATCAGTACCCCAATTTCGGATGCAATCCAAATTTCGGATACAATCCTAATTTCGGCCAGTATTATCAACAAGAGGTCAGCCGAAGAACATCCCCACCAGAGGTCGGCCCTACGAGAACACGTGACAAGTATAGAGTGGTTTATACAGACGAACAGAAAGTAGCACTCGAAGAAGAATACGAAAAAACTTCATTCATCACCGAAACAAGACGAGCTGAACTTGCTCATGAAATTAATCTCTCTGAGAGACAGGTAATTAAATATTTTCATAAAAAATGTTTTTGCGACGACTTAAAGAAACGTTACAAATGTCGTTTATGAGGACAAACCATCTTGAGAATTCCTGATCATTTGCTATTTCAAATTACAACAAAACGTCTCATAGATACGATTCCCGACATGATTTAGAATTAGTAGTAGTTCGTAATGAGAAGCTATAATGAAGTTTCTCAATTAATTTCATACCGCGGCTTTACTCGTGTAATAGTAACAGCATTTTGCTGCTCAACGACTTAGTATGTATAGACACAACAAAAGACCCAAAGGGTTATCTTCTTCGCTTGTATAATGGTTTTACTTCTTTTCTAGATCAAGTTTTGGTTTCAAAACAGAAGGGTCAAGGATAGACGAGGAAAAACATCAAAAGCAAAGAAATTAGCGAGTGAAAAGGTAAAAGTCAAATCAGATAAGAAATTAATTGAGAAGCATGGTAGAGATAATGTAGAAGCAGAAAAAAGGATAGCAAGCGTTGAAGAGTTAGAAAACCTCCCACCATGCAGATACAGCAACGTCAAACAGGACCAGAGTTGTCCGGTGACAGTTAAACACGGTGATAAATATA
The DNA here is from genome assembly GCA_948146395.1 of Fragum whitleyi. Taxonomy (NCBI): domain Eukaryota; kingdom Metazoa; phylum Mollusca; class Bivalvia; order Cardiida; family Cardiidae; genus Fragum; species Fragum whitleyi. Next base: position 60,286,034 of record OX411554.1, read on the forward strand.
CACAACAACCAGGGCTCAGTGGAAGTGATGTTGGTGTCACGTACGGGTGTGACTTACAGGCTACGAGTTTCAGGTACCCTGTATCCCCTTCAGAATGGAATGGACTCTCCGAGACAAGCTTACTCACGACCCTGAACGTTTCACCTATCCTCTCCAGTGTAGAGAATGAAACAAGATCATAAGACATTTTTTTGTTATTACACGATTTTTATGCATTCTTTTATATATAGATAAATGATATACATTGTATTTGTGATTGACTTGCCCCAATGCATTTCTAAAAGCCATTTGTACACTTTCATAGGAAAACTTTGACAATTATAGATCGCCGCTTGGTAAGTGACGTTCTGTCATGGATTAGGCCCGATCTACGACTAGATATATGGCACAAAAATATACTTAAATGTATAAACGCTAGGTGAGTTACAGCAAACTTGAATCACATGAAGTAATGATAATAGTGAGCCTGTGCGTGACATTTCCAATAATTTGAAATGTTGGTGAGGTGTAAACATGGACAAACAGACACAAACCGTAAATATAAAGTAACCCGATGGTCTACATATACTTTTAGACCTTTTCTATCTACTAAACCCTACAGTGAAGACTCTGGTCTGACCAGAATCTTTGCTTTGTGCATATTTGATATTGTTTGAAATCTCACTCATAGGCTCATATATAAGAGATATACATTTAAGAGAGACATGAATTAGGTGCGGTTTTATCTTATTTTATTTATTCATTTTATTCTTTTTATTAATAAACGAAATCGGCTGTAAATACTTACATGATTAATAATTTATATAATTTTGAATGAATTACTTGTTTGTCTTTGATTTTCCCTTGGGATCTCTCAACTTTTGATCCCAATCAAGTTAATTGTTGTAATGTAATCCGTAGCCTTTCAATGACATTATGGATTGAGATGTACAGCAAGTAAAGAAATATTAACCGAAGCACTGAAAGTGGCAATCTGAAAAGTGTTTGAAAGTAGGGTTCGGGTTACATGTTTAATCTAGCTGGTAATAAACTGCCGTGGTTTGATTGTTTTGGTGGGATTTGACACCGCTTTCAAAAATCTCTCGGTAATTTCGCGGCGGCTGGGGCACCTAACAATGAATCCCTGGTATATCTCACATATTAATTACCATTGCATCCTTTCCTATCTCCAGCTGCTATCCCCCATAGATCTACGATTATCAACCCATTGTTGGAAGACAAATACTTGGAAAGGATGAGTGCCTCCGTCAAGAACCGGATTAAACGTCATGGACTTAAAAGCTGTTGTTTTTTTTGGCAGGGTTCATGACAATTTCATATGCAGTAAATCACATCCAGAAATTATCACTCATCTCGACCGAAACCATTCTAAATCACTCACTAAGCACTCCATTAATTCATTCCAAACACTCACAAACACCAGCATTTAATTCAAATGGATCAAATTTTTCTTTGATCTTATTTGCTGGGAAGGATTTTGAAGCATCTGATTGGTCCGTAAAGACACAGAACAGAAGATAAGGTTTATTTTATTACAGGGAGGTAATAGATATCGGTGATATAGTCCAATTAAAGCGAAAGTATCGTTATTGTATTACCCCTCTTGAATTTCACTAAAAATTAAGTACACACTCTCATTCTGTAATCATTTCAAATCAATCCCCATGTCAATTTTTCAACTTAACTATCTAAATGTTTTATAGTCCTTCGTCACAGGGATGAGCATCTGACCAACAGCAAGTTGTTTCAACGAGAGAAATATATAAAACGTACTTAGTGTTTTGTATGAAAAAATATCTTACGAGGTTGGGGGAATTGATCATTGTCGAGGCTCTGCCGAGACAATTAGCAATTCTTACAACTGAGTTAGATATGTTTTCATCCAATACACTAAGTATGTATTATATTTATCTTATAACCTCTATTTGTCTTGTTTTCGTCGATTTTTCTAACTCAAATGCAATTTTCTAAAAATATCCACATTATATCATTGTTCTAAAAATAACTGTGTGATATCATAAAAATATCATACGGGATGTTATTAGACGGATATTTGTATAGTTATAAGATAAAATGATACCACATCTGTAAACCAGTTTTTGTCTAAAATGTCTTGTATAATAAACCTTTATATCTCAAAATGAATCAGATTATGAAAAAATCGCATTTGATTTATGACAGAAATGCTCTTTTAGGTAGCACCGAACCCAATACAAGCTGCTTGCTTAGATATCAGCCCTGGGTTCAAGATAAATACGTTTGCAAACGTAAAAACCCCGATTTCCACGTAAGTTATGGTACTTTCTTAAACGTTGTCGAAATTTTTCATCCTAATCGAAGAATAGGTAATTTCATCTAATCAACGCTACTCTTCATTAAGGCAGTCAAATTTTATCTCGATTCATTAATGAAGGTCTTTTACTCGACCGAGTTTTCTATTATATAGTCGATTGTGTAATGCGTTTATGGCTCTTACGTAAACTTGGCTTATTTAGGTGAATAACCTTCTTTTAAAAAATGATCTATATGAATGAAGTTAAAAGTCCCATTGAATATTTTTATATCACACGAGAGTTATTACACCGGTGTAATAATTGTGCAAACGACTTTAGGGCTTATATAAAAAAATCCCGATAACATAGAATAACGTTATTCTTACACGTGATGACGTCACGTTTCAAATGACATGTTTCGCAACATCTTGTCATATCAAGGTACTAGGCGAACGTTCTACTTAGCTTACAAAAAGAAGCACTCCACTAAATACATGTAACCATTCATTGCGAGGGTTGATCCGCGGATTATCTTAAGATAATATTTACGTAAAGCGTCGGATATTATTATTGACAAATAATTGCTTGCGTTCATACAATACCGTTTTTTTTTAAGCCTCATTCAAATCTCTACTGACCGAAGATCAGAAAATCTAAAGCGATGACGCAATTCAAGCCAGTCGTCCGTCTGTCCATCCATCGATCTGTATGTCCGTCAGTCTCTCCGTAAACAGTTCTTGTTCACGCAATGAATTCAACAAATACTATCGGACTTGAAACTTTCGCGGGATTAAGGAAGTCCACAAATATTTTTCAATTTACTTGAAACTTTTAGGGGTTGATTTTATAGTTTTATAGTTTTAAGTTAGATCCTGTGTGACAATTTGGTGAAATCACAGGAGAGGGGGGTTGCATAAGGATAATTGAAATAGAAAAGAAATAGAAAGAAAGAAAGGTGCTCAGTTATTGTATTTTGACACTTTCCCTTTAAAGAAAAAAAGTACCTGAAATGTCAGATTATAGTGGAGAAAAACCTTATAGTAAGTAGAGTGTCTCAGGTCCATATTGGCTTCGTGCTTTTGTTTATAGATGATCTAGATGATATTAGCCTAGAATAAGTTGCGAAAAGCAACTAATTCGAAGGGGAATTCAGGGGTACAGTTAACAGCACGGTGAAATTGACATGGTGAATATTTTTGGAATAGAGCGAGGTTTGATTGAAATTAAAGGGAGGTAATCCAATATCGCTAATTTTGTTGAGGATGAACTTTTGTTTATAAAATGACCTAGATGATATAGGCCTGAAGTAAGTTGCGAAAAGCAACAAATTCGAATGAGAATACAGGGGGTACAGTAAACAACATCGTAAAAGTGACATGGTGAATGAATTTGGAATGGAGCGAGGTTTGAGTGAAATTAAAGGGAGGTTATCCAACATCTCTAATTTTGTTCAGGATGAACAAAATTAGTTATATTTATTACCCCCATTTAATATCAAAGCACTGAAAGTACTGATGGTGAACGAATCTGTTGGCATTCTAAAATGATATATTGAATTCGTTTAAAAAGAGAAATTATAAATGTGAAAAAGTTATAATCAAGGGAAAGTGTCTCGTCAAAATTGTAAATTCAAAGAAAGAGAAAGAGAGGGAGGAAAGGTAGAGAGAGTTACAGACAGAGACAGACGGGTAGAAAGAGAACGATAGGCCTAGAGAAAAGAAAACAGGCAACTATAGAGTCTAGACTAATGATTCTTTTCATAACTCAAAAAATAGCAGTCAGAAAGGTAATTCAATTTCCACATGCGGAACCCATATTTTAGCAGATTAAACAGCAGTCTTTCTGCATTTTGCCTTTTAAACGTCATCCGCTATGGCTCTGGAACGACCTGAACGACCTGAATGGGGTCCCCCATCCTCCTGATTAAAAGACCGCTGTTTCGTCTTCAACCAAAAAGCTGTAATTACAGGATTTTAGTCTCTTTCGGTAATATTCGGTTTTGTGAAAGAATGATTATCTGATGCCATTGCGTAAAAAGAATTAAAGAAAAACAATTCGATTTATGTAGGTAGGTATTTTGTACAGGTAATGAATTGTCCAAATATACCCATTGTTTAAGTTCTATTGCTCCTACCAAACGGCCGATAATCGTAAACTAAGAGGTTAGAAGATGGCAGCTATGTACGGGTGTATGCTGATAATAGTTCTGGTGCGAGAAATACCAGATTCCATGTTAAGGTAAAGGTGCTCCAGTCCACAGGCGATTGATTCACAATCCAAATTTCGGTTTTTCTTTTTTTTTAAATATTTTAGGTACTTCCAGTAAAACAAATAGATGAATGGTTGGATTGAGGAACTTCTAGACCCATCCGAGGGATAGAAGCGCTACTATACAGTTGTAGTTACTGTGTCAAGTACTTTGAAGAAAAATATTTTGTTATCATTGTAAAACAGAAATAATGGTATTTCGAAATGGTGGACCTTTAAGAGGATATGAACGTTGGACAAACAATGGCAATCCAGTTAATGTTACTGCGCTTTATAAATATATGGGCCTACTGTATACCCCGTCGCTATCATGGAAATCGGCGAAGCAAAGGCTTATAATTCAAGCTAGAAAGTCAATATTTTGTATTAAATCGTACCAACGTAAATTTGGGCGTTTTACACATTATGAATACTTTAAACTTTTTGATTCCATGGTAAAGCCAATTCTCCTACATGCGGCTGAGATTTGGGGGTTTGAATTAGCAGAGGATATTGAGCGGGTACATTATAAATTTTGCAAGGATTTCCTCGGGGTAAGCGTATCTACAAATAATAGTATTGCTTTAGGAGAGCGTGGGAGAACACCATTATGTGTCGACTACTTTACAAAATGTATTAAATATTGGATAAAGTTATTGCATATGGCTGAAAATCGCTTTCCTAAAAATTGTCTAACTACGTTAACTAACTTGGAGGAAATTGGTAGGCGAAATTGGACATCGAACATTAAACATTTCTTATATTTATATGGTTTTGGACATATCTGGCTGTCTAAAACAGTTGGTAATCCTGATTTATTTGTAAAACTCTTTAAACAACGTATTGAGGATTGTATGAAACAGAACTGGAATAGCGCAATTAATATGGAATCTCGGTGTTCAACATATAAGTTCTTTAAATCCATGCTTACTCCGGAAAAATATTTAAGTTTTGATTTATCCACATCCTTGAAAATATCACTTGCAAAATTTAGGTGCTCAAATCATAAATTTAATATTGAACTTGGCAGACATACAGGTGTGGAGAGAAATAATAGAATATGTAATTTTTGTAATCAAAATCATAAACTGTTATATATAGAAGATGAATATCATGTATTTTTTCATTGTTTCCAATATAATTCAGAAAGAAAACAATATTTGTTTAACTGGTATGAAGGTCAAACAAATGTTGAATGTTTCTATAATCTGATGAGAACTCAAAAAGAATCAACAATCCGTAAATTGGCCATCTACATAAATGCTATTATGAAGGTAAAAGCATCAGAAATATTGAAAGATCCAATAACTAATTAACTTAACTGAATAATTAACCCGATAACTGTATTGCTTTTTTTTGTATTGTAAAGTATTTTGGGCCAGTGGCCTATATGTACAATAAAAGATTTGAAATTTGAAATTTGAATTTGAAAATTTGAAATAGGGGACAAAAAATGCCGTTGGAGACTTACACATCGCAGCGGCAGATTAAGTATTCTATAGTGACGACGTTTCAGACTCCATTCGATGTAAAAATTTGAAATTAGATCTATTGTGTACGGATATTTGTTCATTTGATTCTATCATTTATTTATCTATTTTTTTTAATTCAAAATAACAACTACATTGATATATTAACAGCAAATCGTATCGAGGTTGCTATATCCCCTGTTTTCCGCCCTTGTTTGAAACCCGTAACCGAAGATATTTACATTACACAAGTATGCAACAACAAATTTTACTTCATATCAAGGTTGGTCACTGTCAAGTGGTGCGTGTTTATGTTTTAATGAGAATTTGGACTAAATATACCACACTTCACCTTTTAGAAGCGCCCTCCCTAATAAACGCGCTCCCCCATAAACACGATTCCCAGGCCCTTGACTATCCGATCAACAACACCCAATAGTCCATGGTCAGACCTCTTAAATTTAATTTCATTAGCTGCTACTCCACGGCGTAATGTTCAATAGATTATGGGTTAATTATCTTAAATTTCTATCAGGATTAGGCTGGTTGCGTCATTAAAAGATCGTTCAATATCTGAAAAACTAGCGCGTGCAAAATCGCGCATTTTTCCGGAAGCGTGAAAGTTTAAATTTAACACAAAATAAAAAACTATTTCTTGTCGTTCTTTATAAGTCACATGCGATCACAAAATTATAGGATCTAATACAGGATAATTTATTTCATACGTGAATAGGGCCGGTGAATAGGTAATGATTTATTAGACCGCTTTGTGCATCGGTAGCGGAACATTGAATATTGCATCGTCTGGAACTTCCTTTCTTGTACAAAAAAAATAATAATAATTATAATAATAATAAAAATAATCTCGGCTTCTGCTACCACAATCACTTGCTTTTGAAAGCTGCAATTCATGGTCGAAGGTGACCGTATTTCGATAGATGACTTTAAATGACAGAATTACAATTCATTAGCTAACATTTTATTTTATTTTTGAAATTTATAGCCCCAATAGATAAATCGGAAAGCGTATTGGGTAGCGCACGTATTTTAATCGATAATTACGAACATGTTAACAGTTTGCTCCTCTTAGGTACCAAAATACGTATTTGTTTCTAATTGAGTAAAAGAGTCTGAAATAACAGCGCCTCCACGACGTTTTGAATCGCGCCCGGGCATATTTAATAGGAGAAACACGGTACGAACATTCCATTCGTTTGTAAACTTGACCTTTCGTAACTCATGAGTAAAGACTTCATTCATAAGAAGGCAGATAAAATCGTAGTAGGTCATCACGTGTGTAATGGCCAATCAGGGGTGTGTAGAAGTTCAAGAGGTCTCGACCAAAATAAACACAAACACATATTTCCGGCAAAATACTACAATTTGCACCAGGGAGGCTTGGGTCAAAAACATAGTATCTGTCTCATCGATGTTTTGACACAAACTTTGTTTTTGCTCTTAACTTTCTTCAAGCTTACGCGTGTCATCAATTCCTTTGGTAAATCATTTCAAGGTCAATTAGTGATTTTTAAGGAGAATATTCATTATCTTCACTTAACGAAGATTACTAGTATCACCCATTAAGGGGAAAAAAGTGGTTTTGCGGATAGAAGTCTATAAAGATACCAAATTGAATCTTAAGAGGCGCTACTTTATTTCAAATGTATTAAGATCCGACAGGATTTTCCTTACATGGTATATAACTCTGGTGAACGAAATTCGTTCACCAAAAATGTGCACAGAACTTCTATAAATAGCTTCCTATCTCTTCAGGAATCTATCCAATGCGTTCTATTTAAAGTAGAATGTCTCAGGCCCTTATTGGCTTCTTGCTTTTGTGTATAATTTAGATGATCTAGATGATATAGGCTTGAAAAAAAGGTTACGAAAAGAAACGAATTGGAATGGGAATAAAAGCGTACCCCCGGATTTCAAACTTGAAATTGGTGCATGATGTAATTCTAACATTTTATGCTTGTATAAGGATCCGAAAAGCGACCCTAATGTTGTTTTCAACAATCATTTGATTTCTGACATGCAGAAGTCATGAAAAAAATGTCACATATTTTAGTAGTTTCCGAATATTTCTGAAACCGAAATTTTGTAATTCCTCTGCAATGTGTGACACGTTCGTAATAGTTATAGTTTATTTCTGGCATTTTATGCGATATAACCTAAGATGTCTGTTTTGTTTTGAAGTCTCCACCCATAATGGCATAGAGTCACGTAGCACACTTAATCGAGGAGATTGTCAGGTTATGCGATATATGTTTTGAATTTCAAATGAAATAGCGGTCGATCATTGGCTGAAAACTTTAGGGCGATCGGTAAGACTGTTTGCTACAGATACCATGGATAAAGAGCCCACTCTTATCTTAGAAAAATTGAAATCCGACGGATAACCATACAGAAATATAATATACTTTGTTAAATGAATGCATCTATTCTAAAATGTTGCAAATGCGATGTTGTCGATTGACACCACATGTGAGAGAGATTCTAACAATTTCTGTAGGCCGTTTGACTTCTATATGGACCAACATTTTCATCAATTACATAAAACTGCGTTCTGGTGAAGGATTTGTGTGGTAAAATCTTAATTTCCTCTTAATATCATTCACAAAATATAAAATAGTTTCAAAATAATGCTTTTATCTATCTAGCTTATGTCAATATTTTCGCCATTTCAGTTCTTAATTACGAGGGATGATGAAGGCTGTTTATTAGTAGTAAGAAAAGGTAAATATAAAGTAAAAACACGCGGGTTTTACTAAATACCTGACAAGCTAAGCCCTAATGCAAATTAGAACAATTTTTGGATACACAATTCACTATTCCGTTTAATACAGACACAAGACGGTATTAAAGGCTGAGAGTTGACATGTAGGCGGACGGAAAAAATCATAATTTTTCATTCAAAAATTTTAAAAAACAAAATTCTTCATGGTATTGGATGGAAAATATGATATGACAAGAAAAGAAAATTGTTGAATCATTTCGATTCTTAGATTTCGGCAAAGTGTTGGTCCATATAGAAGTCAAACGGACTATAACTATATAACCGGCCTAATGAACAGTTTTAAAATAGACAACCCACCTGCATTGGGTTTCGAAGATGTAACCGGTTGATGAAGGGTTCGAAGTTCTATCAAGCCGAACACCGAGTAAGGTAATATGCTGATTTTATCATCGATCCAAAGTCAAGGGCGCACGTGTACGTCAAATGCCAAATATGGTAGAAAAGGTTCTTTTTAACTAAATACATTCAGTTATTTACATATCCGGGCAAATTGCGTTTCAAAAACGTCCTTCGTAGAGTCTTTTATATGCTTTTGATGATGAAATATAATTCACGAAAGAACTGTCTATTTGGAAACCAATCTGTCTTGCAACCTTTTCTGTAGTATATACCGAACCACAAAAGAAACGTCGCATTATCAAAATATGTTGAAAAATAGAGAGTTACATTTAAGTGTCTTAAAATATCAATGGTATCTGGTCGAGGTTGGGAGAATTTATCAGGACGAGGCTTTGCCGAGTCATGATAATTTCTCGCAGCCGAGACCAGATAACATTGATATTTTAAGACACTATCATGTTATTCTATTAATCATGCAATCATTTTTCAGTGCTTAATCATAATAAACTCATAAAAATTAAAGAAATTTATGTGAAAGTTTATGCAAATTGTTTCTAAAAATAGACTGTCTGATATCATGTTATGTTATCAGACAGGCAATATCAGATCAATACAGGCTTCATTGCATGATAAAAATTATATCGCGATACTTTTGATTGTTTGTGGGACAACGAATTCAATTGGAGTCCTAGTAAGAGAAAAAATACTAGTTCAGCATGAATATACCAGAAAACTTGGTCGTTCCTCCATATCTTAGGACTAGAGACATGATGGACAAGACCATCCCCCGTCGTAAAGGCTTGATAGTAAATTAAAGCGAACTCAAATAAGCTAAAATAAGGATAGTTGTGCAATGCACTTCTCGATGAGATCTATCCACTTTTTAATGTTCAAGTTGATCGTAGCGCACTCTTTTCGATACTTTTACATGCATCTTACATCGAAATAGCGGAAAACTTTCGACGACGTTTAACTGCGTTTGAATACAGTATTACATTTTTTTGAGAATATGCTTCCGACAAAAAAGGACAATAACCCCAAAAAAACTGCACATACAAGAGTTGTGGTTCTTATGCAGTGAACTTTTCCTCAATGAGATCTATCTACCTATGAAGTGTTATGTCGGGAGCTATTAGAGATGTTGGGAGATATGCCCCAGACACATTTGGTGATGGAATGGCGAAGTGATGGAAGGATAGACGGAGACTATTACTATATCTCCTTCGTGGAAACGGCGGAGAGTAATTAGTCTCCGACAATACATCAAACAACTCATAACAGGCAACCATCTAGAGACAACTTCGTCAATTTCTGATTAGACTTAAGGTAGTGGACTCATAATAGTTTCGCAATATTTAGTAAATCATATATATTTCACAATGTAAATCGAGGTTTCCAAATGAAATCATTAGGGAAACCTCGGTTGACACTTTCAACGTTCAGAACATCTGAAACGTTGCTGTACTATTACGAGTCCACTATCTTTTGATAATTGAGTTTCGCCATTTCGGTACGGCCAAAGTCTTGCGAAAGCTTGCGGCTCGGCATAGAAGATCGCATCGCCTTAATCCAAGCTTGCGTTATTTAGGTATATAATGAATTTGGATAAGGGCTATTCGAAGTTTAGAAATTATATGTTCAGTCAAATGAATTACGTGTATTTATATAGGAGATGTTTTCGTGTGACGTTTCTTTTGTGGTTCAGTATTCTATTGGATCTGCCTTTAGAAACGTACATTGTAAATCAGTAATGCAATCAAGATCCGAATCGCCGAAAGGGAATCGTCTTCTCATCTACAAATTTATACCTCGTTCAAACAGTTTGATCTTGTTTAATCTGTTTAATTATAATCTGCCGTACGAAAGTCACCTGGTAAACAACGTGTCATCAGTATTCGAATATATAGCCTTCCTACTACATGCATGTGAACAGTTAATAACATCGTGAAATTGACAAAGTGAATGATTTTGGAATGAAAAGAGTGAGTATGTGGAGCGAGTTTTGAGTGAATTTCATGGGGTGTAATCCAATATTGCCAATTTTGTTCAGGATGAACAAAATTAGCGATATTAATTACCTCCCTTTAATAAAAAATGCATAAAAGATTCATAAATAGCTTCCTATTTCTTCAAAAACCAATCAGATGCTAACAATCCCAATTTTGTTAGTGAAATCTCGATTTTTCCACATTTATATTTATTTTGAATGTAGCTGTTAATTGTGTACATTTTAGTCACTTGAAGTTTTTTAATCGATTTGAGTGAATGTTTGGAATCAGTGAATGGAGCGCTGAGTGAGTGATTTAGAATGGTTTTGATTGAGATTGATGTCAATGTCAATGTAACTAACTATACAAGCATGTGCGTGTTGCCTAGATTGATCTAACCGTGATCGATCACGCACATTTAAGGGCCTTGTGGGAGAAGATCGGACTTTGACGGGATTCGAAAGAAGAAGCATCTTTGTTACAACACAAATTGTTATAATTACCTGTTTTAAAAAATAAATATTTCAAAACGGGTTATTATTTAAAAAAATGTTGTAACAAAGCTTATCTTAATTTGTTTCGTACCTCGGGCATCGTATATAAACAGATTATCAGATTATAACACCGTGAAATCGGTCCATAACGCTCCGAAACCGACCAATAACGCTCCAAAGTCGATCAAAACGAACTACAACTTCATTTGTATCAATCAAATCATTTCGTGAATTAAATGGGTGTTGTACACTTGGAAGAATCTTAAAGGTCCTTGGAGATATACAAAGCTTTTAAGAGTACAATTAGTAGATTAATACCACTCGTTCGATCCACTGATTCAATTTCATTCAGAAACCATATTCACTCATACACTTCGTCAATCGATTTGTTTCTCATATCTATGTCTGAGATAAGTCAATGATTTCAGCAAGGTTTACTAACATGTACAACTTCGGGATGTTATTAGCAATACATTCACAACTTCGTGATGCTGTAAACTATACATGTACAACTTCTCTATGGTCCTAACTATACATTTACAACCTTTTCATGGTCCTAACTATACATGTACAACCTTTCCATGGTCCTAACTATACATGTACAACTTATCTGTAGTCCTAACTATACATGTACAACCTTTTCAAGGTCCTAACTACACATGTACAACCTTTTCATGGTCCTAACTATGTATTTACAACCTTTTCATGGTCCTAACTATACATATACAACCTCTCCATGGTCCTAACTATACATGTTCAACTTCTCTATGGTCCTAACTATACATGTACAACCTTTCCATGGTCCTAACTATACATGTACAACTTCACTATGGTCCTAACTTTACATGTACAACTTCTCTATGGTCCTAACTATACATGTACAACCTTTTCATGGTCCTAACTATACATTTACAACCTTTTCATGGTCCTAACTATACATGTACAACCTTTTTATGGTCCTAACTATACATGTACAACTTCTCTATGGTCCTAACTATACATGTACAACTTTTCCATGGTCCTTACTATACATTTACAGCATTTTCATGGTCCTAACTATACATTTACAACCTTTTCATGGTCCTAACTATACATGTACAACTTCACTATGATCCTAACTATACGTTTACAACTTCACTATGGTCCTAACTATACATGTACAACTTCACTATGGTCCTATCTATACATGTACAACTTCACTATGGTCCTAACTATACATGTACAACTTCACATGTACAATGTATAATTTCGGTTCGTTTTAAACTTTACATCTATTACTTCGCAACGCTGTTTACTTTACAGCCGCGGCAATAGCGCAGTTGGTAGCGCACCGGACTTCTACTCCAGAGGTCTATATTCGCATGGGTTCGATCCCCGGCCGCGGCACTTATCCTTTCCGACATTTGTCTTCCACCAATGGGTAGATAATCGTAAACCTATGTGGAATAGCAACTGGAGGCTAGGAAAGGGATGTGGTGGTAGTACTGGAGTGAGAAATACCAGGAATCCATCGTTAGGTGCTCCAGTCGTCGCGATATAACTGAGAGATTGTTGAAAGCGACGTTAAACCCCAATTCAAATCAAATCAAATCAAATCAAACTGTTTACTTTACATTTACAATCTCACTGTGTTGATAACTACATTTATGTTTGTTCAACTATTTCAACTTTCTATTGTGCTAATTCTACATGCAAAACGTCTCTATGTTGCTTACTAAAAAGGAACATCTTCGCATTGTTTTTGACTTCACATCTACAGCTTCGCAACGTGTTTATTTTACATGTAGAACTTTGCTTTGTTGTAAACAATAAATGAACAACTACGTGATGATGTTTTTACATATATATCTTCACTATGTTCTTAACTTGGCATGTACAACTTCGCGATGTTGTTAAATCTACAAATATAAAAAAACTTGTCCATTTTGGTTAAACTGTCTGTGAAATTTACTCCAACCCAGAACCATTGTAAATCACTAAATTAAGATCATCACATATCATTCAAAACGCTTCGAAATCGTTCATAACACGCATAACGCTCCAAACATTCTTTATTGTCTAGTATTAATTTGGAAGCACCTGGCTGGTCCGTGGGGACTCTTAAAGCTATTCATAGAGCAATAGGTATACAATTAACCACATCGTGAAATTGACATTCATCTCGATCAAAACCATTCCAAATCATTCGTTCAGCGATCCATTCATTTATTCCAAACACTCACTCAAATCGATCAATAACGCTCCGAAATCATTAGAAGACATTTAAAAACTGTCCAGGACTTTCAAAAACGAATTCAAATCGACCTATCCAAAATACGATTTCATTAGCTTGTGAAGACTTTCAAGTGTCTGACTGATCCATGAACACAAACATCTTATTTAAGGGGGGTAGTTTACATAGCAAGTTTTGTTCATTCTGAATAAAATTTACTATACAGGGTTACCTCCCATTAATTTCACTCAAAACTCGCTCCACACACTCATTCAATTTCATTCCCAAATCATTGAATTGTCAATGTCACGATGCTGTTAACTGTCAAGCTATTCATAGAGCAATTGGTATAATTTCAATGATGGGAGTTCAACAACTTGAACAAAATGGCGAGATTTACCTCCTTTCTTACTTTGAAATCATTGAAAACTTGTAAATCTGTCGTATTTATCACAAAAAAATTATAAAGCTAACAATTCAATAAGCGATCGAGTAAGGTGGTCCCATAGGGAGAGCTTTACCCAATTTTTACTTTACTTTTTAAGTACATTAAAACGTGTATTAAGCAACCACTCATTGGACCAACAAAAAGCGGTCGTTACAGGGAATGGTCGCTGAGCATAAGTTTTGATAATAAAATAAGGAACTTTACTTTTATTGAATTTGTATGCCATTGCGATTTCTCAGTTATCCTATGTTGTGTAAACACATTAGAATCGTCTCAATTTGAGACGATTCTTTTGAGTTTGTACAACATGGAATTCATCTTCAATTAATTTTAAAGCAATAGTTTCGACTTCTACATATATTTTGATTTAAAAACTGGGATTTTGAAAACAATCGCTTATTCAAAATGATTGCTTAAGCCTAGTTTACATTTGACTTACGGCGCCCGTACGGCGCCCGTAACTCGCCGTAAGCCCAGAATCGTGCGGTGCCCGTGCGACCGCACGGCCACCGTGAGATGTTTTGCCTAAAAGTTTTTACTGGATGATCCTATGCTCCTTGCACGGGTACCGTTCGATGATCGTACGGCGGCCACACGGTTTAAAGTGTTAATGGTTGGCAAATCGCAAGGTCTCCGTGCGGGGATTGCACGATTATCTTGCGATCGCCGCACAGGCACTTCACTGATTATTGTGAGAATTGTATGAAAACACGTACGGACACCGCACGACTTTATGAACACATATGCACGAAAAAATAATCGTACGATGTCAAAAATATCAAACAAAAAATCGCAGACTGCGATATCGTACAGCGAACGTGGCAAATATAAACTAGGCTTTAATAGACGTGGTCGCTCGAACAAATTTGATTGTTAATGTATAATAAAAGGTTCGGGAATAATTCAAAACAAAACACTATAATTTAGTATTCAGGGGGCTCTTTCCCTCTAAATTTTATTCTGATAATATAATATAATTAAAGTAGTATGATAGTTACGATTCAATGAAAGTAATGTTTCAATTTTGGAACGACGTCGAATTAAAATGACGAACTTTACAATTCAAAAATTTGGGAACAAAGAAAAGAAAGACAACGAGAAAAATTCAAAAAAAGTTTTTGTATGTGGTTTTCGATAGAGAAAATTGCAAAAAAAAAAATAAAATTAATGACAAAAATTAAAATCCTTCTAATCCGTCAATATTTTCTTTAAAACCTCACATATTTTCTTTTTTCTTTCATTCATTTAAAAACATGACCTCGGCAATTTCTTCATTTTTCTGATCAAGTTACAGTTTTGACAAAAAAGGTTCATGCATATGATAGATTACAGTTCTGAGAATTTGATTCCATTCTCAAGTCTATCATCAACACGATGAATATCTAGAGATGAGATAAAACATAATTAGCGATTGATTAAGATACTCTTGTATAACCTTATTTGTCCATCTGTGCTTAAAAACAGGACACGAGAGTTAATGTACCGTACGCTTTTCATTCCTCTAATGAGAGAAAAACGCCGCTGGAAGACAGAAAAACTCCATTACATATCGTGTAACTCGCCGCCTTTGAACTTGATCAAAACTTGGCCATGTAAGTAAATTAGAATGGTTTTCCAAGGTCTTTAGAAGTAAACACGTGTCGCAAAGATGCATTGTTATTTGGTTGCGAAAACCTCGTAACTACAGCTTAAATAAGCTGTAGTAACTAGGTTTTGGTTACCCAAACGATGATTTGTTTAGTAAGACAGGTGTGAAAATCACCTTTTGCCTTTTTACAAGAACGCTGTTTTCATTTGTCCTTTGATTTACACGTTTCCAAACAAATAAATGAGAACAGGGTTTTCGTAGTATTTGGAATACATAGAGTATAAAACCTTTCAATTGCTCTGGCTTGTCAACCAGATAAGAGACGAAATCTCGTAGTGAGTTTTGGGGACAGACAATCAGTGCCCTTTTGCCCTTTATAACATATATCAATCGGCTCGAACACGGTTGTTCCAAATTTGTAAATCGCATTGATTTACTCAGGTGCTCTGAAATTAGTGTGTGCGTATGCCACACAACCTTTGGTGATACATGTTTTTTTTCTAATATATCGAGAGTATGAATCACGCCAGTAGTCATCTTATCGAGTCACCGTCATCATCATGTCGCAATATTTAATTAGATAAAGCTTGGTTAAATTGGTTTTTTTTTTGTGTGTGTGTGAGTTTTTTTTTTAACTAAGTTAAACGTTATGCTTAACACTTGATACTGTCTTATGTTAGTTGGGTTCTTTTTACATTTTTTGAAATTGTAAATTTGTACTTAGCATCTCATAATGATGACTCGAATAATTCTACTGGCGGCCAGCTCCCTTGGTCTTCACCTTACAGGATTTGGCAAAAGAAAATGGCTGCTATTATGATTTAGTCAAATGATTTAAAGATTGGCATTCTATGTGGGATTTTTTTCTTCCTTAAGTTTTTTCCCCAAATTTTTTACATTCTGTGAGAACCAATTTGCGGTTCGTGTTTGTTAAAATTTTCGACTTATTTTAGATATTACTTTAACAAAACACTTTCGTTGATGATAGCTAATCTGTGATTTTTTTATTTTTAAAAAAAGTGTGTTAAAATGCAATGTAATCATTTTGAAAAGTTTCCCGGAAATTCGAATCTTTTTGCTACGGTGTGTTTTTAACATATCTATTTTTCTAGACCATCCATAAGTATGACGTTTAGATGATATCCATATAAAATCATAATAACATTGCCATTGTATAGCCAATAGTGAAGAAATTGTCTTAATCACACTATTTTATGAAGTGCGCATGTATCTCGGAAGAGCCCCATCACGTGATGCATTTCGACCAATCGTCTACTTTGTTACTTTGATCGTCATCACCATTTCTTTACCCATGGCTCCTAGGATGGTCACCTGAAAGAACGAAACAAATTTTATTGTCTGTGTAATGTAACGAGAAGGGTACCATAGCGGACAAAGGAAAGTTTCGGAATATAGAAATATCGCTCAATATGAATAATTGCAGCACCTAGTTAGCCTGTTCTATACTCCGTATCCTTTTCAAATGTTTAATTTTAAAGAACTCTTGAATGACCGTTTTGGCATATTATGAAGCATTAAGCCTTGTGTATCATGATAAAAACAGTTCGCGAAGTTGCACTTTGAATAACAATTATATGAAATTATATATTATCTGTCTTTTATTATATCAATGTAATAATAATCATCATCTTGAAATTATATGTGCTACAAGTTTTCAACGAAATCGGATCATCGACTGATAAAATATTGTCTAGTGCCTTTATTACTAAGAATGGTGATGACGGTATAGTTGCTGTGATAAAACTACTATTATTAGTGTTGCTACTGTTGTCGCTATTATCTTAACATTATTATTATTATTCAACATTTTTTGTGTGAATAGCATGTTTGTATAAAGGAAACAGTCGTAAAATTGGTTTAAATTGGTATATTTCTACAAGACAGACATACCGGCAGTATTTCAGTGCCGTTTCCAAAATGAAAATTATATGAAAATTATAATTCTTATAATTTTGTTCTTCTCGCTTAATTTCAAGCAATTTCATTTTTTCCGTTTATATTCAGGAGGAGTTAAGATTAAATTATAAAAATATGATTTGAAATTGATTTCCTGACAATCCATATGACTGTCTTGCTTTTCTTTTCGAACAAGACAGCTTGTTATGGACTGGCAGTAATTGAGTATACATTGGTTTGCTAAAATTAATATTCATAATTTGTATATATGTTTTCAATATTGTCAGTATTAATGTTCGCCATATTGTTTTTTATGTATGTTTTTGATCTCATGGGTCTATGACCTTCTGGTTGTGATTTGAAATAAAACTATACTTAATAAGTACATTTAAAAATAATGGCGTATGGGTCGCTCGTGGATTGTTTGAATTGTTGTAAAAGAATCAACTACTATAAACCCCGTTTAAATGAAATGAGAAAAGACTCACCATTATGTCCGTGTCCTCACGCTTATCGAGTTTGTCTCGAAGATTTTTCTTGGTTTCGTCATCCATGACCTGAACATCTTGTTTGGTGTGTCCATCGTCAGTTAGAAGGGACAAGTAGCCATCATGGCCCATATCAATCACCTGGTTAATAGAATTATTGTTTTTACTTAGTGTTAGTGCGTTAGTGTTACATCTGGATCTTTGTACTTATTTTTTCCACGAATATATGGATCGGTTGTATTGACCTTTAATTTGCATTTAGATAAAGAAAACTCGTGTCATTACTTCTCGGTTTATGTGTACTTAATACGAACTTAATTGAAAATATTATATATATTTTGTAAAATTCATCTTAGTTATTAACATTTTATCATGATGATAATAATAGTAAATATGATTGTAATATAATCCACAGAAAGATGTTTTTCACTCTTTCTTTTGTGATATTTTAAATAAAATGATTATGGCGCGCTTTCAACGCTTTCAACTTCTATCACTGCGTGAATTCATTTTGGTAAGAGGTGTGTAAGTAATTTTATACAGACGTGTCTTTCAAATCAGGGTGTTGCGAATCAAAGAACTTTTTCCCCTTCTATTACCATTAAATCTACATTGACGACTCGACGAGTAGATCAAATTTAATGCAAGCTCTTAAAAATACACGTAATTACAATATTTTTTAACTAAACTATTGTAACAACACCGCTAAATTGAAAAGGTGAACGATTTTGTAATGATTGCCGAATGGAATGATATGAGAGGGGGGTCGAGTTGTGGACGAAATTATCGATATTTATTACCTTCCTTTGATAAATATACGTACTTTCCATTTTGTGTGTCTTCACGTACCAATCAGGCACTTGAAAATCCACACCACCCAATAAAATCATGGAAAGGTTTGGTCGATTTGAATGGAAGATTCGATCGTTTAAACGATTTCGACTGTTTTGGAAGGGTTTGAGTGAATGTTTGGAATGAATGAATGAATGTTTGGAATGAATGAATGAATGAATGAATGTTTGGAATGAATGAATGAATAAATGAAAAATGAATGAATGAATGAATAATGAATGAAGGAAGGAAGGAAGGAATGGAGCGCTGAGCGAGCGATTAAGAATGGTTTTGAATGAGGTAATTTCAGATGCGCGATGCGACTAACTGTACCTACCAGATACTCCTTCTTTGTGACCACAGGTACCGTCATTGTATGGGAGCTGGGAGTAATCTCCTCGTACTTCTTACCGGTAAACAGGTCCAGTCCAACAGCCAGAATCTTGGCATGGCCGTGCTTGCCGGGCTTGGATGTTGAAATATCAACGATCTTACATGGGTTCCCCTTCAGCATGGCATATCCATTCTTGCGCAGAGCTGACGCTTGGACAGGAAGTGTTAGCGACGCACCGGAACTGACCTCATCGATGGTGATGTCAATTTCTTCGTTGACGTCATTTCCGACAGCAGCTTCGCCGTCCTATTTAAATTGGAAAAAAAAACACTCTAATTTCGAGTACTAAAGATGAACAATGTAATTTGAGAGCATTCTCGTGTCATCCGCTGAACACAAAGAAGCAATTTTGAGTTGATGAATACATTAAAGACTGCCATTCAGACAATTAGATAGATGGGCGGACGAACACGAGTACGGTGGACTGCCCTATATCCTAATGATGGTTGGACCTTAAGACATTCTTCAAATCGAAATCAAAGAACAAAGTTTTGGTATGATTCAATCAGAAATAGCATCAATTTTAATTTGAAGGTATCAAAAATAATGTTAAAAAAGAATAGTGTACTGGTTATTATCTTTTCCAAAATATATTTTTGCTAGTTTTTTTTTTAATTCGACTTTATGCAGTTTTGTCAAATTATCTCATAAATCATAAACAAGAGGACCTAAATGGCCCTAAATCGCTCACCTGAATTTCATTGGTCCAGTGGACGTCACCCAAGTAACATTCTGGCAAAGTTTTAATTCCAATTTGCCTAGAGTTTGGGGAGATGTAATTATAAGAGGACAAAGTGAAAATAAATCCCGTTCTGCCATGCCCATTTTTATGGTCAAATTAGAATGTCTCAAAAATCGTTGAAAAGGGTCAACAAAGGTAATTTTTGGCAAAGTTTGTTGAGGACGTGGTGTTGTCAACAGATTGTATAGTGCCCAAGGGGCCCTCCTTACAACTACTATATTTAAGGGATGGACAGATCTAAACAAACCTGTTTTAGTAGAGGGGAACATTCATGCCAAAATCGATTGAAATTGTACGATTGCTTTCGAAGAAAGGATATTTGAAAGTTTTGAACTTGAAAAGGTGCCCCACCCTGTCATGCCCATATTTGGGGACCAATCGAAGTTTCAATGACGTCTTTTGAGATGGGTCGTCACCCATAGAACTTTTCTGCCAAGTTTGGTTGAAATCAGTCTAATGGTTACTAAACATAAGACGTCTAAAGATTCCGGGTTCAAAATTAGCCCGACCCTACCACGCTCATATTTAGCGGTCAATCAAAATCCCCAAAACAAGTCTTGAGAAGGTAGATTTACAGGGATGAATCATATTCTTCATTTAAATAGGTTAAAAAAGAAAGAAATAAAATCGTATTTGAACAACATATCCAGTATTCAAGTAAAGAGGTCGAGATTTTGCACTCATGAGAATGTTATTTTGTCGATTTTAATGTTGTCTCTTTTGTTTATTTTGTTTATTCATTTAGTAATCTGCATGTATGTACTCGTAAATCAATACACTTTGTTAAGATTAATTAAATAGCGCTTCCAATTATGAATGAAACAAATTACCCTTCAAAAACAAGTACATTGTAGCTCGTAAATACCGATATCTTAGTCCGTAATTACGTATTTTTGTCGGGGTATAAACGACTTTTAGACCCTGGAAAAAAAATAGTTAAAATCAAAACCCTTACTAGTCTATTGGTGAAATTCTTTGCAGCTCTTCTATCCTTCTTCATTTTTAAACTATCTTGTGGGCAATATTTTCAAACGAGAAATATGAAGTTACTGTCCGATTCGAGCGAATTTATTGAAATGCGTCTCTTCAATTTCACAACCCGATAAAACGACTAGTTTACCCTTACTCATTGTAACATTCAATCTTGCCTATATGGGAAGAACTAAACAGAACTATTAAGCAATAAACGAAATAATTCTCCCGACATTTTCCCATCTAAATGTTAATTTGATCAATTCCCGATGCAAAAATGATAAATTAGATTTTTAATGAATGGTTTAAGGTAAGAAGAAGTCAAAATTATCAGAGCAGTAAAAGTAAAGGGTCGAGGTCCTATTTTTAGCTGTGGCCCGTCTGCTTAATCATATGACTTGTATTTAGATATTGCGCGGCAGTTGTGCAATAATATACTGAGCACACAAAGTTTAAGAATTCGATTACGACAATTTCAAATTCAATTCATTTTTACATATCAAGTTTTATAAACTGTGTAATCACCTATTTATTAAGATTAAATTTGACCCGTCAGGCAAAATGGGACCATCTGGGGAGTGCGTTTAGTGTCGTTAAGTGTCAGACTGCACCGACTGCGCGGTCTTATTTGGATCGAAACATTTTTGCACTTGACCGATTCTCTATATCTATAATTATTATTCACATTCCTGTATTAAACTATTGGAAATGCGAACACAGGTTGCCCTTTCTAAATCCAATCTCTTTTACGTGCCTTATTTAACAGAGTTCTGAGATGGTACTTTTTCGCATGGCCAGTCGCAAAAATGAAATGTTCACATATTTTATATATGTGACCCGTCACGAGAAAAGGGACCATCTGGAAATTTCGTTAAATAAATATTTGAAAAAGAGATTGGTTCTAGAATAGGCCAACCAGAGGTCGCGTATCAAAAATTCTTTCACGGAAAGTTAGGGTGGTTATTCTAGATTCAGAAAATTAGTAAAGTGCGAAAAGTTTCGACCCTAGTCAGTCTGCGCAAACCGTGCAGTCTGACAAGGGTAGACCATATACGCACTTCCCAGATGGTCCTTTTTCGCGTGACGGTTCACATTTAAAAAGAAATCCTTTTGAAAGAATAGAGTAGTTCTCGAGGATAATTTGCTTCATCGAGTTGTAAGAAGCCTGATATGATATGTCGATATGCTTTATGGTAAACTATACAGCAGAGCACTGTTTACGTGATATTTATTTACGTTTGAAAATGAATCTCTGCAGCTGCAAAATTCTTACATGTTCCCGACCCATGATAGGTCAAAACCTCTAATCGACAAAAATGATTTGAGATGAAAACTTTTGTCTGAATTATTGCTTCAAACATTTATTTTATAAGGTTGCTATGAAAGAACCGAAGACGCTGGGGTATACATGTAACAAACTGTTCCCTTGACGACAGGTGAACGCGTTCCTACAGATGACTAACCGCGGATCTAATGGCTTAGATGGAAGGTCTTTATACACCCCGCTTCTCTCTCTCTCTCTCTCTCTCTCTCTCTCTCTCTCTCTCTCTCTCTCTCTCTCTCTCTCTCTCTCTCTCTCTCTCTCTCTCTCTCTCTCTCTCTCTCTCTCTCTCTCTCTCTCTCTCTCCTCCCTCTCTCTCTCTCTCTCTCTCTCTCTTTGTACCTTTCTCTGTCTCTTCCTGTCCGCTTACTAATATTACATGAGCCTGTGCGTGACATTTCCAACAAGTCGCCAGGTGCGCACTGGACCAACATTTACGAGTCTAGACAGCCATATAGTTTAATAAGAAGATGACCACGCTTTATTAAGCCACTTAGAGACCTTATCCATCTACAGGGCGCAAAGTAAAGACCCTGTTCAGACTGTGCAGATGCACAGGCTGGTCAGAGTCTTTTCCTGGCGCACATTTGAAATTGTTGGAAATGTCACGCACAGGCTAATATCTTATTATCGATTACGTCATAAATCAAAACGTCGTTACATTTGCCTTTTGAATGACCTTCCATATCACAATTGTTTTATTTACTTCCAACATCAGTTGTGTCAAGGATAATGAGGCACTCGAGTGTGCAAATAATAACATCTTATGATTGATGCTCATCCTTCACAAAAAATCCTTACCGAATCACTCGCTCAGCGAATCATTTTCAACACTCACTCAAATCATTCATAACGCTCCAAAATGCGAATTACAATTCGTTTAAATAACTAAAATATTCATATTTCCGTTGTTTATCACAAAATCGAAAGCGTTTGTATGGTTCGCAAAGAATACATATTTATTTGTAGAATATGGAGTTATTTCATTAAAGGGGGTTAATAATCGCTTATCAACTTGAAAGAACGATTGAGGTTACATTCCATTACCTCACTTTACCGAGATATCATTCAATCTCGCTCTTCCGATTTTATTCTGAAATAACTCCATGACCATTAAATGTAATCAATTTCGTGATGGTCTTATTTATACCCATATAATTGCAATCCAATAAAATAAAGAACTTTGATTGGTTTCAATCGCATCACGTGGGGAAATCCATTGCACTTTATTTCTGTATAAAATGCAATAGGTCTTTCGGGAAACCCCCGAAATTAGATCTGCAAGACCTGTGTTGTAGGAACTCGAATTAACCTAGTTCCCGATCATCAACGCAACATTGATATTCAATCTATTATGAATTAACATATTTTCGAAAGAATTTACGATAACAAGCATGCAGTTGTGATTCTGAGCCGACCTAAACTTAGAAAACAGCGAGTCGACGACAAGCAACCCTCTCAACAAAGACCGACCACGCCGTTTTCGGTCAAAAATACAGACTTACTTGGCAGAAACAAGCTCATTTGTCATAAGTACCTCTACGAATTTTAATGTTGTCTTTTATTTGTGTATCATTTGTTTTACTATATGACATTTCACTTCGATAGCGAGATAAACAATACACGATCTAAAAATAGATCGTGTAATTTATACGCACAGAAAGTAGACTTGAAGCTTTAATGTTTGGCTGAGTATTTTAATAGTTTCTTCGATCTAGATGATTGCAATTATACGGGACGAGTGTCTTTTTCACTGCGTTTATTGGCGTATAAAGTGCAATCGCCTTAGCACATGGCAAATAACGCCCGTAGGGCGTTATGATTAAGCCATGTGCTATGGCAATTGCACTTTATACCCCAATAAACGCATCCCAAAGACACTCATCCCTATAATACTTATAAATGCATTAGATACTTTTAAATGGAAAGAAAGAATGCCATTCCAGTACAATATGTTAGGATGACAAAACTGTTACAAACTTTTAAGAAATGATACCAAACTTTGCAAACATGCACGAGCACAGTGGTGCATAATTTGCAAACAGTTGTGAATACGTTTTCCGTCTTAACTAGGGTCAAAACTGAGAACCAACATAAGGGTCGAGATCTTAGGATAGAAATAAAT
The DNA here is from genome assembly GCA_948146395.1 of Fragum whitleyi. NCBI lineage: Eukaryota > Metazoa > Mollusca > Bivalvia > Cardiida > Cardiidae > Fragum > Fragum whitleyi. The sequence goes on from OX411554.1 coordinate 60,310,682, forward strand.
ACATGTACTACATTCGTTTTGAAGAAATCGTATCCTAAGCCTGTCTTCAGGGACCGCTGTATTAGACAAATGATATACCCATTGCGGTTCATGTGGCCTTGAATTATATCTCAACCGAATTTCATTTGTATTGATTAAGTGTCGGATTGGTGCCAAGTGTGTCGAAAATAATTCCGTCCCGTATCACTCAAAACCAGATTTATGCAAAATTCCTTACGTAAGAGACGTTAAAGAGTAATAATGTCATGTAAAGTAACTATTTTGAATGAAGGAAACGACACCAAGTTATTTCGTTTTGACAAGAATGTCGACATTTTATCATCTTTGGTTATGAAACAGTGAGTCTTCCTGAATCCGGATTCTTTATTTGGGGTTTTTTTTTGTTGGTTTTTTTTGGTATTTTTTTTTCTTGGAACATAGCTTATAGTTAGAAAACATTTTGTTTTCGAAGATATAAGCAAATAAAAAACACAACCCTGTTGTATGAAGTGATAGAAAAAACTTATTTTTTTTTAAAGAAGGAGTGAAATGCTACTTTCCGCCATACCCCCGTATCGATTTTCTTTTTTTTTTTCAAAACACCCATCCTTGTCGTTAAGAAGTCTTAAGAAAACAGTGTATGATATCGTTGGAAAATCTCGATTCTGAAGAAACCGGGGCCTGTAGTCCTAAACATCTTGCTATCATTTTTTGCATAAGTCAAAATTAAAGTTGCTTCTACAGTAGATGTAGTAACTTAATATGGAATTCTGTCATGCATCGTCTCAATGGAATCGTCTTCTAAAGACGATTCCGGTGACACAATGCATGACAGAATCTAACAATAAATGAAAACACTAGGTACGATTTGTGATTTTTACATACTATTATTTTGTTCGTAAGAAGTTTAGTAAAACTGGACCCTGATTTGCACCGATGATGCAGAAATCTATTTATAGAACAGTACAAAAACGTGTACAGAAAATAAAATAAAAACCATCCATTCCAATTAAATTGCCAGATATCGTTCAAATGTCTCCAAAGCTTTATTTCAAATTGACCTCATAGTTACAGTAAATCACGTAGTAAAATTGACAATATAAATGATTTTGGAATATTTTTTGAATGATATTGAATGATTGTGCGGAGTGAGTTTTAAGTGAAATCAAAGGGATGTATTTCCATTTCGCTAATTTTATTCAGGGTGATCAAAATAAGCGATATTTATTAATCCCTTTAATAGAATATACGGACTTTTCTTGTTGTATTTTCCTGGACCAACCAGACACTTTAAAATCCACACAAGCCAATATAATCGTAGAATAATTTGATCAAATTGAATTAAATGTTGATTGTCTTGAACGATTTCGAAATGTTTATTAATGTTTTTGGGCGTTTTTGATTGATTTTGGAAGATTCTGGAATATTGAGTCTATACAGTTAGAAACATCATGAAATTGAAATTCACCTAGATCAAAGCCATTGTAAACTGCTTCATTATTCCAAACACTCACTAAAACTATTAAAAGACGCTCTAAAAATCAATGAAAAGAATGATATCAACAACAACATTCAAATTGAAAATCGCTAGAAAAACACCATTTTACTAACTTGATTAAATTTGTACCCGTCGGATTGGTTGTTGGAGACATAGAGGCTAATAATAGATTTTGTAAGCATATATGATTAGAGGGGGGGGGGGGGGGGTGGTAATGAATATCGTTTATTTTGTTCATAATGAACAAAATAAGCAATGGAAATTACCTCCCCTTAATTTCATTCAAAGCTCCCTCGTGGCACTCATTCTATTTCATTCCGAAATCATTCAATATCACTGATCATGTCAATTGAACGTTGTTACCAACTGTACTTCTCATCAAATGAGTTGCATGAACACCCTCGTCTGGATCAAATCTCCTACCAAAATATCTTCCTTTCAGTAATCCTATAATGATCAACGACGATGATACTCATCCTTACCCACATTAAGTCTTCCACCAATGGGTTGATAAGCATAGACCTAAGTGGGATAGCAGCTGGAGGCTAGGAAAGGGTGTAATGGTAGTACCGGTGCGAGAAATACCAGGAATCCCTTGTTATGTGCTCCAGCCGCCGCGATATAACTGAAAGATTGGTGAACATGCCGTTAAACCCCATTTAAACAAAGATACAATATTATTATGTTCAAATTAGCAACTAAGCGCCAATCAAAAATGTGGTCTACCACGCGCATTAGGGCAATCTGGTAACACCCTAGATTTAAAAAAAAAAGGAAGAAAGAAAATTGGTTCTAGATTAGGTCAACCGAATGTCGAATTTCAAAAATGATTTGACAAAAAGGTCGCATGATCATTTTAGATTCAGAAAATTATCCGAATGTACAATTCAAACAATAGTTTGACGCGACGGTAACATCATCAGAAAGCGAAAAGTTTTGACCCTATTCAGTCTGCGCAATCCGCCCGAACAGGCTGTCTAGGGTCGACACTTTACGCACTACCTACATGTATAGATGGTCTATTTTCGCCGGACGGATCACAACTGTACACTATGCTAATATTTTCGCGTTTCCTGCTGTCTAAAGAGACAATTGCTAACGGCGCTGTCTGACTGACTAGTCAATACTATAAGCATTTCCCTTTAGGCCGATTTTCGCCTAACTTGCCCAAACTATAAATAAGGCCAATATTTCCTGCCATGATTCTGTCCAAAGAGACAGTCGTTGGGAGACAAATTAGTCCGTGATGAACGAATAGCGTGTCTCTGGTCAATCTTCAGCTCGGTTAAACGGTCAGGAACTCATTGTCTACAGGTCTTTTAGCTGAATAACGATCAGAAAATATGGCTTTTGGAGAGAGAGAAAGGCGCCTGCACACGTCTGCACACGTGAGTGATATATCGTTCTCGGGCGACCAGGTCGCGTTCAGTATGACAAAACAGTGCAGACAATTTCAATTTTGCGCTGCTTTGAACTCAGTAGCACTGACAAAGCGGAGTACTATTTGCTCTTTACATTGATCTGTCATCTGAACACAGGACAGATCTAGAGCTGAAGCTATAATTTTGTTCCATGCTTAAATAAGAATTTACCCAACCTTCAATCTGATGCGGTGAAATTGACTCTCATTTCGATCAAAACCATTCCAATTCGCTCGGTCAGCACTCCATTTATTCATTCCAAACACTAATTCAAACCATTCAAAAACGCTCAAAATCACAAAAATAATATTATCAACAATTATATTCAGAATGAAAATCTGTATAAAAAATCCACAATTTCACCGACTTTATTGAATTCTATTTAAAAGCGTTTGTTTGGTTCGTGAAGTTATGGAAAGCTTTCAATAGAACTTGTGTGCATAATTTATTAAGGGGGTAGTATATACTCAAGCACAATGAAAGCTCCGACCAAAAAACTAGCACAAACTGTCCTAAAATATTAGATTTTCAATCTACTCCTTTGATCGTCTTTCAAAATTGGTGGTCATTAAAAAGTCCCTTTCGGCTTGCTCATTTAATTGGCTTTTGAAGAAACTTTTAAATAGTATTATTAAAAGCACTGTTTCTTAGCAAATAAAAATACAGCATTATATTTCACATTTGTTCTAAGCAAAGAGCATTCAATATGATCTGAACTTACGTATGTTATTGGATTGACTAGGAACAGTATGTGAGTTTTTCAATAAAATCAAAGCATCGTAAATAACCTTTTGACTCGTATTTTCGAGTGATTTGAACGCCTACGACATGTTTAGGTCCATCAGGGATGCCGAAGGTACGGTGAAGACCTGGAAATTAAAGAGCGTTAGCCCATGCTCGAATCAACTGTCTAGACTATGGCAACCGTACAACAAAGTGATTGCTAGCATTTTGTACTGGGTTAGAGGTTAAGTTACCAAAAATCGAACGACAGAAAGGGTTTGCAAAGCGACTTCGCAGATATTAGATTAACGATTTTTAACTTTTTTCTTAGGTCATAGGTTCAAAACCTTCGATCGTTTCTGATCTTACTCTAACATAGTTGTGTAGTAAATAGTCCTTTACAAATTGAGCCTGTGCGTGACATTTCCAACAATTTGAAAATTCGTGCAGTGTAAACATTGAGTAGCGTAGACTGCCACAAACTGTAAATGTAAAGTTACCGGATGGTCTACAGATACTTTGATACCTTATCTATCTACTAAAAGCATAGTGAAGACTCTGGTCAGACTGTGCGGATGCACAGGTTGTTCAGAGTCTTTGCTTTGCGCATATTTGAAGTTGTTGGAAATCTCACGCACAAGCTCAATTTATTTAGATTGGTAATATTCATGTCTGAAGTTTAGATACATTACATCGATCTACGAGAAAAAAATCTTGTGATGCGTTTCCATTGCTCGTGAGTATATACCGCTATTTTTTCCACCTTGAACAAAATTAGCAATATAAAATTAGCTCCAATTAATGTCATTCGAAACTCACTCAACACACTCATTCCATTGTATTCCGAATTCAGTCTGATATCTTTCAGATTGTCATTTTCACTATGTTGTTTGCTGTATTAAAGTACTGTATTTTCTGTTACCTTTCATCCCACAATTAACAAAACTCATTTTGAGTCGGGCCATTTTCCCCCAACCAATTGACGAGTTTTACCCTGGAGTTATAATAGCAGCTGGTAGCTCAAAAGAAGTGTTATGGAAGTACTCATTCGGAACACCACTCGGCCAATCTCACGATCAACCTCGGGTGTACATAGACGGACTATTTTTAAAGATTACGGGAAACCATTGTGAAAAATCGATGACGTCAGTTAAAATTGCGTAAGCCCTCGAACCTTTGAGTAGAAAACTTTCGACGTCGTCAACGCTACTCGTTCAAGTCACTGACGGGAAACCATCGTATCCTTATTTAAATATCTTTAGATTCTTAAATAACGGCGGAAAAATATTAATTTCTGAGAATGGTTCATCATTCTCAAAAATTAAGATTTTTCAGTCGTTATTTACTGTAAAAGATATTAATCTAAAGATAGCGCTGGTTATTTCCGCGCTAGTTTTTGGTGGACGTTTATGTTCACCAGAGTTAATACCACGTAAGAACAATCCTATCAGATGTTAATAGGCTTTCGAAACAGTAGTGTTCACTAAGATTCAATCTACTTTTTTCCAAGAACTGTATTCTTCTGACAACCATGTATTTTAAATATGGAGCAAAACAAGGATTCTACATAACTTGTTGAAACCTCAAATACATATTTTTCTTTTATACCCAATGGATCAGACAATCACTCTTTAAACTACACCCGGCATAATGCCGAAAGATATCGAAACCTTGTAATTACAGGACTTTGGTTGACGATCGACGATATATATTGAGAAATGTATATCTGAAGCAAGATGCGAAATTGGGTCAGGACATTCTCAGCATTCACATTTTAATAGCAAAACTATTGAAACCATATTTACGAAAAAAATCGGTTAGCAACCACACGAGAAGTCGGCCCTTATTAGTATCATGTACAGAGCTTGTCACCACTGCAGAGTTCCCTTATCAATTTTTCCAGTAACTGCAATACAGTTACAATTTAAAACAGCGAGAAATATATACTCAGTTCCAAAAGAAAGTGTGCACTTTTCAATTTTAAATATCTCGGAAATTAGACAACCTACCGGCATGAAATGTGACGTTCCCAAAGAGTATTGCATACGATATTTTATAACAAAAATCTCGTGATGTTCAAACATTTTCTGCTAAGTTGGGACATTTGATTTTCCATGTTTTGCATGTGCATCACACGTTAGATGACTATTTGGTCCAAAATTGCATTCAGATGAATTATTGTGGCTTAGTAATTCATAAAATAACATCTTCATTGCAGATGTATGAACTACAACTGCGATGGTTGACTTATGATTAACGTTGGTGAACGAAATCAAACCTTGTCAGATTAAGAACCTCAGCAAAATTGATTAAGAATTAATTTTTTCAATAGAAAAGTGGGGGCATCATTTTCTCAGGCCTATAATGAACAAATCGTCATAGAACGCAATAGCACTGTTCGACGACAAGTTACTGGCCTAACGACGTAGTAATTACTAACGTTGACGCCAACGTAACGTCTGCATGAAAAATAAAAATTGTGTTTGAAATTGGCCTGCGATGTCTCTGCAAACTCTACAATGCAACATATGCACATAGCTCTTACAATAGAACAAGCTGTATGGAGGTAATATTTAAACGCTATAAGTTCTGTTTTCGCGTATGCAGTATGCGATGCTTGTCAAAATCTGATTTGACATTGAATTTCAAAAAGGTCTTATCTAAAGTAATTTAAAACTTACTCCTTAAATGTTCCCAAATTTTGTAAAAATCGAGAAAAATGCAAAATGTAAAACTGCACAATTTCTTATGGAACTCAGTATAGACAAGGTGAACGTCTTTGTAATGATTTCCGAATCAAATGGAATGAATGGATGGAACAAATTCTGCGTGAAATCTAAGGGAGATAATCTAATATCGCCAATTTTGACTTATTTGGACGAAATCAGCGATATTTATCTCCTCCCTTAAAAAATATACGTTCTTTCCAATATATGTGATCAAGTACCAATCATACACTTTCAGACCCTTGCCACCCCATAATATCACGGACAGTTTTGAACGATCTAAATGAAATGTCGATCGTTTTGAACGAATTAGAAATGTTTGGAGAGTTTTTGAATGGTCTGAATGAGTGTTTGGAAAGAATGGATGGAATGCTGAGCGAGCAAATAAGAATGGTTTTAATCTAGGTAAATGTCAATTTCATGATGCTTTTATAAGGGGGGTCGGGGGGTTGGAGAGATTTTTGGGGAGGGTTTTTTTTTTTGTTTGTTTGTTTTTGTTTTGTTTTGTTGTTGGTGTTACTGTTGTTGTTGTTGTTGTTTATTTGGTGTTTTTATTTGTATCTGTTGTTATATTTGTAGTTATAGGAAGTTGTTCAAAGCGGTGTTTAAGCCAGGTTCTTAAACGCAAGCAATCGATCGCTTGCTATCCTTGGCGTGTCTAAACCTGATAGAATGGCCTCTAATGAACGAGTGACTCCAAATATCACTAATTACTATAATGCATTGATTTGACTTTAAAGACTTAGAGTCAATGACATTCCGTCTATCGGCGTACAAAATGTCTTAGCTACAGCCTTAATCGAACTTTAGTTACGACACTTACGACACGCCCAACGGCGATTAATTCCACCAAGATCCCCCAGGTTAATGACCGGACCTCCAACCTTAATCCAGACACTTTGGGGACGGGCGTATTTCAAAAGTTCATTCCTTGAGTTAAACTTCAATTCGTTTATTGATACATTTCAGGCCTCCAGCCTATTGTACATATATGTTACAAACAAGTTACATAAACATGTGTACAGTGATGGTTAAATTAACACAATAATGTATTTAGACATGGTTACAAGATGGAAATGTGTTCTTTTTTTTGTCAAAATAAAACATTCTCTTCAACATTTCAATTTTTCCTGGCCAGCATTGCACGATAGGGGACGTGTCTCAGTAGTATGAGACACTCCCCCTTTCGTTCAGCGCTCGCTTATGAACATTTATAAGTGCATATTACAGTTCCAAAATAAATTTTCTTCTCTGTAGTGAGTGATAGATGTAACGGGAAATGTTTCTAATAATCAAGTCATTTTTGCTACTAAGTAGCATATTCATCTTATGCTTATTTGGCTTTTTGTAATATTTTTCCGGTATGTAAACTTGTCTAAGGTCAGCATATATTCTACATTGGAAAATAAAATGGTATTCGTCTTCTACTAATTTTGACGAGCAAACTTTACATAAACGTTGTTCTCTTGAAATATTGTCGTATCGGCCTCTTTCTATTTCTAAGGAATGAACTCCAGTGCGGAATTGCGAGTAGGCATGTCTAAATTTTTTAATAGTTAGTACATCAAAATAATATTCTTTCTCAAAAGATGGTTTAATATATCTATAAACACACAGCTTTGGACTATTTTCAACGGACTCGTGCCAATGTTGTATGTATTGATCTTTCAATCTTTGGGTAAAAATATTCAAAAATTGTACTTCATCGTTAACAACTTGACTATGCCACACATGTCCAAAACCGTTTTGACATAGTAATTTTTCAACTTCCCTCGCCCAATTAAAATGAGGTCTACTTTGATAATTATCATTTAGGAGCATGAGGTAGCATTGTTTTACAAATCGTTCCTGTGGCATTTTTAAAATCCTCAACCAATACTTGATACACCGTCTAGAACTTTCTATGTATAAAGGGAAGCGGGCACAATCACCCAAAACTGCGACATTGGTTGAATTCATACTGACACTCAGGAACCTTTTACATGCATAGTTTAGGACTCTCTCACATGGTTCTCTTGAAACAAATCCCCAAATTTCGGCGCCATACATCAAAATTGGTAATACTTTTGTGTCAAATACTTTAAAGAATACAGTGTAAGGCAACTGACCATACGAATTTAATGACGATATAATTGAAAGTAGTGCTCTTTTAGCTTTGACTGACATATCGTTTGCCATGTAATTTAATGATAGTGCTGATGTAAATGTTATACCAACATAGGTAAAGGATGAAACAATTTCTAATCTTTCGCCTCCAAAAGACCATTTTTCGAATTTTGACAATTTACCACCCTTCTTAAAAACCATAATTTTACTTTTCTGTGAATTTACCTTTAAGCAACTGCTTTGACAAAAATCATGTAAAAAATTTAATTGTCTTTGAAGGTCCTTAACTGTTTCTGCGATTAATGCTACGTCATCTGCGAATAACAGGATTAAAATTTCAATTAGACTATTTGGCTGTGGCTGGATTCCTCTTAGATTAGGATCTTCTCTCATTTTCACTGCTAATTCATTGATAAATATAGCAAATAACTTTGGCGAGGCCATACATCCTTGCTTTAAACCTATTTTACAATCAAAGTAATCAGTCATATAGCCATTATATCGGACGCACGATTTGACCTGCTTATACATTGCTTGGATAGACTCGAATAAGTGACCTTTTAATTCGACTTTGATTAGAACTTCCCATAGCTTTTTTCTTACTACCGAGTCGAACGCGGTTTTAAAATCAATAAAAGCGACATACATTTTGCCCCCCTTTTTACGCAAGACTTTAGATATAAGAGATTGCAGGATGAAAGCGTTGTCTATGGTACAATAGCCAGTTCGAAAACCTGATTGTGATTCATCAATTTTGTCAAATATGTTTGCAAAACGAATTGAATTGAATTGAGTTAAACTTAACTTTCACTGCATCTCTAGAAATTTATCTGTTCAAGTTAGCAAAAATAATTCTTTAGCTAATTTTTAGAAGTTTTATAGATATTAACTTTAGAACCTCGTGAATTTGACACTCATCATGATGAAATCCATTCTAAATCGCCTCATTCATTCATCCACCCATTCATCCAAAAACTCCCTTAAACTTTTTCAAAAAAACGTTTGAAAATCACTTAAAACACTACATGTATATCAACAACTACATTCAAGATAAGCATCGTATTATAACACGATGACGTAAAACTCATATATGAAATTAGCCGCTGCATAGCGCAGTTAGTAGCGCGTCGGACTGTCAATCAAGGGATCCCGGGTTCGATCCCCGTCGGCGGCACTCATCCTTTCCGACTATTTGTCTATCACCAATTGGTCGAAACTCGTAGACCTTTGTGAGATAGCAGCTGGAGGATATGAAAGAATGTAATGGTAGTACTGGTGAGAGAAATACTAGAATTCATTGTGAGGTAATCCAGCCGCCCGCGATATAACTGAAAAATTGTAAAAAGAGGCGTAAAACCCCATTCAAATAAACAAATCATATATGAAATAAGAAGAAATTACATAAAACTTTATTGCCAATAAAAAACATAAGTCATGTGTTTAACGGTGTAAACAGATAGCTCCGCCCATTTTTTCCGTCATATAGCCCACGTGCTGAAGCCTTCTGTGAAATTCTCCGCCACTATTATTAATCTTTCATCAATTTCCCACACTGAGAAATGTTTTAAACTATTTTACAACCAGAAAAGGGTACTAAAACTCTTTTCAAAATTGTGATCGTGTTAACATTTGCAGTGCAGCAAAAACGTTTCATGTTTTTTTAAACACATCTCTGTCTGATAAGACGAAATGCTTATTATCAACCGATGAACCATAAATTTTGTTAACAAATTATCTATAAACATACCTCTCTTTGAAAGTGGAGCCCAAGAAAAAGTATTTTAATTTTAGGAAAAAAAATAAAGATACATTGAGGCGAGATTCTGTGCCGGTTAACGCCATAATAACTATTGCCTACGTTTTACTTTTTTCTGGAAAAAAAAGCTGTATATATGATTACTCATAGAAGAACAGCGAAATTTTAAGAAAACTTCATTTATTTTAGATATTTACATACGGCCCTCTTAGCCATTAGCATGCAGCATTTATTGTGGTAATGAAAAGACAACATAAAATAATTTTGATAAAAAATAGTCGAAATTATAGTTCGAGTTTCTCGTTTATCCGTCATATAACATCGTTTTCACGATTATTACGGAAAAGTTGTTACCATAATCTCTAAGCTAAACCATATACTCATTACACTTGTTAAGTAGTAACCGTGTAATTAAGCGGTTATATTTTTCCGTAAGTCATACAATGAATTGTCTCATCTTAATCGTATTTTCCTTAAATTATCGGACAGGAACCATCGTCAGAGCCAAGGCGTATTTTTCTTAGAGGATATTGAATGAGTTTCCATGGGGTCGATGACGAGTTAAATAAATTTTATGCTCTATTAAGGACGATTTCGGGAGTTGGTTTTTGAGCAACGTCTTTGCGCATCTAGCTCTTCAAAAAGGAGTACGCGCTCCAAACTTGCACTTATCTCGGACGTAACAAAACACTACAAAAACCCTCTAAACTTTATATTGCGGAAAATGCTTTCATGAAGACGATTAATTAATCCTATCACTAAAACATAATTATATAAATTATCGCAGCCATTTTATTTTAAAGAAATAAAGGATATGACGTCAGCGTCGTTTTTGTAGGTATTTGTGACGTTAACGTTTCCGCGCATAATCAGACATCAAACAACGTTATCAGTCCTATATCCGATAGCTACATGGAACCGTCACATTTCATTTTGACGGGGTTAATTTTTGAAAGGTTGACCTTGATAAACGATCCTGTCGTTGTCAAATGATCATGTCAGATTTTAAATTTTCAATGTTTGGATCATTTTTTAACAGACCTGGGTGTATTTGAAATTTTATTGGGGGATGGGGGTGTGAGCACGATAGATGACCTTGATCTCATCATATGACTTCGATCAGGGAATTTGATGATGCTTATTGACAAGATCAATTATTATTCCATATGTGAGTATTCTATTTTCAACAGGCTTGAAGATTTTGAAAACACTAGATTTTTGCGTGATTTATGTAACGTTGACCTTAACAATTGACCTTGACCTTTTCATATTATTTGACCTTGGGGTTTGTTGACGCAAAAAAGTGATACCCTAATTGTTGAGGAATTCAAGTCCATAATCGATTAATTTAAGAAGGATTGAATATCATTGATTTTGTACATAAAATTGGTACGAGAAAAAAATCTGGAGTGATTTTTACTTAGCTTCAAAACTGGGTGACCTAGAATTTTGCAATTTTTCTCAAAAATAAGCACGGTGACCATACCTTTTTTATATCAATATCACACGAACATATAATTATCTACACTATATATTAAAAAATAAAATTTTCTATCTCAGAGTTTTTGAGAAATTTGATCAAAAGTTATAAATTTTGAAAATATTCTCGTTCATTTTCGATACACCCGTTTTTACGCATTGGGAAAAAATATGTTAAAAACATTATTTCTCCTTTCAACCGATAATTGTGTATTAGATTCAGTGCAAATAACTTCCTTTCTATGAAATTAAAATAAAATTGAAAATAGTTGTTTGATTAGATTTGATTGTGTTACGGTTTTATGTAATAACCAAGAAATGAAAATCGGACAAAAATTTACTGAATATAAAAAATATGAAAAAATAAAAAAAATGCTATCTCAGAAAATTAATTCTAGCAATCGTCCTTAACACTAGAAAATTATCGATTTAAGACATTCCGCGAAACATGTAGGCCTAAAGGAATGCCGTTTTCAAAAGGACGTCAGCAAACACAACGGAAATACAACATTGCTTTACGTTCTAATCGCATTTGCATAATAATACCACTAGTTAAATAACACCCATGTAATATCAAAAGAATTCAACGGGTTTATTTCATTCCCGCAACGTAGGTCATATTGTAAGCTACGTTACTTACATTGTACCTTGCTAAGGAACATGCCGTCACTGGGTTACCGAAGTTCGGAATGAATACGATGCAGTGCATATTTTACTCTGATTTAAAAAAAAACCCACTGCCAATGGCATGAAAAATCCCGAAAATTCTAACTATAACAAATACGATAGACTATCGGCTCGCAGACTAAATATCAATCGATCTTCGTAACGATAATGTTAAGACATATCGCCATGTAGGAAAAGCCGCATATCTTGTATTTACTTATTACTATTAACATTAAAGATAATTATTTTAGACGTTATAGTCATTTTGTGTCGCTATTTGTTTGGAATAATAAAAACCGATATCAAGGTATGTACGTGTAATTCTTCTTCTATTATTATTATTTCATTTTCAGTAGTAGTAGTAGTAGTATCATCATTATTATCATCTTCATTAGTATTATTATTATTATTTTTGTTATCATTATTACCATTATTGTTATTATCATTATTATTACTGCTTATTCAATTTTTTTACCTTGAATGATTATAGAACCACGATTGAAATTGGAAATAGATAGTAAAAGATTAAACGACAAAAAGGGAGAAATCCTATAATAATTGGAATAAGATTAAAAATTATAGAATTTTATTTTAGTTCCGATGGGGGGGGGGGTCTTAAGACTTGTACGTGACCCACCACGCGAAACGGGGCCATCCATGCAAAAAATATCGGTCCAGGTCTGGCTGCGCAGGTGTATATTTTTATTTAAAATTCATCCAGGTAACAAATTAAAATTCGAAATATTTTGAAATGAACAAATTAGAAATCGGTATAGTTTACAAACTTCACGTCAACGTGATTTAAGATGAACGTATGACAAGGTAAATAATATAAAAATGAGAGAATCTAGTTACTTGAAAATTTATCTTTCATTAATTTATTTATTTATTATTCTTTAATTTTACTTCTTAGTTTATACCCGTCGTCTTGCCAAGATTTTATTACATCAACTTTGACGACCAAAAGCTGTAATGGGCACAGTTTTACAAAAGATTTAGACTATCGGCTGGCAGATTTGATAAACAAATCGATCTCTCCAAATATCGAGAAAATAGAACCCAGTCTTCATTAGCCAATAGGCAGTGGTCTAACATGTACATACTGAAAAAAGGAAATCTGTTATCTTTTTGCTGTCATTTTCTTAAATTTGTGTTTGGATTACTTAAAAAAAATCAAATATAGGTATGTACTTATGTTTAATGCTTTTGATGGATTATTTCTAGATAATTTTACCGCCAGTAAAATTATCGAAGTTATCAAGGATTTTTTAGAGATTTAAACTTGCGGGTCTCATTTTACATAATGCATGTTCAAAATGACGCACACTGGCAGCGATTTCGCATCACAGGGCTGATCATTGTCTTCAATTCATACTTCTATGAAATAAAAATCCTTATCGTGCTTGTGTGTTACTAGTATACCTTTTTTCAAATTTATGGATTTATGAAACTGAAAACAAAGTTGAATTGTATGAATACAGTCGTTAAAAGCTGATTCATAAATAAGTATGATATTGACAAGAGTTTCCTTTCCCTATAGATAGAAAAAAATAGTATGTTTTATCGGTTAATGAACAAGACAGAGATTGTTCTTCTACTGAAACACACGATTATTAACATCAATTCTTGTCATTCTTAAAAAGAAAAGAAACCAACTTATTCAAAAGTGTAAAATAAATAAAAAGTATGAAATAAAAAAAATCGATCCTTAAAGGTACTTCTGAAAGAAAAAATGAATCTACAAAGAAATAGATATACAATCTTTCAGTATCTTTAGAATTAGTTACACCAGAGTTATTAATTACAAAGATAGTGGAGCCGTAACAGTTCCGCAACGTTTCGGAAGTCATTAACTTTAACAGTGTTAACCAACGTTTCCTAATGATTTCATTAGAAAAAACATCGGTTAACTTTGTTAAAGACCACGAGTTCCGAAATGTTGAGAAACCCATACGCGTTCTCTACCTTAAATTTATAAAGGCGATGAATGGTGTGATTGTTGACTTCATGGAGGTATGAAGAAAATAAACACACTGTATAAGAACGAAAGCAGATTCATACATAAGTGTGATAAGGTTTTTGATTTCAAACCTATATGAAATCAATAAGTATTTTGTTCATTTCTTATCATTTTATATAAATAAACAAACATGTTTAGAATTATTATAAAAAAAAAGACAAGTCGTTGCGGTACTACTTTATGCGGAAGCTTACATAATAGACGTGTACTGAAAAGTGTATTCAATAATTAATAAAGCCAATATTTGACAAAATCAGAACGTACATATTTCGATTGATACACCTTACACCAAGTTATCAACAAGCAAATGTATACTAAAAATGTAACTATCTTTAGACGCCCATTTAATGCTTATGCTTTTAGTATCGCAGCAAAATTAAGGTAAGCAAAAATATCAATACGTGTATCAAATCGGTTGTCACAAACAAATTCTTCATTGTCCAAAATGGTTTCACAGACATTTTGGTAGTTTTTCACTGTTAGATCTGCCAAACGGACTAATTCTATTATAAAAGAAGTGAGACGGTCGTCTGTGAATGGCGTAACATAAAGTAATAGGTGACTTACCTGTTTCGGTCATTTAGTTTTCTGTAAATAGACTGGATTACTTTGACGATGAAAAGTTAACGACGAAATCCACATAAGCTACTTATCACGCATTGAGCAGCCCCGTAGAAAACGGTTTAGAATTTGATGGGCTAAAATCGAAACAACTCATAACTGGATCGGAGATTGATGATTGATACCTTTTGGACAGGGGGGATTCGATCTTTGAATATACAGTTATTCTTGCTCGGGCGACCACGTCTTTATAAGCGAACACTTTTATTTAGTTGACATCGTAAAAAGTCCCTTCGCCGTAAGTAAAAATTCCGAAAAAGTTGACATTTCCAAACGAAAACAAACAAAAAAATAGAATTGAATTCTATGACGTTAGAACCCATTAGAATCGTCTCATTGAGACGATTCGTATGGGTTCGAACAAAATAGGATTCAGTCAGAAATATCTCTCAATCTTAATATGCTATCAAAAAATACTTCTTTTTATTATTAGATATTGTATTAAGTGACCATTTCCATAAGCGACCGCTTTTTATTGGTCCCCTAAGTGGTCACTTAACGCAAGTTTTACTGTATATAATCTGTTCTCCAATTATCTAACCCCGATAATACAAAACAATCATGTTTGGACCAATCCTATTTCAAAGATTTTGCAGATGACTATTGAATGTGTGTAAAAATTGAAAGAAGACAACAAAAAAATATATGAAGATAACATTGCAAAAAAGGGAAAAAATACCCGGAAAAAGGGATTTTCTTCTTTTTTTCTCCACGTTTTTCTCTAAACTGATTTCAGTGCGTTAAAAGTTCGTGTTGTTGAGAAATGGTAACATGAACAGGATTAAAAAAGGATTTTTTTTATTTTTCTAAAAATAGCATAATCTCCTTTGTGTTATAAATAATTTTGCAATTTTTAGAATTTGCATTTAAGTCTTTTATCAGCTGCATTGTCATTGAGGTAGGCGGAGAACGCTTCATATGTATGCATATTTCCTTTTTTAAAATGGGCGGATGGCGTTTGGCTTCGAGATGGAACAACCCCCTTCCCCTTTTCAAACCGGTCTGTTAAGAATTTGGTTCGAATTTGATAAAAATGGTAGACACTTTTGGCTGTTATATATTTTCTTGATCTATGAATGTCGATCTACGATTGAGTATTCAAATATTTATTTATGGAAAGTCACACAGAGAGAGAGAGAGAGAGAGAGAGAGCGAGAGAGAGCGAGAGAGAGAGAGAGAGAGAGAGAGAGAGAGAGAGAGAGAGAGAGAGAGAGGGGAGAGAGAGAAAAGAGAAAGAGAGAGAGAGAGAGAGAGAGAGAGAGAGAGAGAGAGAGAGAGAGAGAGAGAGAGAGAGAGAGAGAGAGAGAGAGAGAGAGAGAGAGAGAGAGAGAGAGAGAGAGAGAGAGAGAGAGAGACTTTTTATATTCCCTTGTGAAAACTTTGATAAGACCGATAAACAGAGCAAAAATATATTATGTTTTGGTCAATTCGCTTTTTATTAATCATTGAAAACGTGATATATGTGACGATTGGAAATGATAAGCTTTATTTTTACAAAAACATTATTATAAAGAAATATCTAAAATGACATTGACCTTCACTAGTAACCTTGAAAGTGGTACAGACGGAAAGGTGTTGTCTATTGAAATACCCATGCGACATATTAGGGCTCAACCCCTTACCACTCAAAGGTTATAACGGGACCATAAAAGAGGGAATCATTGCAAGCATGCTAGTAAATATATGAATCCGATATTTTCACTCCGCAAGACGTCGAAGATGAATTTCAATTTTCTCTCTGTTGTCCATATTATTTCGAAATTCGAAAAAAAAACTCACTCGTGTAAACCAAACATGCAAAATATTGTGGAGCTACTGAATACGTCAAATAAAGCATTACTAAATAGACTGTCTTTTTTATTTGAGAAAGGTTTTCCTTGTGAGAAATTCTACTTTTTGATTGTATGATATTATCATATCAAAAAGATTAATACTCTCGAGATACCGTATTACATTTATATGTGTTAAAGCATCTAAACTGTTATATGTATAATCTCTTACACATTGATTGTCATTTCCTTAACATGCTACATCTGTATCATTTCATGTTGAGACAATGAGCCTATGAGCTTATTGTCAAAATAAATATATGTTATGTTATGTTATGTTATGATATTTGCACAAGAAACGCTGGGTTTCCTCATTTAATAGCATATTTGTAATTACATCATTTTTCTTCCACACTATCGTTTTTCCTATAATATCGTAAATACTGCTAGTATCAAGCTGTATTTACGATATTTTGGAAGTAAAGCAACTTAGATATTCTGGAAACAAAATATTAACTTGGTATTAGTATTCCCCTGAGGAAATAAATGATAGTGTTTTATCAAAATATACTATATTACGTGCCGGCAAATTTAGTGTGAACTTGAGGAGGATTCTCACAGCGAAGCTGGTCAATACATGTATATGAAACCGATCTTTTTAGGAGATGTCTTGGGATTTTCCTCATTAAGTCGCTTATTTCTATATTCCTATTTCATTTTCACCAGTTTACTTCCACAACGTCGTTTTATACCTATGATATCGTTATTACAGCTTGTATCAAGCTTTAGTTACGATATTTTGGAAGTAAACCAACTTAGTTATTCTTATACAAAAATACCAATTTAGTATATAGTTGGATCGCACTCCCGTGAGAACAAAAATGATAGTGTTTTATCAAAATATACTATATTACGTGCTGGCCAATTTCATGTGAACTTCAGGGTGATTCTCACAGCGAAGCTGATCAATAAAACAGTTAACAACATCGTGAAATTGACATGGTGAATGATTTTGGAATGATTTAGGAATGTGTTGAGCGAATTTTAGGAGAATGGTGACTCATGGCGACGTAGAAAAACTAAGATTTCCTCTTGTCTTTCGTTACACGAAAATGGCATGTTGCTTGGATAAAATTTTGTGTGAATGAGAAAATAAAGCACAACAAAGTCATCGGTACCTTTTTCTATGATTTCCGTTCAAATGTAAAAGATATCGGTAAATCAAAATTGGATACTTTCATTTTCGCTGAGTATATTTTTTTTCTTTCGTTTATATCGGTTTACTTTCTGAATATCGTAACTACATCATCTACCGATTTTGTTATTCTGATACCAAAATATCAAGTTGGGATGATTGCGGCATGCCATTCCCTTGGGGAAAAATAATAGTGTTTTATCAAAATCTACTATATAACGTGTCGGTCAAGTTCAGTGTGGACTTCAAATCACCCAGGAAACATCGTGTGGTTAAGGTCATCGATTCGTCGAAAGGTTTCTGTCAAAATATACCGTTTACTTCACTATGGAGATATCATGTGGCCAAGTGCATCAAATTGACGCCGTCATAAGTTTAGCCGACGCCAGACCAACTGTTTTTCGGTCGGCGTTCTTTGATAATGTTGGTAGCCGCCTGTGGTCGTAACCCCAGAATAACGGTATTCTTTACGCAGATGATTGCTGAGAAACAAAGAATTTGTGTACCAGAAAAATTGTCAAAAACTTATATCCCGCTATCGTTTATTTCACCCTAACTGACTTTGTTTCTTTCATATACCTTGGTTTATTTCACCCGAATTTGACCTTTCCTAAACAAATGCTCAAATAACAATTACCGACATATATTATCAATTAACAGAATATATTGCTTTCAATACCGTTTGTTATTCATTCCTAAGAAAGCACGTGTAAAGCCGAGTAGGAATAATCACATTTTATTTATCTAAATAGCAGGGGTCAGATTCGGGTCAATAAAACCGCGCTATAACTCAGAGGGAATGGACAATAACTTGATACCAAAACACAGCGCCGCCTTCTGTTCACGTAGGCTTTGATGAAAGAACATTATTTCTATACCGTTTCAAAATCACCGTAGAAAAATATGTGCATTCAAAACATAACTTAATACAAAATTCAAAAGAATGACATAATTCTCATTCAAATATTATAAGTATAATCAATATAATTCGTAAATTGTTATAAACGTCTCAAAACTTAAATATCTTTCATGATTCCTTATTATCCGTTTAAAATATAATAATACATGTCCTTAGTAATCGACCCACTACATGAAAGTCGTAACTATATGATAATCAAGAATTAAATGACGACTTTTTTTAAACTCAAGATACGAGTATATTACGGGTCTCAATTTCATTGTATAATGTTTAGCCTTGTAAGTACAATACTGTTTCAATGCATAAAGAGAATAAACATTTTACAACTTCTGAGATATAGATTAATTTTAGCGCTTTTTATGGTTGAAATCATTTTTCTTCAAGATAGTACCAAATAATCATCACTCTCCTTTCCCGAATCTCGTAGCAGAAATATACAGCCATAAATGTTTGATAGTCTCAATTTTGACAGTTAAATAAATACCTACTACACAGGATTAACGTTGAAATATTATTGCTTCCATTTCCCGCCTTTTCTGTATAAAAATGTCCTTGCAACTTTTTAATGATCAATCCAGTCTATGATTTCTAGCATCTTTTTTTCTGGAATTACATTGAAGCTAATTTATCTCGATAATTTCAAATTGTCCTGATTCTAATATAGTACCCCTTAGGTTTACCGTGGAATTGACAAGTTAAATGATTTTTGAATGGTTTTTTTAATGAAATTGGATGAGTGTGAGGTGTGTTTTGAATAATTTTCGAGGGACAAACAAAGCAAAAGCAATAATTTTGCCCAATAAGACGGAACTAGCGATTAATTTTTTCCTTCCTTAAACAGAATTTACGAGTGAGTGGGTTTGAATGTTTTTGAGATGACGGTCATTTTCCCAAAGTGGTTAACTGTAAGATCCTCATTTAAGTATTACGACGAATGTTTTTGATTTTTTTTTGATTTCGGAATTGAACTGAATGAGTTTGATTTACGAATGATATCAAAGGGAAGTAATACAATATAGCGAATATCGTTCAGTATCGTAAAGGTAAATTGTCATGATGAGATGTAGTATAAAAATCAAGGCTTGTTTCATCGACCCTGTTGAAACGGATGTCGAAGATGAACTAGCAATTATTCTTACATGTAGGTCTTAAGAAACTCGATTATTCGCCATTTAATCTGAGCGATGCGCAAAAAAATATTATGGAATATGACGTTTAAGTGGGCATGCTTTTTTTTTTTTTTTTTTTTTTTTTTAATTTGGGTTTGTTTCGCTCTGTTAGTTTGCTTTTTTGTTTCTTTGTTTTTCATGAAATTTTGAAAACAGAACTATTCGATTTTCTTTTTTTAAAAAAAAAACTTGTTTCATTCATCCAAATGGTTCTAAAAAGTATATCTATTATTAAGTCTTTCCCGTTTTGATTCAAATCAAAATAGGTCATTGACACAGTAACAAATGGTACAATTTGAAAATATATAAACATATTGAAAATGTTGAAGAAAAAAATAGCAATTGCTTGTTAAAAGCAATTTCTGTTCTTTTTTTCACAATATTTTCTCACGTAAGGATACAAGAAACGTAAATGTCTAGGGTTGTGCAAGAAAGAGTTATTCCTTTCTATGTCATCTCTACTTTAGCTTAGATATCACAAGCGATCGTTTCAGTATTCGATTGTTTAGTCAATCATTTTCTAAATCAAAGTGCTGTCAGCACTGTAAATCGGACATCATTGAGAGGCTGGGACAACTACTTGCAATAGTTCGCCAATCAAAAGGGTTCAAATTTGGACAATAAAAGTTGGTAAAATATTTGCCCAATTTGTGAGTTTTTTGTCTTAACACTCCATCTATTCGAGGACATCGCCAGCTCATCAAACCTCGTGGGTCCGATTTTGAAAGTTTGCTGATTCGATAGCCCTCTGCTAGTCTAAATTATTTCTTAGCAGTTTTTTTTACGTTGTTATAATGAGCACACGCCAAGCTAAAAGCTTGTCTGTTAATATTCCTCTCTCTAGAGTTTAAAAGCCTGTTTAGCAACAAAACATTTTTGGTGAACGAACGTCGTTCACCAGTGTTATATACCATGTCAGGAAAATCCTGTTGGATGTTAATACATTTGAAATAAAGTAGCGCCTCTTAAATTTCAATTTAGAATCTTTCAACATTTTTCTCCGCAAAATCACTTTTTATTTCTTTAATGGCATGTTTCTAGTTTTCTTTAACGAGTGAAGATAATGAAAATTCGCCTTGAAAAACACAATATGATCTTGCAATGTTTATCAAGGGAATTTTTGATCGGCGTAAGTTTGTCGAGAGTTTAAAGCAAAAACAAAGTTTGTGTTTAAACACCGAAGAGACAGATACTATGTTTTTGACCCAAGCCTTCGCTGGTGCAACTTGTAGTAATTAGCCGGAAATACGTGTTTATTTAGGTCATGTCCTCTTGAACTTACATTCGGCAATACTCGGGCGATCTCCGACGCCTCCGAGTTAAATGTAGGTTACAGGAATCGGCCGAGTTGAGACGAATGACACATCAAGACACCTTGTGTCAATAGAACGCGGTTTTACATAACTTTTCAACTAGCGACAGTCAGTCTCGAGACGGGTTTTAAGAATGATTCGACATGTGTTTTACATGTACAACCTTTCTTGTATCTTTTATTTGAATAGGGGTGAACGTCGCTCTTAAGATTTTTCTGTAAAATTGCGTTGGCTGAAGTAGGGCTTATTCCCAGCGAAAACGTTTCGTATTCGTCTATCTCAGAAGCGAATATTGCCGAATACCAAATGCGACAGGCACGGGAGATATTTCATTGGGGCCATTCTACTTTGCATTTTTATGCCCCCGTATCGAGAGATCGGGGCATATTGTTTTACTCATATACGTCTGTCTGTCTGTCTGTCTGTCTGTCTGTCTGTCTGTCTGTCCGTCCGTCTGTCCGTCCGTCCGTCTGTCCGAAAACTTAACCCGAAAACTTAACCTTTGCCTTTTCTCCAAAAGTATTTGACATACTAAGCTGTACACCAAAGTCAAGGTCATGTGACAAGGTCAAGGTCATGTGACAAGGTCAAGGTCATCTGTCAAGGTCAAACTTTAAAAAAATGCTGTTCCGGGGGCATTCGTGTTACATTTCAATCTGTAAAACCATATCAATTCAAAATTCTATTTGAAAATTAAATAAACGATAGCTAAATATTGAACCCTAGATACCACTCAAATTTACGAGTATATATTGCCGTGGTCAAGGGGGGACCAGATCTGTCATGCACTTGTTTACAATTCGACAGGCGGGTTTAGTTGTTAAATTATTCGGAGTAGTCATTGCGTTTTTTACAGAAATCATAAAAATCTTAATCGATGAATAAAAACTGGTTCCATCCTTTCCAAAATACCTTTATGATTGGTTAACTACAGTTTAAGAAAAAACTAGCTCCGAGAAGAAAAGTCTAATATCAGCCGCAATACTGTAATAAGATATCTATAGTGAGTGACTTTACTAGCATCCAAACTCTTGAATGTAAACAATAGGTTCTCGTGCAAAAAATAAACCGACAATTGTAAGGATTCTCAATTCTTATTGGGAGGAAAGTCGGGAGGAAAAAATCAGGGTACTATACTTAAACTATTTGTTCATGCAATTATTACCTCCCTTTAAAAAAATAAACTTCTTAAATAAGATTCTTATTCGCTTTTGAAGTGGAAATTACGTTACCAAAAATAATATTTATAAAGACTGTAAGTATGCAATTTACTATGAAGCAATTATTTAATTTAAAAAGTTATACTTTAATTTCTAAACCTTAAACAGAAGTTATCTATGAATTATGCTAATAAGGCACTAGACCTCCTTTAACCTTTACTCGAATCCCAACCCAGGCAGGAATTTTCAACTAGAAGTGAACTGGTAAGAAACCCAGAGGTAGCTTCGCGAGTATCGGTGCTTTACACTGGGCACAATAAAGAACCAAGGAAGTCTTTTAGTAGAAGAGCTAGGGGCGTGTGAACCCGGATCTCCTCGTATCCGCTTCTTTCTCTCTCATGGTCCTTACCATATATGCCTAGAGCACGGAGGGACCTAAATCCTACAAACACACACTTTAACCTATACGACCAGCACGATTAGCTCAGTTGGTAGAGCACCGGACTTCAAAACCATTGAAGTTCGACCGCGTGGGTTCGGTTCCCGGGCTGGTACACTAACAAAAACTACTTGTCTTTCGGATGAGACGTTAAACCGAGGCCCCGTGAGACGGTGCTTTACACCGAGTAGTTAATGAACCATGGCGGATCTCAGCAGTAGATTCGTCATGTATCCTTGCACTATCCCCCGTAACAACTAACCGTCTTCTGGGGGCGTCGCTCATATGGGCATATGCTACGGTAGAGACGATAAATAAACGGAAATACACACTTTAACCTATACCTAAATATTTGTCATCCTGCAGTGTTATAAAATTGAATAACGACATAAGTGTCAACCACGGAAGTGGTTTTGGCTTCAGATATGATCAAAATGAATCTCTCAGGTTATTGTTCAAAATACTATTAATAAGTTAACAAATCATAACTTTAAACAATGAGTACAGTTCAGGACTGACTGATATTCATAGGTGTTTCTTTGGTTGGTACTCTAAGACCGTTTCATCCTCTGAGAAGAAAGAAAGATAGATAAAAAAAGTTAAAACAAATACAACAAATTTACTTGAAATAAGCTTAAACATGATAACAATTACTTTTGTAAAAACAAACACCATCGTTCTCTCCATTTATGTTTAATTAATAAATGTACCTATTTCAAGTGTGTAAAAGAAATTTTCACAGAGTAACAACTCATATTCTAACAAATATTTTTCTAACAGGATTTTCCCCATCTTTCCCTTTCTTTGAATTTGCATTGAAATTTCCGAACAACGGAAATTTTGTCAAGACAATCCCCCCCTTTTTTTTTAATTATTTTTACATTCATAGTTTCTCTTCTAATTCTAATTGAATTCAATATATAATTCTAGAATGCCATCAGGTTCGTTCACCATCAGTACTTTCAGTGCTTTGATTCATTAAACTATTTACACTTTTGATTACCAACATGTTTGTTTTTCAAGCATTGGGTTTTCCCAAATACTATAAATGCATTTTCCCTCAAGAAACACGTGAAATCGGCAACTATGCTATTTATATCTTTGGTTTCTGACCAATCGATTAAATCTAGCAGCACTCTATGATTATTCATGAGTTATTCTAAAAATAGATCGCTCTTACTGCTATAGGTTTATTTTCAAAACTGAGCTCTGACCTAGGCGTTGAGTTCATTGCCATAGGTATATGAGTAAACCTTGAGATCTAAGACAAGCACAAAGTTTCATTTGAAATGTAATTTGTTTCTTTGTTATGTCTGTTTTATCTTCTTTGAAAGAAAAGCACGGAAATTTAACCGTTAAAAGTAGATGTCACGGCTCACCGCTCAAAATCTACCTATATCCTATATCAGTTTATCGTATGTTTTTGTCGGTTTATTTGTTGTTGAATAATTTTTCTTCATACTCAAATTTGAATTTATTTAAAATAGGATTGGAGCGTGATCAGAGTGCTCATTGAAATCAAATATTTCAAAATTACAAAATTATTTCTATTTGTTTACACATAGTCAACAGTACTCATTCCACCAGTAGACTTCCCACGCTCCCTGTCAGAGTGCAGACGACCATTGACCAATGACAAACAACTTACTTGACACATTTCGAGCAGAAGATGTCCATTTGCATCTACCACGTGGTCCGAATTTACGCGTGGGTTTTGACCGAGTGATAATCATAACAGAATTTGATTTGTTGTCAGCCCTACAACTGGTAAATGCCCGTTCGAGAAAAAATTCAGAGCAGTAATATTGTAAGTGCTACAAATTTATTTTACAGTTAACCTCTTGTACGTTTTAACTCCTTTACTCAACCGAAAATCTTGTTATAAACACTGAAAATACTAACTGGTAATTACTAAAAGCGAAAATTACATCAAATTTTGTATTAGCCTCTTCTCTATTTGTCGAAAAATAAATAAGATAAAAACAAAGTTTGTAGATTGTGACTGAAAAGGCCGTTTCTTCGTTGTTTGAAAACACATAATTTGGTTTGAACACATTGCCCAGAAGATAAAGGTAAACACGTAGTGGGTCAAACAGACTGGATTTCTGGAAAACGGTATAAATCTCCGATTTAAAAATGACCTTTCACACGAATCTAAAGGATTATGTAACAATTACCTTTGGCCGATGCTTTTTGTCCGTGATACAATATTTGCCAACGTCATTGTCAAGAAACAATTGTGACCAGTCACGCGAAAAGAGATCATCTGAGAACTCAGTAAATAAATAATTGAAAAAGATATTGGGTCCAGCATAGATCAATCAGAGGTCGCATTTCAAAACTTCTTTCTATGAAAGGTAGATTATCCATTCTAGATTCAGAAAATAAGCAACTTACGAAAATTTTCGACCCAAGTCAGTCTGCGCCAACTGCGCAGTCTGACTAGGATCGACACTTTACGCACTAACCTGATGGTCTCTTTTCGCGTGACGGGTCACATTTATTTCCTTTTTGTCATTGCCTGCAATTTCTCTTAATTTGTCCTAGACCGAAATCTTTTCGTCGGATCGTAGTTAAAATGGAAACACGCTGGGAAAATTGTGTTTCTTATATATTTATGGTAATTCCGTCCGCGTGGAATAACTTGTGGCTTTCATAGAACTGCAGCATTGCACGCTATGCACCGGTTACAAATCTATCAATAAATGTTGGTCCTTTTTTCTCTATGAATATATCCGCGTGGGGCGACCCACATGTTATACAGATCTACCGCTTTACTTCGCTGTTCACGAAATGAAAGATACATTGCTCTTACACGAAAAGCAAACGATTATCTCTTTAATTAAAACGTGAGACATAATATGAAATTAATGACAAGATTTCTTTATTTTCGTCTTTCTTTTATTACAGTGATTACCATTCAACGTCATGAAGTCGCTTAGAAAAACATATGTGATCTGTCACGCGAAAAGGGACCATCTGGGAACTCTGTAAAATAAATATTTGAAAAAGAGATTGGTCCTTAAATAGGTAAACCGAAAGGTCGCATTACAAAAACTGTTTCACAGGTAGATAGATTAATCATTCTAGATTCAGAAAATATAGCAATATGCGAAAAGTATCGACCCTAGTCAGTCTGCACAATCCGCGCAGTCTGACAAGGGTTGACACTTTACGCTCTTCCCAGATTGTCCCTTTTTGCGTGACGGGTCATTTATATGGCAACCGGGTGTAGTAAGATAGGATTCGATCTAGGTTGATGATATTTTAATGATTCTGGATTGGTTGAGTATTTGCAATGAACCTTAGGTTACATTAAAAAAGTGGGACATTCAAGAAAAAAATGGGATAATATTTTGGTTATTTCTCTGTTTTTGCGGTGAAATTACTAATAAAATTAAAAACAATCACCCGTGGACTTTTATCAAGAAAAGGACAAATAGAGTGTGGCTTGAGTATATCTTCATTAAAAAAATATAGAGGAAAATCGTTTGTTTCTGTGTAAGATCGATCTTTTATATCACTATATGAGTGAACAAATATAGACCTTCTTGTTCTCGTTACGCAAAAGACAACCATAATTATATTTCTTTAATGAAAAAATGAGACAAACTTTAAAAGATTTCGAATACATTTTCTTGATGCGCGTCATTTTTCACGAGATTACTTTTTTTTTGTTCCCTGCTTACACAACATCAGATAGTGTGAAAAGAACAAAAGGGGAAAATGATTTTTTTTATATAATTTCACTTGTTAGACGGCAAGTTTATCAAATGATAAGCTACTGGTATATCTCTAAACTCCTCCAAACTCCTCAAAAAAGCATGAAATAAACTTCAATTTGCAATGGAAATTCAAAAGTTTGGTGAAATACTGTAACAAGAGGATCATGATGGTCCTAGATCGCACGCATGAGTCACTTTGACCCTTGGGACATCATCCCAGGTTTAACCTGGCTTGAGCCCAAAGAAGATTTTTGAAGATTTCCCTATTCCACCTTTTTGTTAATGGTAAAGGGAGAGTTAATGTTGGATTTCACTTATTTGAACAACTTTGGTAGAGCTAGGTATAAGAAAAATCCCTGCCAAGTTTCATAAATTTTGGCCCACTGGTTTAGGAGGAGAAGGTGTTTAAAGAAATTGTGGACGACTGACGATGGACATTGAGCGATCACAATAGCTCACCTTAAATACAAATATTAGAGAGATGAAAGATTATTTGTCGATTTCATCGAGGTATTAAACTAAAATTCAAATCGAAACAAAATCGGATAAATACATGCGTATGATAATGTTATTAGTTTCAAGCCTTCATAAAAATCAACAAATAATCGTTTCATATCTAAAATTAAAAGATTTTTTCAATTAGGTAATCTATTTCTTCACGGGACTACTACTTTATGCGGAAGCTTACAGAATAACCGATGGATAAAATCAATTGTTCATTCAATCATATTGCACGAATCTTGGTTATTGTTATATCATTCACACACTTAATACAAGCAAAACTATACTTGATATAAGAACAGAGAAATGCATTATCTAATAACATAACTTATTAATGGCTAATAGTCATACGATCTACGTAAAAACACCACGCAAATGGTTTCATTTAGAAATTGATTCTTTATGAGGTAATGTAATGCCGATATAGGGCATTTCTAAAACAATTAGTGTGATATTTTCTCGGTTCTTCTCGAAGATAACACGTGGAAGTGCTTGTTACATGTGTCCGCCTCTTGGGGACCCTTGGCGACTGTAAGGAATAGACGTCGCGGATAACTCGGACGAAGCCATGAAAGCGTCTGGTTTCTACATGGGTTACATGACGTCACAAACATCGAGCACCCGGTTTTATAAACGTCGGTTAGCTTAAATAATTCCAACTAATTCCCTGTGCATCAATACAACTAGGGACCTCACGTCATATTAACCAAAAAAACATCAATCATGCATAATCCCCTATATGTAGCATATAAGAACGAACTGAGCAATAAGAGATGTGATGCAATATGGTAAACCAAGGGTTCCATTTACCTAAAGGAGTCGTACGCCACATTCCGAATTCATTTCAAAGGAAAAATGCGCCCAAAATCGCTTTGCAAACAGGCGCAACTCGCGTATTTATAATTTTTGTTGAGTTGATCGGTTTGCTACTTGTCAGTCAATTTATCCATTCGTAGTAATGCTGTTTTTCTAGGGGCACAAGCTCATCGGCTCTTTCTTTTACATTGAATTGAATCCCATAAAGATGTTGTATATGACTCGTGGAACACAAGAAATTGATAGGGTCAATTTCTCCCTTTCCCATACCAAGATCCACCCCTATACTCATACCCCATTATTTTTTATTCACTCATGTTGATTTATTGTCTGCAACCTGTTCCAAGTTGGCCCAGTCTAAAATGTTGCCGTCTGTTTAAGGGTTTAAGGATGATACAAGGCTTTTAATTTTTTTCTAATTTAGATTAATCCATTACAAGACAACATGAGCACAAAAAAAGCTACGTAAAACGCGAGTTGTTCGGTTTTTGACTCGATTATCTTTTTCCTAGGCATTTTCCAGGATACAGGGTTGTTTCCTATGGCCTGCTAAACTTGGCAAAATTAGTAAATTGATCGGGGTTCGAACCCGAGCGCCAGCATGAGAGGCGAGCATGTTAACCACTGAACCACCGGAGCTCTTAATTACAAAGATGTTATTTATGAATATATAGTTTAGAATATGATCTTATTCCCTAGCAGAGAACTATGTCACTCGACTTTTGCTGTATTGACGCTAAAAGGGACTATGAAAAGGTGTTCAAATCAAAATTTACATTTCTGAGTATAAAAACAATATTCACATAAGCTGATAATTTCGGAGCCATGCAAAAAATGGCCTTAATCTTTCGAAGAGAGGCCTACAGAGGCATTCGTCACAACTAGGCTGATTCCGTAAACTAAAAACACGATCCTATATAGACCCTAGATAGACTCGCCCAAATATGCATCAAATGATTGACTATTTTTTAAAAAAAATGTTCAAAAACACTTTCGCGTATAAATAGATTTCAAGAAAAAATAAAATATCAAGCTGATAAGTGTCTATGAACACGAAATGTCACTACCTTCTCCAACTGGCTTTAGAAACGAATTTCCCTACAAGCCGTAACCCCTCACCCTGGAAGAACCCATTGGGATTTTGAATTTAATAATAGCTTTAAGAATAACCATTTGTGCGAAATTATTTAAGGAATTTGTGTTTTTAGAATAAGTCACGCCTAGAAAAGAGATATGATGCTGAATTTCTTCGATCGTAAAAATGGCCATTTAGCGAAACGCGTCATTAGATACGAGGGACATTTCATTGCGTTTTTTTTTTCTAATTTAGTAAATTAAGAATTATCATTTTACTTTCTAAATAAGAATTGCTTAAATGCTTTCAATCTTTTTATTCTTTTTTTTTTCGTCTGCGATTCATATCGCTTTTTCAAAGTTTTTTTACGTACTTCCTGGATTGTGCTTTTCGCGTGACAGGTTTCGAATCAATATCATACAAATAGTTTCATATTATCTTACTTATCAAAAATAAGATTAATTATTCTCTCCGAAATAATCCAAGTCTAAGAGAAAATGAGCGTTGCCTGTTGGAGAAATAATTGAAAACAGGAAAGCAACAATAAAAACCAATTTTGTCGAGTCAAGAGCCATTTGATATATTGATATAGTCAGAAATTAACGTCAAATGATTTTTTTTCTAGAACTTCCGGAGTGCAATCAATGATGAACTACATGTGAAAAACCTGAAAAGACTTCGGAGAGTATACAAGCTCATTTCGGGACTAGAGATTTCTATAGACGTTTATCCAGTGAGAATTTAATCTTTAATTTTACAGTTAGTAACATTGACACCCAACCCGATCATCAATATTCATTCATTCATTCATTCATTCATTCATTCATTCATTCATTCATTCATTCATTCATTCGTTCGCTCATTCATTCATTCGTTCGCTCATTCATTCATTCATTCATTCATTCATTCATTCCACACTCACACAATTTCTAAACGCCCCGAAGTCGTTCAAGACAGTTGGAAATCGTTCCAACCCATCATTTCATTTTACATTCAAATTCGAATAAATCATCAAAAGAGTTTAATGGCTGATGTAAATCTAAGAGCGCCTGATTTGACCGTGGAGAGCAAAAAATAAAAATATTTTTTCAAAGAAAGATAATGAAATATCGAATATTTCGTAAAATTTGAGCGAAATTAGCGATATTGTCTTTCTTCCCATTAACATTGAAAACTCGCTCCACACAGTCGTTACATATCAAATTATATAATTCCAAAGTCGTTCAATTTGCCAATATCACGATGTATATAAATTTACATCGAACTAGAAAAATCCTCCGTTGATATGTCAGAGACGTATTCGATGTCTTACTTCTTCACTGACATCATTGTTGAAATGATGTTAAGTGTGCACGCCTCGTAATCGGGTGGTTTAGGATTCGAGCTCTTCCAGAAACGGTGGTACGGTGGTGTATTTGGACAGGACACATCGCAGAGTTAAGGTAGCAGACCCGTAATAGTTCCACATTGTTCCGGAGTAATGAAATTCAAAAGTGTTAACCAAGGTTTCCTAATGATTTTCATTAGGAAACCTTGGTTAATATAGTGAAAGTTCATGAGCTCCGAAGTGTTGCGGAACTATTACGGGTCCACCACCTTAACCCAAATGCAAAAGTTGGTAGCAGTGGTTAGAAAACATCGCAACATCCCCTCTTATGTATGTGATAAAATCGGGTATGAGTTAGGTTCACGATGGCAATAAGAGTCTCTCTACCTTTTTGTTAAAGATAAGAATATGGTGAAGTTGACAAGATAATTAATTCCTGAATGATTTTGGAATGACATTGAATGAGTGTGATGATCAGGTTTTAAATGGTTTTCAAATGAGATAAAACAAAATCGATAATCTCGTCTAAGTGGACGAAAAATCGATGTTTAATAACCTTCCTTTTTAAAATCTACGTATTTTTCTGATCGTGTTTCTTCACGGACAAATCAGACGCTTATTAATCAAACTTGCCAAATTTATTATGGAATCACATGATCGATTTGATTGAAATGTTGATCATTTTGTTCAATTACGAAGCGTTTTTAATCTATTTCGGGGCGTTTTTTAGTGATTGGAGTTAGTATTTAAATGAATGATCGGAGCAATGAGCAAGTAATTTTGAATGTTTTTGATCGGATTGATTGTCCATTGCAAGGATGTTATTAACTGTACACGTATCCATGCGTAACAGAATAAGCGAAAATAACTTAAAATCATCTACTATAAATGTTTCCATAGAATTTTCAGATTTCTCACAGTGGGAAATAAATAAATAAATCTCTCTGAGACATGAGTTATTTGATCCAATTTTCATCTCTCCGATTTCATGGATTATTGATTGCTATAAAAAAGCCTTTCCCGCTTTACTTTAGTTTTACTTTGAAAATGTGGGGGATAAACGTCAACCTGTCGCCAGGTCTAACTTTTATGTAAGTGCTGAAGGGATTATGGTTTGGTCCATAGAAGCGCAATTTTTTTCTAGACAAGTTATTATCAAATACAGAATCGATGGATTCAATAGTATACCGTAAATATGCGCATACTCCGTTTACAACGACGATCACTGAACCTAAGAAACGCATCACATAGTAAGATTATCGCTATAACCGATAGGTTTTCTTGTAATAAGACAATACTTGGGGGCCATGAAATGAACATCGTTATAATTGGTAAATTGCATTAATCGACATCGTCATACACGGACATAGCGGTATCGTTACAAAGGGGATATAGAGTAATGCCTTAGCCTACAGTTAGGTAAATCGTGAAATTGACATTCACATCAATCAAAACCATTCTATATCGCTCACTCAGCGCTCCAATCATTCATTCCAAACACTCACTCAAAACATAAAAAAAGCTCAAACCCGTTGAAAAATATAGCATCAACGATGTCATTCAAGATGAATTTTGATAGAGAAAAATCATCGTAATTTCGCTGGCATGATTCAAATTGTGAGCGTCCCATAGGTTCTTGAAAAAATAGGAAGCTATCCATAGAAATATTATGCATATTTTATTAAAGGTGTGTAATCAACATTGCTAATTTTGTTCATCCTAAACAAAATTTGCGATATAGGATTACCCCCCCCCCCCCCCCATTAAATTCACTCAAAACTAGCTCCACACACTCATTCAATTTCAATCCTAAATCAGTCCAAAATCATTCTCCTTGTCAATTCCACGATGCTGTTAACCATATACATGTAAAATAGGTATTGCAAAAGCCGATATCATTGTACGCGTAGTTAAATGCATATTGTTTGAAGCGGTACTGTTACAAGGGAAGTTTACTGTATTTTCTTAAAGAACTGCATCGATGTTGTTGGAAACTGTTTTAAATGTTTCGTACTGGTCTTTTATCCATATATAAATAATAAGCGTTATTTTTCAGGAAGTGTCATAAACTTGTGCACACAAAACGATAACGTCACAGACAATGTTGGCGTATTCGCCGAGCGTCATCAGCAAGTCACCGGCGCAGCACGTGGAGAAGCGGCCAAGCGTGTATAAAATTCGACCTTGTTATCATATATGTGGGGAGGACGGTTCAGACCGCGAGAAGCATTGCCAGACGGTCAAACTGACTCTGCTATCGTTAATCTCTGGTGTGATTCTTGTAGTCGTTAGTGCAGTTACACTAGCAAATAATGTAAAGGTAGGAAAACAATATATTATATCAAAATCATATGAAACTAGTTTTTCCTCAATTTTTTCTTCGTTGATTCCATTAAGATATAGCCACCAAAGATAGTTTACTTGATAATGAAAATAGTGTTTTTGTGAGTTTGCATTTTAATATCTGTCAAAAGGCAGATGATATTATAGATTTAGGCTAATAAATAGTATATAATATAAGTCAAGAACTTATTTAACTATACCAAAAGTATTTTGGTTTCATTTTGCATTTGAACTGTCATTGCGAAGATATATCTTATAATCTAACACTATAGATAAAGTTTACGACACATGTATATAAATGTGTATTTCTAAATTCACATTAAAAGATAATCCTTCTTTCAGAAAATAGAAGCAAACACTGAACTAGGAATAAACGTCCAATTTAGCATCGAAATCGGGGAAGTTATACACTACATACAGATCGAACGTGGGACCACGGCTCTTTTTGTCTCCGCGAAGGGAGACCCATACCTCATACCACGTTTACATGCTCAATACGAAAAGACAGATATTGCCATCTCAAAACTTTCAAAATGGATTTCTAAATCGACGCCATATTTTTTCATATCACGTGATGCCTTTCACGAGAAAATACGAGAATTCCGGTACAATTTAGTTCCGGAGAATGCAACTTTAGAAGAAGTGATAAGTTTTTATACAAACCACAATTCTGTGTTTATTGATATGATCGCGGAGAGTACCAACACTGCGACAGATGTGCCATTTTGGACTGAAGAAGTCGCGTATCTTATGTGTATCGTGAGTAAGGAGCAGGCAGGGATAGAGCGAGCTTTAGGGAGTACCTACTTTGCGAGAGGTAAGAGTCAATATTGTACTGTTAAGAAGTAGGGGATATTGAATGCGTGGTCATTGAATACCGAATTCATCAAGCTAGTCATCTATAAACAAATAAAAACGAGGCTTTGTCGAATTTTTATTTGTTTTAGACGACGGGTTTAATTAATTCGATATTTTATTAGCACACATTTGATAGCAGTCAAAGTGTATCTATATTTGCCCGGATTCTTTGCGATAAATCGAGGGGCTTCCAGAAATTCAAAGATTTAAGTTATTCCACGAAACGTATTTAACGCTGCTTGCGAATCGACGTAATCAAATGCATTTCATCATGCAATAAAGCCTGTAATGACATGATAACACCAATCTGATAACATAGAATGATATTAGACGGATCAAATTATTTTAAGAAACAAATTTGCATATTCATATGACCTTTTCCTGAACTACTTTTCTTCTATCGATGCCAAAACTCCTTAAAAATTATGGGTTTAGAATCAATTAGTGGGATCATGGTCTGATTATCTTCTTCGTTTATACATAGTTGGCCTTAATATAGGTTCTTTGAAACTGAAACTAATACGTAATGAATATGACGTCATTGTTCCTAGAAGTCGGTTCAATTTCCGAAAATTATGTAAACACCGGTGTGTTGACACAAACATTGTTTACATCTCTTGACAATCTCGAAGTTTTTGCTCGTGTGTTCACGTTTGAACAAATAGAGGATAATCAACTGGTTATGTCTGATATGAAAAATAGTTCACTCGAATACGTTATTGGGCTGTTAAAAAACTTCGGACTCGTTTTTCAACGCCTAATAACGCATTCTCGTGAAACATTTTTCATATCAGATAATACCAGTTGATTATTCTATTTATTACATTCTCTACAACCCCTTTTTCGTGATTCTTAAAATCATGTATTTCGTCATGCTCTATCGTCCTGGTCCTTGTAAATTCCGCGTATAGATACAAAAAAAAATCTTTTCAATAATTTCGTGTCGCCATCTTGGATTACGCTTTAAAAGTTTGAAGAAACATAAAGTTGCTTTGAAGCAAAAAGAAACATTCTTCGGTCCTTAAACAGGTTTAAGAATAGGAACGAAAATAATTTGGGCAAATCTTACGTTGGGAACTACAACTTCGTCAGCGATATTGACATTTGGCCAATTTATTTCTCGCCCGAAAGGTTCCCGTTTTTGTTTTTTTCAGCCAGGCCACAATAAGAAACCAGCCCTGTGTTGCGGCTGCCAAGAGGTCTTCAAATTATACCCGCTTTGCTAATGTGCAGGTGCAAAGCGGGGCATGACAACATTTTGTGAGCCGGAACATAGAGCTGGTTTCTAATTGTGTCACGGCTCAAAATCAACAAAATCGGGACACGTTAGGGCGAGAAATAAGTTGGCCCATTGAAACACCAGGATTCTTTTGAAATCGACTGGGTTTGCATGGACATATTGGAAGAGTTGTGCAGTCTGTGATCACTGAATCCCTTGAGATGGGCATACATTGTCGACTTAGGCTCGGGCTGAATTGAGTGTTTGTCGCTAAAACTGCAATGTCATCGGAATTCGAGTCTTCAGAAAACGCCTCGATTTCACAGAAGACAGAAACAGTCGGATTAGGAGCTTTTGTAGTAGAACCTTTTCAGGATGTTTCCTCGTTCATATCACTGTTCTTGTTTGTTTTCTGTAGTTTCTTTTTCTAGTTCATGTTGGTATACTATTTTGATAGTGTGTGATTTAGAAGCTTAACAGGCGGATTCAGAGTGATAAGGGGGGGAGGGTCAACCAACAACCCTTCTGTAGCCTATTTTCTTTTTCACTTTGGATATTTAATCAAAATTACATTATTATTTTTAAAAAAGACTATCATTTTTTTAAGTTTGAACCCGCTTTGTAGATATCTGGAACCTGTGACTGGGCTTCAATGTATTAACTCAGCAGTTTGAACAGGGGTCAAGCTGCTTGAAATAAAAAGTAGTCCCTCCAGTGAAATTGAAAAGTGTTTTCGTCACCAGAGACGATATCAAAATTTATTACACCCGGGTATCACAAGATATCAATGCCTGGAATCATGGTAACAAAAGTTTATATCAAAGAAAAAAGTTCTAGTAATGTGGATAAATCTAGAGTTAATATATCGCTAAGTGTAAAAAGAACGATTTCGTCGAGAAGGTGAGGATAATCATAGCGGTCTTTTCTGCAAGAAAACGGATTTC
This sequence comes from Fragum whitleyi, assembly GCA_948146395.1. Lineage (NCBI taxonomy): Eukaryota > Metazoa > Mollusca > Bivalvia > Cardiida > Cardiidae > Fragum > Fragum whitleyi. The sequence goes on from OX411554.1 coordinate 60,346,449, forward strand.
GTGTAGCATTATACATTCATTTCATGGAGATAGGATAAAATGTTTCAGCTTTTTTTGCTAGGGTTTAAACTTTTCAATGTTCTTTTGACGGTGTTAATAGCGTGTAGTTTTTTTTGTTTTTGTTTGTTTTTTTTTTTTCGTTACAAACGCCCGATGAGCGACTTCTGGCAAACCAATAACTTGTGAACCGTTTGCGAACTAATAATACGACTTAGATCGACTCTCCCGATACTGCGAAGTACTACGATGAATGAAGATTCATTGCGACAGTTGCCGATGTATGCCGATCGAATACATATTTTTTTCTCCAAGATTATGCTCCCATTTTGCCCCGATTTTGAACGCTGAGTATATACTTCTTATTCTTATAGTATTGAAGAAATAGAACAACAATAAAAACCCAGCTATGATAAAAAGGTGATAAATTGCCAAGCCAACAACAACTAATGACAACATTTAAAATTGCAGACTTGGGTTATCTCTGTCCTCATTTTAAGGTAAGAGGAAGGTTGCAACTGTAGGCCAACCTAATGGTTGAACTGAGTTACTCTATGAAAGAGGCATATTTTGTATGCAAATGAAAGCATCGTGATATAGGAATTAAAATGAAATAATTGCCAAGTTAAAATTCACTGTGATGCAGTTATCGGTAAATTCACCGTAATTCTAGTACCACAGGGTGATATTTCAACAGATCGTAATTCATCTGTGTAGATCGGTGTGACTCGAACTGCTAGTCGCGTATCTTTACGTAGTTCATCGGCAAGTATCGGGACTTCTCGTAGTACATCCCGAATTTCGAGGATTTGCGTACTTCGAACAACGACGACGTACACCGAGTCACACCGATTTATGCACGAATTAAGAAATCGGGAAAGAAATTGTGAATGTCGATTGGTTTGCCCCGATTCATTTTTGATCCCGATTAGATGCCGATTTCAGTCAGGAAGCACTACGACTTTCCAGAAACATGCCGATTTTATGTCGATTTGAAAAAAAATAAAATCGGGATCGAATCGGGACCAGGGGACCGGGAGTTAATATGAGGTTATTTCGGTGCGTTAACATTTGCAGAGACCCGAAAAATGGTTTAACGCCCGATTGCGAAGCACGAGGGCGTTAAAGCATTTGCAGGGTCTCTGCAAATGTTAACGCTCAAAAAAAACGTGAATTGACGCTATTATTGCATAAAAATAAAGACTTAAGTATCTATACAAACAGAGGTTGCAAAATAATTCACAGGAACGCTTCAAAATCATCTAGTGTGCCAGAAAATCGCGTTATGCATTTCATCGTTACTTTCGTTTATACTGGCGTTGCTTTGTAAATGTATGACGTCACAAAATTTAAGGCGGGAATATGATCAACGTCTTTATTTATGCTCTTTATTAATGTTGCACAAAGAAACTGATAAAGCGTGTAGGCCCTGACTTAGGATATTTAAGTTTGAAAAAGCCGGGCGTTAACGGCGTGAAGTTTCCTTTTAATCCACGTTTTCTCTGGTTAACGCCAGGGTTTTGTCCGTAAAAGTATGCCTGTAACAACCCGAAAACGCACTTTTTATGCGATAAAGTTACGAAAGTCTTTTTCAAATTTAAAAAAAATTGCTGGTCCTGAGCATAAAAGATACAGTTAATCACATTGGGAAATTTACAATCATTCCAATCAAAGCCATTCAAAGTCAATCACTCAGCGCTACAATTATTGAATCCAAACAGTCACTCTAATCACTCAAAAACACTCCAATTTTTTCAAAGCGCAACGAAATAGTTCAAATTGATCAAAAATATCTCAGTTAACTTTCACCAATTGATTTCACGATTTCATTGGCTAGTGTTAAATTTTGGGCGTTTGACTTGTCCGTGAAGACACAAATTAGAAATTACAAAGATTAAATGAAAGGGAGGTTAATAAAAAAAAAAAATCAAAGCCAGAACATCTCACGCCAAAACGCCCGGAGTCTTGCAAAAATATATATACACCTTTCCAAAAGAATAATATTTTGGACAATTCTAAAGTCGCAAATCTCTTCATTTCCTCTTTTGGATATACAACAATGCAATTAACAACAAATAACCAAGTGAATGATTTTGGAATGATTTTAGAAAGAGTTCATGATTGATTTTCGAATGAAATAAATGTGAGGTAATCCAATATTGATTAACAATAAATGACCCAGTGAATGATTTTGGAATGATTTTAGAAAGAGTTCATGATTGATTTTTGGATGAAATAAGCGTAAGGTAATCCGATATTGATAATTTTGTTAAGTATGAATAGAATTAGCGATATTTTTACCTCCCTTTTAAAAAGATATGCATATGCGTTCTATAAATAGCTTCCTATTTCTTCAAGAACCAATGACAATTACAATTTCAATAATTTCAATAAATCGGGATTTTTTTTTCTAGCTATATCTATTTTAGTGTAGGTTTTTATCTTATCTGTTTTAGTCATTTTGGAGCGTTTGTGATTGGTTTGAGTCAGTATTTAATTTGATGAATGAATTGAGCGCCGATTAATCGATTTGGATTGAGGTAAATATCAGTATCGCGATCAACTGTAATAGTTAACATTTTCGACAAAAATAAGGACCTCTTTATAACCAACTTAAATATTATTTTTTGCTTCTTAATCCAAATCAATGGGAAGATCTTTACAAGTACACGCTTCGTGTGGTTTTATGGGTTTCTGTGAGCTTCTGATACCAATAAATCGAAATAAAAGATAAATGTAAGAATTTCTATAGTATGATATAAAAAGTATCTTATAGCCTCTTGAATTGAAATAAGTTACAAGCATTAACACATGACGCAACGTAAGCTTGAAACCTTTAAATCCGGAAATAAGTTTATTGTACATATATATTAAGGTATACTGAAATCCAAAAGAAACGTCCACAAAATTTAAAGTGAAATAATTAAAAAATAAAAACTTCATACGAATTTTAATTCTTCTTTGCTACTTTCGGTAGAACAAATTTATAGCCACATGTATGGGATCAAATAAATGATTGATGTCACCCGAGACCGTTGTTTAACCGAAACACTTTGCTTAATTGCACCGTTAAAAATGTTCGCAAGAATACAAATGGCAATTCCATAATGAATGAGTGCCCGTTTCGCAAGTGACCTCTACTGTTATTTCCACACAATACATTGCTATTAAAAGGTTGCATTTTGTCTGACAGTCCTTTCGTGACCTACCCACATTGCATTGATAATGAACACCCGGCCCCATGGGCCTATAAGTCACATTGAATAACTAATATATACGTCATAGTTTTTGACCTTGTAGTAGGTAGCAAGCATTAATCGTTCCATATCGTTCCATGACAGAGTCGTACGCTTAGGCCAGAGTAAAGCTTCGTATTATTCTCTTATTCTTAAATAGCTTTGATTGTTAAACAAATTATGGGTGAATAATTAAAAATGGCAGATTAATGAATTATGATAAATCCAAACTAATACTATTATACGGATGTGACAGGGTTTTACTGACCTTGTGACCAAGGACAGTATTCCCACCCCATCCGCATTCACAAGTTCCTGGAACTTAAAATTATTATGTCCGTGCAGTTCCGAATACCGACTCCCACAATCTTTGTAAAGCTGTAGCTACGAGGATTCAGAAACACGCTGACCATATCGTTACGAGAAAGTGTCGAATCTGTAAGAGGATAAAACTAGGGAATTAATGATTAAGGATCGGCAATTATCAAGCGGGCTTTAAAATCGTCATTTCCATATGAAAATTGACTTATAAAACGCTATTTTGAGCCTTTTTTAAAAGTCATGATGTAAACCAGTTTAGTGTCCAAATGATTGATAGATCGTTCTCTATAACAAACAACAAAATGATTTGATGTCGGAATCTTTTCTGCGCAGTAACGAGCAATAACTAAAACGCATGGTCTCACCAGTCTTTGAAATTCAATCGGAAAATTGTTCAAAGCAGCTTAAAAAGATTTTAAAACTACCCTTCAAGTTTTAGGACCAGTTTGAAGTTCGTATTGATAACGCAACGCCTACCTTTATTGGTTTTCCTCCGTCGACCCAATTTCGGCTGATAACGTTCTTACGTAACATTTGACGTCAGCTAAAATTTTGAGATTTTGAAACGGTTCATTGATTTGTGCCAAATGTCTTTAAACGCACATTATTTCTTTTTTTCAATGAACCTTTTTTTTTATTAGACCAGCAATACAATACAATTCATTTTCATTTTTACAAATGATCTGTGCTCAGTGCTCTGGGGACACGTTTACTAAAAAGGCGTTGCTACGGAAGGGAACATGTAACTTAAAGGTCAAAAGATCGGTCTAAGATAGGTGGTCAGTTTTTCCATGTATATAAATAAAAAAAATGCAATTAAGTCATAAACGTTAAATTATTAAGATAACATATAAGTATATATCTGAATCGACAAAGTTTTGTTTTTGATTATTAATATGTTGTTTTATCTATTTTGTATTTTCTCTTATACAAATAAAAACAACAACAACAAGAAGACAAAGACTCGGATAAGACTAAGCAGGAATCACCTTATTATTTCATGAAGATTTCTTTCTTTTTAAGCCCCTGTATTGATAAATGGTGACCATATTTTTTAAGTTAGTGGATCCGTAACAGTTCCACAACGTTACGGAAATAATGAACTTTAACAGTGTTAACTCGCTCCACACACTCAATATAATTCCAAAATCATTCAATTTGTCACTTACACGATGGTGTTTAATGTAGGGTTTCGTCGTAATACATCCATGAGTAGTAAAATATCATTTCAATATATACATACATTGTGACAGGAATTATAGATTCATGTAATACTGCATTAAGATTCAAAATGTCCTTTTTAAGTTGGAATGCGGAGCAATTCCAACTTAGATTTAACAAAACCGCAAAATGAACACAAGATAAATCCATTTCGGGTTTTTTGAGAACACACATCACGTGAACAGGATGTGAATACACTTCGGCCTATTTTGTATTATTATTATCTCAACTTGACATAGACATTCAGTTTATTTCATCAAAAGGAAATAATCCTGTACAATTACACAACTATCACTTCATGTATATCATTAACACGCTAATTCATGATTTAAACGATATTTATTGAACTTTGCTTACGAATTTACTAGTATCACATGTTTACATTACTATATTTGGAAATCATGTGATAAGTCAAGTCAAACATGGTCAGCTATTGAAAATAGCACAAGCCAATCACGTGATCTGCTTATTTGGCAATGTCGCGATCTGGTTTCTCAGTATTGTGGCAATAGCACAGGCCAATCACGTGATCTGCTTATTTGGTAATGTCGCGACCTATTTTCGTAGAATTTTGTTATAGCTTCGTTTAAAGGTATAGTTTCTCTTTCTGAACGACCATATCACACATTTAACTTATGACAAATTGTTATATTGTACATTTCTGTCTACAGTTACGAAATAAAAATCTTTAGTTTTTCTTAAAGTGAAGATACACTTTTAAAGTTGAAAAATATTTTTGTAACATATCGTCGTTTGTTTTCCGTCATATTGCAGTTATCTACATAAATGTTTCATTGTCAAAACCCAATATTCATAAAATAAAAGACTGGCCTCCACATCTTTAATGGAATTATGAATATTTTGCCCAATTGCATCCCATCGCCAAGATAATTTTCCATTCGAAACAAACCTACTAGTTCAACTTGTTTTCTTCACATTCTTGAAGACGTTTAAGAGCACCATCATACAGTTAGTTACATCGTGAATTTGACGTTCATCTCAATCAAAAACATTCTTAATCGCTCACTCAGCGCTCCATTCATTCATTTCAAACACTCACTCAAACCATTAAAAACTTTCAAAATTACTCAAGAAATAAGATCAACTTGTACATTCAAAATGAATAAAGCATTTTAAAACCAAATCGCGATTACACTGACATAATTGAAATTTAAAGCGTCTGATTGGTTCTTGGCAAAATATAAAGCTATTGGTGGAACTTTCGTGCATTTTTTAATAAATGGAGGTTTTACATATCGCTAATTTTGTTCATCCTTAACAAATTAAGCGACATTGGATTCGCTTTCTTAAACTTCACTCAAAACTCGCCCCGCTCACTCATCCAACATCGTTCCTTAATCATTCCAAAATCGTTTACCTTATCAATTTTACGATGTTATTAACTTTACCCCCAACTCAGAAGTAGAGGAGCACATATTGATTTCATCATGTCTGTCTGTCAATCCAGTGACCTTTTACTTTCCGCTAGCTAAACGGAGAAGCAATTGACGTGCAATAACGAAACTTTACACAAATATTGCCCATGACCCAAAGAAATACCCTATTTTTTTGGGTCATACATGTCACGGTCATAAGTTACCTTGAACTGTCTACAGTTTCCACTCTAACTGAACAACCAATTGACCCAAATCATAAAACTGGACACATATGGTGTCAATGACCCAAGAAAGTGCCAAATTTTGGAGTCACGAAGGTCGAAGTTACAATTGAACTTCGTCCAAGAATTGTCTTGCGATTCCAACTCATGAAGTAAAAGACTTCCCTACGAAAAAAAGCTTTTCTTCAAGGACAAGGCGCTGGTTGAGGTCCAGTTTGAGACAATTGTAATTAAAAATGTAATTGATAACTCAAATGGAGCAGAAGTCATTTGAAAAATAACATAGAAACTGTTTTGAGTGTATAAATGTCCATCTCTGCGTCCATTAGTCGGCTGTATGGTCCATATCATTTTCTTCCTTTTTAGCTTACCTGATCACTACATGCTCAAAGGGAGCTTTTAGGATCACCCTGACTCCGACGTCCGTCGTCCGTCGTGTGTCGTCAACTATCTTAAAACTTCTTCTTCTCCTAAACCGCTGCGCCGATTTCAATAACATTTTGACAGAATGATCCCTGGGTGAACTTCTTCAAAAATTCTTCACTAAATTCTGATAATCCACAAATATGGGCGTGGTAGGGCGGGGCTTATTTTGAGCCAGAAATCTTTGAACGACATCTCCTCCTGAACCACTGGACATTTTTCATTGAAACTTTACCAGAAAATTCCCTGGGTGACACTCTTCAAAAATTCTTCGCTAAATTCTGATAATCCACAAATGTAGGCGTGGTAGGGCGGGGCTTATTTTGAGCCAGAAATCATTGAACGACATCTCCTCCTGAACCACTGGACCTTTTTCAATGAAACTTTACCAGAAAATTCCCGGGGTGACCATTTTTAATAATTGTTCGTGAAATTGAGAATGGCGTGGCAAAGCGGGGCTTATTTTGATCCTGAAAATTTGATTGGCCCATAATTATTGACGTGGCAGGGCGGGCCTAATTTTGAACAAGAAACCTTGAATGAAATCTCCTCCTGAACCACTGGGCCATTTTCTGTGAAACTTTCTTTACCAGAATGTTCCTTGGGTATCGCTTTTGGCAAATTGTTCACGAAATTTTGATTGGCCCATAAATATTGCTGTGGCAGGGCGGGACTTATTTAAACCCAGGACCTTTGAACGACATCTCCTCCTGAACCACCGATTTCAATAAAACTTTTCCAGAACGTTCCTTTGGAGACCTTCTTCAAAATTTGTTTGCAAAGTTTTGATTAGCCCATAGATATGTGCATGGCAGGGCAGGGCTAATTTTGAGTCTCCTCTGTAAATAGTGGGTGGAAAGGGTCTTTTACCACTGTTTATTCTTCGAATTATATTTCCTTTCAACAATAAGGCAAATTTGAATGAAACTTTACCAGAAAGTTTCTTTGATGAGATCCACTGGAAAAATCGGATTAGGGACAGCGGTTTAGGTCCATTTTGTCCCTCTTGTTATCATTTTTCTTCCATCAGTTGCAGGCCTGTATAGCGAATCAGGGGTTTAAGCGTCTCTCGTTGTTGAAATACATTGATTTATATACGCCCGTCAAAAGACGTGACGTAATGTGTGATCGCCTGTCGTGGGCGGGAGGCGTGAGCTTCGATAGTGGCTTGAGGTCACCGTCTCTTGAACGCATTCCAACTTATCAGTACTTTCAGTACTTTGATTATTTATGAAATGAAATAACTATCAACAAGAATATGCTCTGTTGGGTCATATTTGTAACAAATCATATATGTAACATATTTGTTACGTACATGATCACATTCGTAACAAATAAAGTGTGTTACAAATGTGTTTGTCCGAAATGGAGGTTGACATGAGAAGCATATATGTAACAGGTTTAGTTGTCTATTTGTAGTCAAACAATGAACAGCAATAGCAACATCATTATATTCTTTACACTATTGATTTTATTCTCGATTGCAAAACAATAGTTAGCACATCAGAGCGATTGAGACTCACTCCAACTTGAATCAACCTCAGAGAGAGAGAGAGAGAGAGAGAGAGAGAGAGAGAGAGAGAGAGAGAGAGAGAGAGAGAGAGAGAGAGAGAGAGAGAGAGAGAGAGAAAGAGAGAGAGAGAGAGAGAGAGAGAGAGAGCGAGAGAGAGAGAGAGAGAGAGAGGACGTATGAAATTATGATTTTTTGCCTAAGGTACCAGTGCATCTCTAGCGCGCACGTGAGTGTGTACAGCAACACCCAAACGGCAAGAAAATTGATCTGCAGATTGGAACTCAAGGCAAAACACACATCATATAGATCAGCCTGCGCATCTGCAGTAGTAGGAGATCAGTGAAATTTGATCATGTCCCGTCTTGATAATGTTTGCGAAGTTGCAAGTTAAGTGGCGTGAAGGTGACAGCCTAGTGGCTTTAAGTTGGCAGACTAGCAGGCATGTGTGGTAGTAATATGTACTGTTTTTAAATCATAATTGACCTGTGACATATGTGATTTCATGTCACATCAAAAACCGGCATCGATTATATTCGTCACAAAATATGATTTCCGAGTCATATATGTAACACATGTTACATATGTGATCATATATGTAACAGGTGTTACATATATGATTTGTTACAAATATGATCCAACAATGCTCTTTCCTTGCACGGCGGCACTCATTCTTTCCGACTTTTGTCTCTCATAAATGGGTTGATAATCGTAGACCTATACGAGATAGTAGCTGCAAGCTAGGAAAGGATGAAGTGGTTGTACTGGTGAGGGAAATACCAGGAAACCATTGTTATGTGCTTCAGCCGCCGTGATATAACTGAAAAATGTTGAAAGCGGCGTAAAACTCCATTTTATCAATTAATCTTCCCTTGCATATTCTCTCGTTTTTTAATTCTTAAACTGCTCAATTTTAACATCGATTCAAACGAGTTACCATTTTATTAACATTTTTATTATTACTATTATCATTCTTTGGGGGGGGGGGGGAAGGTGGGTATTTTAACCAATCTGGCTCAAGTATTCGTCGCAATATTTAAGCAGAAAACGGGGTTGCAAACTGCAAGTCTGTGTAGGCTGATGATAAGGCCCGAGGTTATAAAACTTCGTTCGTGCTCAACTTAGACCGATCTCAAATTTGAAATTCAAATAAATGTATTATGTTATTATCTATAACAACTTATTGATATTATCTTTGATGTTCAAATATTAAATTTAGTATTACAAAACAATTACGGCTTTAAAATCAAATTGAAATTTGAGAAAATTTTGAGTTTAGAAGAGGAAAAGTATTATAACCTCGGGCACAATAGGCTTAAAACAGAAGCATTGCTTCATAAAGTAAAGCATCATATAATCCGTAAACGTTATGATTTTTTCAAGTTCATCATAATTCGATCAACTTACATCCTTTGATGTTAATCTTTAGATAACCTTGATATTATTGCACTGATCACGTGAAAAGCTAAGTAAAATGGCTTACATTACCCGATCTCTTATATAAAAAAACATTTTTAAACAGAAATGCTTAAGGGCGAACGAAATATAGATCTATAAAGCACTGTGCAAATTAGATGAAAAATCGAAAAAAGCGATTTCAAGTCTTTATCCCAAAAATATTTGTCCATCCTTTGCAATACGTTTTCTACACTGAAACGTCCGTTAAATTCTTATCAGGCTGGTGACATGGACTCTTCTGGCTGCCAAGTCACCAAAAATTGGTCTCATATGATGAAAAAAAAAATTAAATCTTCCCCTCTAAAACTACTGGTCAGAATTAAAAAACCTTCACAAAAGTAATGCTTAAGACATGACTTTTTAGTTTCTTCTTTAAAGTCTGATCAGCCCTGCTTTCAGAAACCACAAAACGACGCAAACATTTTTCCACCTGCGTGCAAAGCGGGGTAAAATTGAAAAACTATTTGCACCGTTTGGTTATCCTGATGATATGTTCTTCACGGGTTGTCAAGTCACTGAAAAAATTGTCTTATCTGATGAAATATATTTAATAAAAATCTATATCTTCTATGAAACTTTCACTCAGAACTCAACAAAACTTCACAGGAATGATGATAAGGACTTTCTCTTTCAGATGTTTTGTCGAAATCTGATTTGGCTAATAACATTGATTCCACGGGTTATTGAGTCACCAAAAAATGGTCCCATGTATTTAAAGAAAAAGAAAACCATTTTCTCTCTAAAACTGCTCTTCAGAATTCAACTAAAATTCACGCTCTATCAGATTCCTTTGATTTAAGGTGATGTGGTACTGTGTCATGGGTGAAGGGGACTTTGTGATTCAATTTTTTTCTGTTATCGAAACTTGTACATGTATTGGCAGATTTTCTTGAAACATTTAAACAATATTGCTAGTTATATGACTGCGGACACATTAGAGGTACTTGGAAATATTATTTCACGATATGTTATAGAGACCTTTTTGTATAATTGATGATTATTTGCTTACAAATAGATTTTATTCTGGCTTAACACTTTATTGTGCAATTTAATGTTGAATTGTCATAAATCTGCAAGTTATCAATGCCAATGAAATGAAACTGCCCCTCTGTTGGGTTTTTGTTTACTTCATTTAATAAATTTTAACGTGATGGTATTGGTTGGATTCAGTTTTCAATCGAGTCAATGCTGTTGCCCAGCAATAAGCCATTTTTGGAAACTGCACGCTATAAAAGCTGTTCGCGGCGTGCACTTTCGTATTATGCCCTGCGTTCAGGATGGCAAAACGTTTCAAATAATTTGATTGTTACACCTCACTCTGTATGCAAGTTCACATCCAAAACGGGGCAAATTTGGCAAACTGATTGCGTCGTTTGGCATCCTGAACGCAGGGCTAAATTTAGGACTGCATCAACTATAGCTATGTCCCATAAATTTTCTCGTAGCGATGAAGCAGGTCATATCACAGAGGGTATAAAAACTCCTTGATAAAGACATAAATAATCTCTACACATAACCTTATACAGCAAGGAAAAAAAACTTGATTTATGTCTATTTCCTATAATTAACACGATGTCTCAGAAATAACCTTCCTGAATATTGCCTAATAAGATTATGTAGTATAGGAATTATTTCACAGATTCGTCGTCAAATCATTGTAACCACAACATATTCGAACTACATTTCCGTTTTTCTAGTCACCAGAGGGTGGTTTTTATTGTGTAATAACAAATTTGACCCTTCCACGAGAATCGCAAAACTGGGAACACCGTTACACAGAACCAGGGGCCTGTTTCATCAATAAATGTCCTGGGACGTGTCTTAAAGGTGTCGTAGGACACATCCTAGGATGTTCGTAAATCAGTTTCATCAAAACATCCTAAAAGGTTCCTAGGACGTTCATTTGCGTTTCACCAAACTTTGTCCTAATTTAACCATGCTCCATTAAAAAGCCCCAAAACGCAAGTGATAAAATCACGTGCAAGCTAATTATAGCCGTGTAGATTGATTTACCTTCATATGTAAAATATCGGTAAGGAGAAAACTATCAAAGATAATCGAACGGGAGAGATACTTTAGGTTTGCATTGAAAAGGTCGACAAAAAGTATACGATCCCTTCATCGCTTAGAAGCGTGAAAGAGGCGAAGTTGCAGCCAACATCAAAATCAAGACTATAGGAAAAGAGGTTGAACTGAGCAAAAAAAAAAAACTTGTACTGCATAATAAGGTTAACGCTTTTAATTTATAACGTTTTTCGACAATGTTTCATGTAACTTCATTTTTCATCAATAAAATTTACCTTTCATAAAAAATAAATTATTTATTCTTCTTTATTTCTCTTCTAGTGTCTAATAATTTACATTCATGAGATGTACGTTTCAAATCACGTTCTCCATTCTACCGAACGAGAAAGAAAATATACCCATTTTCAACTTGTACGTTATTTTGGTAACGCTGTAAAATTTCGTTGCCTTTCAATTGGCTGAGAAAAACAAAATGGCTGTTATTTCATACAGTCATTTATAAAAAAAAGACGATGTTCAGCAAAACCGAAATATAGCAGCGTCATCAAAGGCAAAATGGCATAGGACTGATTAATGATCAGTATATGATAATCAGAAATTTGCATGGCACTTCTCAAAACAATGATGAATGATATCGCGATAGAGTCCACAATGTTCATCCGATTTGCTTCAAAATATAACAATATAATAGTATTATCATCAGGATGGTTCCTGAAGAAAATGGGTCGGGTCCGTCAAGTATTGTGGAAATTTTAAAAAAATAACAATAATTATCATGATAGTCTCCACATTTGTCAATTGATTTGCTTAAAAAAACATGATGATTCACTTCGCATAATGATCGTTCCTTTAAAAAAAACTCGTGTCTGTGAAGAATCACGGGCTTTTAGAAGTTAAAATATCTTTTTTCGCGATATATTAAACAGTTTCATCCGATTTGCTTCAAGCTCTCATAGAATGATCTTATTAACTTATGGATCGTTCCTTTTGAAAATGAGTAAGGCACTTCTAGGGCCACAGAAAAAAGGCCTTATACTAATAATAGGGTAAATCTAATTGTATTTTCTTATACATTATGTCAAGAGTTTTTGTCCACTTTCGAGTACTTAATAGTCAAGGTTTGTGCTCTTGTTTATTTGTTATGCGTTCTGTGCTGTCTCTACACATTTGCTCGGTGCTCCAATTGCATACTTGCGCCAATCATTGCAATGTCGATATCACTACGTATTCAGACTGCCCTGGTAACTTTTGGTCGCAGCAAGAACACCATTTGGCTTCCCATCCCTATCTGGCCATAATATTCTAGTACCCTTAGTCTCACTCTAGCCGCCGTCATAGCGCAGTTGGTAGCGCGTCGGACTGTCAATCTTGAGGTCCCGGGTTCGATCCTCGACGGCGGCACTCATTCTTTCCGATTATTTGTCACTCACCGATGGGTCGATAATCGTAGGCCTATGTGAGATAGCAGCTGGGGGCTAGGAGAGGATGCGGCGATTGTACTGTTGAGAGAAATACCAGGAAACAATTGTTAGGTGCTCCCGCCGCCGCGATATAACTGAAAAAATGTTGAAAGCGGCGTAAAACGCCATTCAATCAATTTAGACTAACTCTATCATCTATGTCTTTTTCTTCATCTACAGTTTGGAAAACAACAGCCAAGATACAATACTTTAGACAAAATTATCACGTAGGACGCCGAAATCGGTATCCTACGTTTGGGTCAAAATTTAGGACTTCCTAAATCCCTCGAGTTTGGTGAAACCCGATTTGTGTCTTAAACATGTCCTAGGACGTTTTTAAGACAAAAATACGTTCTAAACAGCTTGATGAAACGGGTCCATGCACTATTACTTTATCATATCAAAGAACAACCAATCTTGATTCATATAGGCAATAATCATGGGTCTTTTATTAACATAAAGTGACCTCCTTGTAAATGTATTAATCTGGAACTGTGTCTAGGCAATGGACTTCTTTTTCGTCGCCGGAACGACTATTTTCCAACCCTTTTTCAGATTTCAGTTAAGTTCTCCTTCCATTCACCAAAGCGTCTACACCTACAGAAACAAATACATTTTGTAAGACTGAATTCTTCTTCTGAATTCTGTGGCAACATTTTACTTTGCTTGTGTCGGTACACGTATTGATTCTAGATTTTAGAAGCAAATGGTCAATTGACAATTAATGTCTTTGACGTTCCGAATCTTTGTCCCACAACTTCTAGTATTCAAACATGTTTTCTTAAACGTTGAAACCTCAAATGACGTCTTATTAAACCGACATATATATATATATCCAAAATTTTAAGAGGGTATAGAATTTTCAGAATTTAGAAGCCGAAAATACGGCGCGTACTCGTTACTATGGCTCTGCGTTTTGAAAGTTCGACTGTAGAGTGCTGGATATATAGCCGATAAAAGAAATAGGAAAAAGGGATATTTGGCACAAATTGCATCTGAAGTTATCACTTAAGAAAGATCGCCATTTTAAGAGTGAGCAAATGGTCGTTTGGCAGCTCGAAACTTAAGTTTGAATAAGCTGGAGTTACGAGGTTTTAATCGCCCACTAACGATATGTGCCAAGATTCAAGTAATGCATTGCTTCAGTAATACCAGATGAATCACAAACTGTAGATACGTTTCGCACAACCCCGACGGTGACACCAAGGCTATAACATATAACAATAACCCGGTTTTTTTGTTGTTGTTTTTTCTCCGTAAACATCCAAGCCAAAATGAAATATATTCTAGCTTACCCTAAGTTCGTTCGATTTAGAAATTTCGGGCGTATATGGTCTATTTATTATAACCAGAAAAGAAAAAAAATGACATCTATTACAATTATATGTCTATGCGACAATTGGTCTAAAAGACAAAGAAAATGTCCAACAATTGGTCCATTTATGGTTTTCGACGAAATATCCGCGCGAAATATCATATTTGGAGATCTCACTGTTAAACTGGATAAATTTTCAATAAATCATACCCTTCTTTCGTTCATTATATACTTGACGTTATCAATCCGGAGCCAAATAAGTAAATAACATCAGGATGTTGCTTAATATTCACGTGCGAAGTGACGCATTTTGATAAAATTTGCAAAAATTATTATTATTATTATTAAACCACATTTATATAGCACCCTTATCATAAATATATGTATGTTCAAAGGTGCTTTACAACATAATTAAGATCAACATAATAATAAAACAAATAGTGGTAAAAAATAAACAAAACATAATTGAAATACAACAATCCGTTAAAACAAAGGATATGATAAGTCAATTGTTCAAATAGTAAAATATTAAATTAGTGATTAAAATTTACTGGAAAAATGTTGAGTAACATTATTTAATCTTCCATCAGCAGCACAATGTCTTTGATCATAATAGCATGATATGATTCACTGATCACTGTAGTGTTGAGTAAACAGATGCGTTTTGAGCGACTTTTTGAAGGTCTCAAAGCTACCGGAATGTCTAAGGTCACTTGGTAATGAGTTCCAGAGTTGTGGAGCGCTAACGGCAAAACATCGATCTCCGAAATGGGCTGTATTACGCCTAGGTACAACAAGTGTCAGTGTATCGTTCTGTGATCGAAGAGTACGTGCTGGTCTGTATAAATCTAAAAGTGATCGTATATATCCTGGAGACTGGTTGTTTAGTGCCTTATATGTCAATGTTAATTTTTTGTATTGGATTCTGCTTTCTATAGGTAACCAGTGGAGTTCTTTAAGGATGGGTGTTATGTGGCCAAAGCGTGAAGTTCTAGTTATAATTCTAGCAGCAGTGTTTTGAACTGTTTGTAGCTTGTTTATTGTTGTTTTCGGCAGTCCATACAACAGAGAATTGCAGTAGTCCAGTCTGGAGGTCACTAAACTGTTTACCAAGGATTTAGTGGCATCGCTCGTTAAGTATTTCCTGATATGGCCTATCTGGCGTAGCTGCGCATAGCAAGACCGACACACAGAGTTTACATGATTGACCATATCCATTCGAGAGTCAAGGAAAGCACCTAAGTTCCTAACCACATTAGCCGGCTGTATCTTGGAGTTACCAACAGTGATAGGAGTGTCACCGATGTGTTTCTCATTGTGTTTAGATGAGAAAACAATAACTTCAGTCTTTTCTGTGTTGAGTTTGAGCATGTTATGGTGCATCCATGAAACTATATCTGATAAGCAGTCCTCAACGCGTTGAAGAGCAACTTCTACCTGGACATCATCGGTGGGTTTAAAGGCTACATATAACTGTGAGTCGTCAGCGTAGAAATGGTGGAGTAGATCATGGCTTCTACAGATGGCACCAACAGGCTTTGTGTACATCACATAATTTTTCGGGCCTAACACTGAACCTTGAGGTACACTATAGTTCATCTTAACAGCATCAGAGAGTTTATCATCAATACACACTGTCTGAAATCGACCACTCAAGTACGATTTCATCCATTTGAGCGGTTTACCCATGATACCAAAATCTTGCTCAAGACGATGTAAGAGGGTGTCGTGGTCAATGGTATCGAACGCGGCTGAAAGGTCTAAAAGAACAAGAACGACTACATTATTTTGGTCAAGCGACTGCAAAATGTCATTCTGGACTTTCACCAGAGCAGTTTCAGTGGAATGGAATTTCCTGTAGGCAGACTGGTTTGGTTCATGAAGATTATTTGCTGATAGGTGGTGTTCAAGCTGTGTGTCGACTACTTTCTCTAATATTTTAGATATAAATGGTAGATTTGCCACTGGTCTATAGTTTTTAAGTTCATTCTGATCTAAACCGGACTTTTTCAATAATGGTCTGATACGACTACACTTAAACACTTCTGGAACATGTGCTGATTGTAATGATGTGTTAATAATCTCAGACAGTAATGGCAATAGTTCGTCTATGCACGATTTAAGTAACCACGTGGGAATTGGATCAAAAAATAAAAAAAAATGGAATTCTTCTTATTTTTGTATTGAAGAAATCGATTTATCATTTATTTTTTGTGAAAGATCGACAATGATCTGCCACTCGTGAAATATAGCTTTTGCTGTTCACTAATCGAAAGATATAGAGGATAGTCGTTTTTACAGTATACGGACTATTTCAATGAACGAAGGCGGAGGACAATTTCTTTTGATAATTTCACTGGTTATGCGACGAGTTTATCAGATGATATTATACCGTTATTTCTCGATAGTCGATATTGTCAATGCGCGAAAACACACAATCACCACCTATGCTTTTCATTTCAGGTCTGTTCCCGACCGCCGATCTCCTGTGGTACGTCGAGAAACAAACACTCGGCGTCAACTTTCTCAAACAGTGTACGAAATACTCGCAGTTCGTCGATGACATGCTCAAATCATTGTTTGTTAACTCTACCCTCGAGAACAACCTCAAGAACATGCGTGAGACAATCCGATTGAACGAGGAAATCGTACCAACTGTCGTGATCGGCGAGATTTGGTTCGATAATATGACGTCATATATTAATATTTTGAAGATTATGTTGGATGAGCTCGCTTTGAGAATTGTGCAGGTAAGGAAAATACATTTATTCAATAGACGAAGAAAGTATTTCTTTATTTTATGAAGGTAGGAAACTGAATACCTTATAACATTGTATGAATACACGAAATTTTTGATGTTGAATGTGTTTTTCTTAAATTTTATGAATGAGTTATCTAGGCAAATCTGGTTATCGTTGTGGGCCTGAATTTCTAATCCCTGAGAGAGACGCAGTGGGTTAAACCCATCGCTACCAAATTATATAATTAGGTTAACTGGGTTGTCTATGGGCCAACTTATTTCTCACCCCGGGCGGGTACTGTTGCCCGAAATACTAGAGTATCTCTCAGAAAGCGGGCCTGGTCCACATATCGACTATCAGAATAGCCTAGAACAGGCTATTCTGATATTCGACAGTGAGACCAGTCTACAACCGACCCGAAAGCGGGCGAGAAATAAGTTGGCCCTATAAGTGTTAAGGTGGGACGTTACAGTTTTGGGGAGACAACTGGCATAGAAAAAAATTGTGAGGGGGCCTTGTTAAAATCAACTTTATATGAAGTTGCGCGTGCACAGTGGAACGCTTTTTTTCAAGCAATCGTAATTTTGTC
This sequence comes from Fragum whitleyi, assembly GCA_948146395.1. Taxonomy (NCBI): domain Eukaryota; kingdom Metazoa; phylum Mollusca; class Bivalvia; order Cardiida; family Cardiidae; genus Fragum; species Fragum whitleyi. The sequence continues at coordinate 60,364,363 of OX411554.1, forward strand.
AACCTACACGCAGGATTGTCCTGAATTAAAAATAAGAACGTTCGCGAAACATTTCAGAAACATACGACTGCTAAGAAAGGTTCACTTTCTAAACATTTGCAGATGTTTTTGCATCCTGAAATGCAGGGTTTGGCAATTATTACAAGGGGCAAAATAAAATCCGGTCATGCGTTCAGAATAACGAATCACGAACGATCATCCGAAAAATGGTAGTCTGCATTACCGTGTAAAGTATATCTAATAAGTGTTTCACTCTTGTGCTTCGTTATTCCTCCGAAGTACGGGCGACGTTGATAGACCTATCACAAGCCATGCAGGATGACAAAACTGAGCAAACATTTTTGCTATTTATACCCTGCATTGCTCGCATGTCCGTGAGCTAAACGTTTGTTCCGCTTTGTTATCCTGGACGCAGGGCTGTCACGTACTCTTCATCACCGAAAGGGAATGTTTGAGTTCGGGTCATATCGTTGTAAGTATAAAACTATCATATAATGAATGCTTATAAAAGTTAGTCATCTTTCAGTTATTTGAACATTGCTTGAAAAGGAGAAAAAATATGTTCTTTTTGTTTACGTCTTCGGTAAAAACTGATACGGGATGACGAATCATATCCCAAAATAATAAGATTTTGCCACTTGGATGCGATTTCTCTCCTTTCCAGTTTACTTTTCTGCACTGTTAACTATCTGTTCGTTTTTAACTATTCTTTTTATAAATCTTCAAAATGATATGTTACTTTTGCCTATAAAGATCCCATTCATTACGTATGTTACACGTCGTAAAAACGGAAAGGAGACAACGTAGAAAAAGGACAATTTCAACCTTTAAAAAATTCATTTCTTCTCTCTAAATTTCTATCTTTATTTGATTCCGTTTATGTGTGTTTGTAAGAGTGAAAACGATAATTTGATAACAATTATTTATATTCTATCAATAGCTTTGTCAACATTGAATATTTCAATAAGCAATGATTTCAAAAAGCTTTCGTATTATTGGAAGAGCGTATGTATTCGAGAGTTACTGCGTCTGCTCCTTGACAAAGAGGTCCCGAGATCAGGTATAAAAACCGGCGATTGTACTTTATCCTTTATTTGGCCCTGAGACTGTTGAACCCTTCTGTAATCCACAGAATCAAGAGGGATCAATGTGAAATTTATGAAATTGCTTCCAAACCATTGTAAAATAAATTAGGTTAAAATTATCAACATAATCACAGAATTCAAAAATCTTTAAAATCAATCGAAAGTCATGTTTTCTTTCTTTTTTGTTTCAATCGACTAATAAACCATATTATCTTCCGTGGCAACTGAAATGGCATATTATTTCTATATATAATTGCCTCATATAGAAAATGAGTTCATGAAGGAAAACCTCGGGTTTTGATCAGGATTATGGCTGTGCATGTGGCGGATCCAGAGGGAATGGGGTGTCCAGTCTTTCACTGGATAATTCAGCAAAACTTTGGTAATGATGTGAAATGACTAACCCCCCCCCTTTAATTGTAGTTTAAACTCCGTTACAGAAAACCTACAACTGCCATAGGCGTTACCAAGTGTATCAAAATTACAAATGGTTTTTATTGTTGATTGGGAAAGCAGGGGACGTAACAATGCCTGGACAAAATCAAATTAGAGTAGTAAATTATGGGGGTACTGTACTTCAAACTTATGAAATTGACAAAAAGTGCCTGGATACATATACTTTTCTTAATTGGTTTCAACTGAACGATAGTTGGGCTAATTTTCTATTTACATATTTCGAGTTTATTTAATGTAAGTGTTTGCTTTTTTGCCTTCAAAAAAAAATATTCACTTTTTATCTTTGAGGAGCATTTAAAGCAAAATGTCCACTTGTCACTTATTTATGCCCTTACTAGAAAGTTTATTATATTTTTATGTTTTCCATATCTATGGCTATAAACATATGTTAATTTAGCACACCAGCATTGTGATTGGTCGGTGTAATAAACAATTTTCTTTGATATTTTCGAAAACATGGCCACCTTAAGACAAATGTAAATATTTTCAAAATATGCGTGGAAAGCTATGTTGATATTTTCACTATATCTGTGCATATGAATGCTCTAAAACATACATCTGTTTCACGGATATCTGGAAATCCCCCGAAACTGTAACGGCCCTCCTTAAATACCTTTTAGTTACAAGTCTAGCGTGAATACTCGTACCGTTTGAACAATTGGGACGGTAGGTACAGTTAGTAACGTCGTGAAATTGACATCACCTCAATCAAAATCATTCTTTATCGCTCACTCAGCGCTCCAATCATTCATTCCAAACACTCACTCATACCATTCAAAAACGCTCAAACCCATTGAAAAATATAGAATAAACAACGTCATTAAAAATAATTTTTGATAGATAAAAATCGCGATTTCACTGACATTATTCAAATTACAAGCGTCTCATAGGTTCTTGAAGAAATAGGAAGCTATGTATACACTTGTTTGTATTTTTTTTATTAAAGGGAGGTAATCATTATCGCAAATTTTGTTCATCCTGAACAAAATTTTCGATATATGATTACATCCTATTAAATTCACTCAAAACTCGCTCCACACACTCAATCAGTTTCATTCCTTAATCATTCCAAAAACATTCACCTTGTCAATTACACGTTGTTCTTAACTGTAGAGCATGGGCGAGTACTGGAATACCTGGATTTCGGATAGGTTAACTGTTCTTCCCGGGTCCTATATTATTACCCCTTACCCGATTTATGTATAGTGCCTTTGGGATCAAATTCAGAAAAGAATTGAGGACTGTTTAAAACAGTCTTTAGTTCGTTTCTGAAGTTGGTTCTAAGATTGTCCTACAGACTTTCTTCAGATAGTTTTGAGTGTCCTGGCTACTTACTCACAGACTCACAACACCTTCGCCCCTTGTAGGTTCGAACCCCCTTTACAGAAATCAAGACCCGCCTTTATATGTAGTTGATGAAATAAATATACGGACGGAATCATCGGGTACTCAAGCACCCAGGGGTTACGAGATATCGCGCACTCAGCAAAGGCGTAACTAGAATTTCGAAATATATACGCACTCAGGAGGCGACCAACTAAAATTATATAGAATAAAGGCGATATGTGGACTATGACAAAATATGAATCTCCTTCGTCTGCTCCCTTTATCTATGATTTGAACGTTGGTGAATAATCAAACATGGTAATTACAGCTTTTAAAAGCTGTAGTTTCGATGTTATAATCATTCATCTACGACTGAATTTTTGAAGAGCCTGAATTTTCGGGACTTAGCGATTTATAAATGTCCATTATTATTATTATTATTCAAAGGTTATCTATATCAATTACGCTTTTGCGTAATGTGCTTAATGGGAGTTACGCCCTTGCTCAGGTACAAACACACTACTCGTCCCACCTCTAACGATGATCGAAATTGTGAAAACCTTGAACCGATCTTGATAAAGTTTCGGGACGTTTTGAGTTATTTCGTATGTGTACAATTTGAGGGAGAATTCAAAATTCAATTAGTAGACTGCTGATTGAGTGTTATTACTGTTTTGAGTACGGGGTATGTGTCTCCGAACAAAAGCGAAAGTAGTCTGCATTTCGTCAGCCCCATTAGCTCAGTCAGTAGATCGCCCGACTCTTAAGCCTGATTTCCTGGGTTCGATTCCCAGGCTATCAAACCAATTGTCTTTCTGATTAGACGTTAAAACGAAGTCCCGTGAGACGGTGCTTTATATCGACCACGTTAAAGAACCATTGCAGATCTCAGCATTAGTTTCACTATGTATCCTAGCGCTATCACCCGTAACAACTATAACCGTATTTCGGGGGCGTCGCTTATATGCGCATATGCTATGGTAAAGGCGGAAATACATGTATGATAAATCAAAGCACTGACAGTACTGATGGTGGTCTTTTCTGATGGCATTCTAGAGTGATATATTCAATTCGTTGAGAAAAGAGAAATAATATAGGTAAAAAATAACGAAGGGAAAGTGTCTCGGAAATGCTGACTGTAATTTCAAATTTGTTTTGCATGTCGAAATTACTCTCAAATGTTACAATGAGAAGAAAAACCAATTAACAGGAAGCATAGCTTGATTTTATTTGGGTTTTGTTATTGTTGTTGTTGTTGTTGTTGTTGTTGTTGTTTTAATCTACATTTCGGTTCATAAAACAAACGGAAATTGATATTATTGGCGGAATATTTGAGTTTTTTTTCAATTATTATATGCTTCGAGTGGAGTTGAGTTTCTTTAATGTCGTAACGTTTTTTCTTTCCTAACTCGAAAAAAGCAGACAGAAGAGTAATTCAATTTCATTATGCGGAACCCATATTTTACCCGATTCAACAACAGTCTTGATAAGTTCGCGCACAGTTAAGAACATCGTGTAATTAACAAATTGAATGCTTTTTTTATTTAATTATTTCGGAAAGCTATTGAAATATTGATCGTTTTGATCGATTTCGAATTGATTTTACCAGAGCCTTAATCGATTATTTGAGTGAGTGATTGGAATTAATGAATGAGGAGCTAAGTGAGCGATTCAGAATGGTTTCGATCGAGTTAGATGTCAAATTCACAATTTCCTTAACTTGAACAGAACAGAACAGAACATATCTTTTATTTTCATCGAAGTACAATGGGGTACAATATGGACAATATACACAAATAATGTTACTGTAATAATTTAAGTACTGTAAGTGGAATATTGTTGAAATCGGCCGTTATCCGTTTTCTTATTAGATCACATTCAAAACTTTCATATTGAAATTAAACGATAACAAACAGAACAGAACAGAACAGTTAGTTTAATACAGACTTTTACACTAGGTACATCGTCAAAATCATATACATATACAAACAAATATATAATCACATAGATCAATACACATTAACAACAGATCGTTACAAGATAAACATCAAGAGAATGAGAATTTAATAGCAATTAATTTGTTTAACTTCTCATTAGGAAAAAATATATATTTGGAACTAGATAGAGGTGCAGTTTTATTTCTAAGGGTAAACTCTTCTTTAATGAAATGAGCTAGTCTGTCTACTAAAGCTAAAAAAGCACTAAATTTTATTTTGAATTCTACAAATCATCTTCCTAGATTTCAATGTGACACTTTTTTCAAGATATTTGACTCGAAAATAAGACCCATTTTATTGTATGGCTCTGAGCTATGGGGTTTAGAACAAGTACAAATATATGCATGTAAAAGGTTTTTAAACCTTGGTACTGAAGCTTGTAATATGTCTGTTCTTGGTGATACTGGCAGATTTCCCATCAGTATAGAATCGTCATTTAATTGTATAAAATACTGGCTTCGGATCATTAATTTAACAAGTGACAGATATGTAAGGCTTTGCTACGATATGCTTGTTCACTTTGATAATCTTGGACATAATAACTGGGTGACAACAGTACGATCCCATTTGTATATGAATGGATATGGCTATATTTGGGAAAATCAACATGTATTAAATGAAAAGGCTTTCCTACAACAATACAAACAAAGACTGAAAGATCAATATTCACAAGAATGGCATACAGCTTGTACTGAAAATCTTAAATTAATATACTATTCTCTTTATAAACAAGAACTTCGACTTGAAAATTATTTAAAATATATTGATATTGACAAATTTAGAACATGTTTAGCTAAATTTAGATCCTCGTCACACTCTAATGATTGAAAAAGGTAGACATTATGGAATCCCGAGAGAAAACAGATTTTGTGTATACTGTGATGGTATTGTTGAAGATGAGCTACACTTTCTATTAAAATGCCCACTGTACAATAATTTGCGTGAAAAATATATCTCAAAAGATTACATCGTTTCACCTTGCCAACGTTATTTCACTCGTCTCATGTCATCGCAGAATAAAAAAGAAATCCGAAATTTGGCAATGTATCTATTTCATTCTTTCAAGCGCAGGAAGGAATACATTGAAAATCAAGAGTGAGAAAATGGTATAATTTGCATTCTCTTAGACTGGTATTAGTTAAATAGAAAAAGATTATCTGTGAACGTGAACAAATGTATTTTTCTGTTTCATTAATAACATTCTCTTTGTGTCTTATTTTACATTGATATGCAATTTAATATGAGTCGTTCAAAAACATGGTTGAAATATGTAATTGTTAAGCATATCTAATATGTTGAACCTTAATTCGTGAGAGTTCTCAAAAATTGTTCATATATGTATTTTTGAAGTTTGTATATTCGCCAGTATATTCACTTCCCTTAGCATGAAAATTCTTCTACGTATAAATATATATGTGTATGGGCCGGTGGCCTGTTTGTACAAATAAAGAATTGAATTGAGTTTAATGTCGTTTTATGATCGGATTGCAATAATTGACATAATTAAAACATGGATGGCTGAACAAAGCGAACTCTAAAAACAGTTATATGAGCCTGTGCGTGACATTCCCAACAATTTGAAATGTGCATGAGGTGCAAACATTGAGAATCGTACACAGCTACATACTGAAGATATAACGTTACCTAATGGTCTACAGATACTTTGAGTTCTTATCTGTCTACTAAGTGAAAAGGGAAGACACTGGCCCCACTGTGCGGATGCACAGGCTGTCAGAGCCTTTGGTTTGCGCATATTTAAAATTGTTGAAATCTCACGCACAGGCTCATATAAGGATCAAGCCTTATCAACGTTAAGGCTTTCGTCTAACTCCTTAAGAATTAAGACTGGCATATAGGGCAACGGTAGAATTGAGAGAAATCTGCGTGTATAGCGAATTGTGTAATACAAACGATAAAGAGGATGAGTTTCATTTCCTCCTTACCTATAGTAAATGCTCTAATATAAGACGAATTTACATAAATAATAACAAATAAACTGATATAAGACGTATTCACATAAATAATAATAAATTCACTGATACAAGACGTATTTACATAGTTAATAATATGTACACTGATATAAGACGTATTTACATAGATAAATTCTTTTAGCTACGTCCAAATGTGTATAAATTGTCTATGCTCTTTAAGAGCAAGAATAAAAAGACTCTATTAAACCTTTCTACGTTTATTAAAGACGCTTTTGCGCGACGATCAAGTTTGATAAATAACGTACTAAATGAGAAGTGACTGTTGTGTTAACAAGGAGATATTGAACAGTTCAGTCATTAGTTTTTATTGAAAACTTGCTTCTCTTCCAATTTATCTATTAGGATACTTATATTTGAGATCATTTGATAATGTAATCTAGTTTTTTTGGTGGATCCAAAAATGTGTTGAATTCTTATACATGTACTCTGCTAATGTGACTTATTATTTGTGGTTTTGTTAAAACATATTATGGCGAGAAACTGTAAAGTTTAAGTCAATTAAATATTGTCTATGCTCTATATAAACAACATTTCTCCACAGACAAAGAATAATAAGGACCTCTTTAAATATTAATTACACATAGTCGTGTTAAAGTTCACTAATTTCTTGCTCGTTACAAAATAATTCACTAACTTGTTAGCCCAGATAATCATAAACAATACTTGAAGATTATTTTATTAACATAAATATACTGGGTTCCACAAGAAAGTTTGCACTTTCAATTTTGCATTTTTTCTTGATTTTTACAAAATTGGATCATATTTATATGGTACATTTGATGTCATACTTTAGAGAAGACCTTTTCATAAATTTAAAGTTAAATGAGCCTGTGTATGACATTTCCAATAATTTGATATATGCATGAGGGGCAAACATTGAGCAGCGTAGACAGTCATATAGTGACCTGATTATCTACAGATATTTGAGACCTTATCTATCTACAAAATGCATAGTGAAGACTCTGGTCAGAATGTGCGGATGCATAGGCTGGTCAGAATCTTTACTTTATGTTTATTCGAAATTGTTGGAAATCTCAAACACAGGCTCAAATCATAGTTTGACAAAGCATCGTGTATACTGTATACACGCGGGCAGAGCTTAACGAGCTAAGATTTGCTCACATTAAAGCATCTTCTCTGGTGAGAGCTACAATTAACAACATCATGAAACTGTCAAGGTGAAAGGTTTTGGAATGATTTTGAAATAAAAATGAATTAATGTGATGAGTGAGTTATGATTAAAATCCAAGGCGTGTGTGTGTGTGGGGGGGGGGGGGGGGGGGGGTTAATCCGGTACCGGTAATTTTGTAAAGGATGAACAAAATCAGCGATATGCATTACCTTCCTTTAATGTAAACATGTTCATAATATTGCTTCCTATTTCTTCAAGAACCAAACAGACGCTTACAAATCTATTATGAAATGAATGAATCCGACGCTGAGTGTGCGATATAGAATGGGTTTAATTGAGATAAATGTTAATTTCATGATGTGACTAACTGTATGTGCCTATGTTGCATTGTAGAGTTTAAGGAGACAACCCCAGCCATTTTTTAACAAAAGTTTCATTTTTGATGCTGGCGTTAAGTGTGCGAAAACGTTAGTAATTGTTACGATGTTGGGCCAGTAACATGTCATCGAAAAGTGCTATGACGTTCTATGACAACTCGATTTGCTTATTAATGGCCTGGCGAAATGATGCCCTCAATTTCTATTGAAATTTAAATGTGATACCAATTTTGCTAGCGTTCTTAATCTGAAAAGGTTCTATATCGTTAACCCACGTAAAATTGTAATTTAAACCACACAGTTACAGTATGCATAATTGTAATGTAGATGTGACTTTATACTTAGCTTAGCCACAGTGATACAACTGAAAGCAATTGTCATGATGCACATGCAAAATCAAAGGTCTCAACTTAGCAGAACATTTTTACACACCACGTGAATTTTGTGAACAGATATATGTTGCAAATACTCTTTGGGAACACCATGCGACATTACGATAAATACTCAGTTTCAAAAGAAAGTGTGCACTTTTGAATTTAGAATTTCTCGAAAATTACACAACCGACAGTCATGCACACTTTCTTTTGGAACTGAGTATTTATCATAATAAATTATATCATGTAAATTAATCTTGTTCTTTTTGGGCAATACTATGTCACCGTCATAGCGCAGTGGTAGCGTGTGATCGTACTAGTGTGAGAAATACCAGGAATCAATTAATAGGTGCTCCAGCCGTCGAGATATAACTGAAAGATTGTTGAAACCGGGGTTAAACCTAATTCAAGCAAAACAAACACATCATTTAGGTATAGAAATAAAAATCTATTCTCTTGATAAATTTACGTCTATATGAATTCAAATATGAAGTGTGTTAAGCTTTCTATGTTTCTTTTAAATGAAATTACTACACTTTCATTTTAACCGAACTCAAGATAATTCATACGAGTAAGTACGATTAGGTTTTTAGTTGCATACCCAATGAAATGATAAAATATCTTTTTTGCATATCTATCAATTTGATATTGCGAAACAGAAATGTTAAGATTAAGCAATTATTATACATATTTAGTATATGAATACTTTCTGCTCAATCTAACAAAATAGTTGTGTACTTACATAGGTTTTCATTGAGGAATGGAACTTTTTTTCAGCCAATCAGTTTTCTCATATCTGGATGAATACAGCTTAATTTAAATCATATCTGTATGAAAATGGCAACAACAACCTCTCTATTTCTTGAATAAGAATTTATAGATTTTTTTTAAAGGCAATGACACTGGATCCTGTACTTATATATAAAGTGCATAATAATGGTCCTTGAGCTGAGATATCTATAGCCTTGAAAACCACGGGTGTCTTATAATGTTCTCAAATCATTGTTAACAAGTAATTAAATACGTTAAAGTCTAAATAATTGTCTTGAAAACGCCTCTTTAAATTCTGTTAGTTATTAATTTTGTAGACCAATTACACGATCTCTAAGGTAGTGGATCAGTAAAACTTCCGCAACATTTCGGAACTCATGATCTTTCACAATGTTGACCGAGGTTTCCCAATGAAATCATTAGGAAGCATCGGTCAACATTGTTCAAGTTCATTATATCCGAAACGTTGCGGGTATATTACGGGCTAACCACCTTAAGTTTATATTGTCTCAAACATAGCGTCAGTGAGCGACTAAAGACTGAGAGCGGCAGTTTTGATACAATTAGTCATATGGTGAACTTTACGTTTAACTCGATCAAAACCATTCTCAGTCGCTCACTCAGCGTTCCATTTAACATGCATTAAAACACTTAGACTAAACCATTCAGAAACGATCTAAATTCTTCCAAAATGGTCCAAATCATTCAAAACCTTAATAACATTGTGGAATTGACAAAATGAATGATATTGAAATGGATTTTGAAATGAAATTGAATAAGTGAGGAGAGCGAATTTTGAACGAGTTTAAAGGGTGGTAATCAAATATTGTTAATTTTGTTCAAGATGAACAAAATTAGCAATACTTATTACTTCTCTTTATATAAAATGAATACAACAAATTATTATAAAAAAATATGTCTTTTCACGCACAAATCGTATGCTTATTAAATTTTTTCGTGGATTTTTTGTCTAGCGATTTTCATTTAAGACGTAGTTGTTGAACTTAAGACTTTAGTGATTTGGAGCGTTTTTTTAATGAATTGAGTGTGTGTTTATAATGAATGAATGGAGCGCTAAGTGAGCGATTTAGAAAGATTTTGATCGAAATGAAAGTCAATTTCACGATGTAACTAACTGTAGCTTAGATGTTTCTTTTTTTTTCTTCTTTTGAAAACATACGTTCATTAACATTGACCCTCTTCATTTTTTCAAGGAAACGAACGACCAAAGTACCAATTTACGCAATGAACTCTTAATCAGTGCCCTGGAACTTGGAATCGCACTTATTCTAGCGCCAGTTGTCGCGTTTATGGTGAAAAATATCACCGGTAAAATCCAAGCATTTACTGTCCAGCTGAAAAATAAGACAGACGAACTGGAAGCGGAGCGGAAGCGAACTGAGAGGTTATTGCACGAGTTGCTCCCAAGGACCGTCGCACAGACTTTGTTGTCGGAAGGACATGTGCCGCCCGAACAGTTTAACTCGGCGACGATTATGTTCACCGATATTGTGTCTTTTACTGTAATATCAAGGTGAGTAGTTTTAACTCAATTTCGCCAAATTTCTAGATTTTTCTAGGCTTTTAGTCTGAACGGTCGTTTTTCGCTTTCAAAGCATACTTTTTTACCTAAGAGACGAAGAGAGTATTTTCGATTTCATTAAGGTATGAAAGTAAAAAACTAATTACACTGTATGAATACGCGAAGCGGATTCAAACATGAATGTGATAAAGTTTTTCGTTGCATATACCTCTATGAAATAAAAAAATATTATCTTCATATCTTATGATTTGATATTATGAAGCAAAATATAAAGATTTGTTAGTTAAGAAACAGATTTCTTACGGGATTACTTTTTGATGAAGCTTACGAACCAATACTTACTCAACATATTCACCGGGGGATAAAAAACAACCGTTCAGCCAATCAGAACGCACAAAAAATTGACGGACACAGCTAAAATTAAAATTAAATTGTTTTGTGGCGCATCTTGTAATTGAAGAAACTTAAAATTCACGCTCGCTTTAAAAAGGGAAACGGTTTTATAGTAAAATCGACGGCTATATTATACTTTCAAGTCGAGTAAATTTAAATGTTTTTTTTTTTTTTTTTTTTTTTTTTTTTAAAGTGATATTTTTGTTAAGATGTGTCCTTGTTTAAATATTTGATGGTAGGACGGTAAGGTTCTTTGTGAATAAGCCTTCTTTACCACTGATCTTCGCTTTAAGAATATCAAACCTATAATTACTTTCGCTATTGATGAAACAAAATTTTAGACATTACGTTGGTAATCAAATGCTTATCAGGGGCCTGGTTTTACTAAACATCTTACGAAAAAATTAATCGTAAGTCAAAATCAATTATAATATCTGGTGTTTTCATTCATTGATGGATTCTGCCTTACAATATCTCATTTAAATCATGTTTAGAAGACGATTCTAATGGGATGTTGCATGGCAGAATTCCATATCTAGTTACTACTGTAGAAGCAATTGCATTTTTTGACTTACGCAAAAAATGATCGTAAGATGTTTAGTTTAACAGGCCACAGGACGGTAATACGAGGATTCATCAATGACATTTACCGAGCGAGAGAAGAGCTCAATCCTTTAAAAACAGTAAACTCGCCATTTAGTCAATTTTACTGTCTTGTCTGTCAATCATTCAAGTGACAAAAAATGAAAGTTCTTGGTAATCCATCAATCAAAGGCCTGAAAGGCCTGAATTGAAGACAGGACTGAATATTAACAATTGGAATGAAAATTGTGGCGTTTTGAGAAGGTCTCTTGAGTGGGAATCAAAAATTTAAAACAATCATTGATGGTTACATATGGAAACAGCACCTTCCTAACAAATTAATATGCTTTACTTTGAAGACTCATCACTTCCAGATAAACCTATCCCTCTAGCCAATTCAAGCTTAACAAGAGGGTAACTGCCTTCATAATCGCTATTCATCCCCAAGTGTAAGTTTTCAATATCCTAAATGAAAAATATTCATTTAACCAACAGAAATATGGTGGCAATTTCTGTATTCTAAAAACTCATATGAATTATTGCAACCCTGTTTTATAAAATTGTATAGATTATCCCCAGCAATCCAATATGGTCCAAATCCGATTTTTTTCCAGTCAAACGTATTAAGTGGATGTGTAAAAATCTTTAAAAAAATGTTAAACCACATGACACTCATTGCTTACCCCTTGATGAAGAGCTGAACATTTCATTGCCAAGGGGAATATTGCCCTGAATTGGAAATTTGTTCAAATTTCTTTTACATTAATTATCTGATCCAGGATTTGACTCAATATCTCCACATAAAAGAAGAAAGGAAAGGAATACCAATATTCTTATACTTTTACTAGTCAAAGTCAATACCAAGAAGAAGTATTTTCCCGTACAATAGCTGTAGCTTTTTTTATGAATACCGTTTAAGTTTCTTCCAGGAGTGAAACATTCTATTTCTATTTTTCCATTGAGATATTTCGACCTCCATTTCAGGTTATTCTCCTTACATATGGTCTTACTTAGTAGAAAATTATTTTTACTAAAAAATAATATATAAACCTGTTAAGACAACCAACCTTTCAGGCCTTTTCCACGGGACTGCTTTTCTAGATCAAGATTCGGATTGAACTATCCGGTGAACTATCAATTTTGACAAAACTGCCAAAATGACAGATCGTTAAATGAAATCCCGAGCTACAGCATTTATCACCTTGAGTAGAATTCTTTCCAAGTCCACTCCAGAATGTTAGAAATAAATCCATTCCAGTTTCCAAAACAGTTTCTGTTATTGTCAGAAAATTGTCGAAAACAAAAGCGGAAACTCAAAACCGGGGTCGCGCATGCGTGGTACTACTGTATAGGCCATTCGGAACACCACTCGTCTAACGCATTCGTCGCATTCGTCACAACTCGGCCGATTCCGTAACCTACATTTATCTGAGACTTCGGAGATCGCCCGATGATTGCCGAGTGAATATAACGATCACGATCTGTTGCCGTTTACGGAAATGACCGAGTGATGTTCCAAATGCTGTACAATATGGATAGACAAAACAAGCCTAATAATAAAGTAATTTGATAAGCCATCGAAATTTCTCCGTAAATCCTAGTAAAAATTCAAACCTAGGAAATTCCAAGGGTTTACGAGTTTATTCAAATAGCCTTGTGCTATTTTAGTTTTTATCCATTTACACTACGACAGGCCCGGGAGACGGATAAATAAAGCACCTTAAGGACACACAAACATACAATTTTACGAGAAATAGGGAGTCTAAAATGGGGAACTGAAAATAGCTTACCAATGCTATGTATAAATACAGTTGTAGGATGCAATTGAAAATTTGTAGCAAATGCAAAAGATTGCAGCCGAAAACGCCCTAAAACAGCACCACTTACGAATGTAAAACACGATTCTGCAGGCAACTTCTGCATAGATCACGTGTTCACTCCCCTGAGGTCCCCGCCAGAATTTAGGTCAGCACCAAAATATTACGGTATATTGCTACACTATTGATTATTTTTGCCGCGTTTATTTTTATGAATGGGTCTACTTTTTTGAGCGTAATGACACGTGTAGGTTTGTTATCAGAATCCGATGGCGACGATCCCTATATTGAAAGACAGGTAAACCTGTCTTCAATAAAAAACTTTGAACTATCTTGGTGCCATGAAATGCAAAATTTCGATAGTATGGCGACATCGGGTTTTCCGCCTAATATCAGGAAGCGGGTAGGTTTTTTACCTTACTTACATAAAAAATCAACGAATTTTCTCTTCATATCTCAGAATTTAATATAAAGAAGCAATCATATAAAGATTTTTCTATAATGAGACATATTTCTTTTAGGACAACTTTGTGTGCAAGCTTACTAAATAGATGAGTACTCAAATTTAAACCATTTTTCAGCAAAGTCGAATGTATGAATCTATATGGTTCAAAGATAATTAAATCATCTTCATATGCATTTATTTATTTATATATGCATTTTCTTTTTATTCCAGTCGCAGTACGCCCATGCAGGTTGTCAATATGCTTAACAAGTTATACGTGGCCATAGACAGTCAGATCGAAAACTTCGACGTTTACAAAATAGAAACAATAGGTAAGATAAATGTTACTTATATTGTGCACTGCAGATTAGTATACGAATCGAATGGGATTCGAACAAAGGACACTCTCTCCCATAGCAAGTGTTCCACCTCGTTGCTATGAAAGCCAGCTTTACGCGACAAGACAGTACAGACACCCCTTATACACAACCCAGCTAATATATATATGTAAAGTTAAGAACATCGCGAAATTGACAAGATGAATGATTTAGGAATTACTTAAGAATTAAATTGAATGGAGCGAGTTATAAGGGAATCTTAAGGCAGGTCATCCGATATCGCTAATTATTCTAAAGATAAACAAAATTAGCTATAGGGCCTTTTTACGATTACCTTCCTTTAATTAGATATATGTATTTTGTGTTTGTGTGTCTTCATCAGGGACCGATCAGACACTTTAAAATCCTCACCAGCCAATAAAATCATAAAATAATTTGATCGATTTGAATAACATGAGCGTTTTTGATCGATTTGAGTGAGTGCTTGGAACGAATGAATGTAGCACTGAGTGAATGATTTAGAATGATTTTGTCTAAATGACAGTCAATTTCACTATGTTCTTAATTGTACGAGTTAAGCACACTATTTCTGACAATTCTGTCATAGTGTCTAAAGATGCCTCTGATCGACCTGCGATTTTGCACAGTCTGATCACAGCCTCAAACATGCAACACCAGATGGCTTCGGAGGAAATGGATAAAAGACACCCATTAACTACACTTTTGGCAATGATCTCCAGAATGATCAAAATTTGCGCTCACAGGACATTGTTGGTTTATGCTCATGTGATTTTTTTGTCATGCGCTTTTGTGAAATTGTTGTCTACGCTTATTTAAAAATTGTTGGTATAGGCTGATGTGAAATTGTTGGTCTAACGCAAATGGGAATTTATTGGTATACGCCTATGTGAAATTTTCAGTCTACCGCTTATGTGATATTATTGGAAACATTTGGTATATACTCAAATGTCTTCCTGACGAATTCAAGTAAATACCATGTTATAATTTTACGCTTGAATTAAATGAAAAGTTGCGCAACCGTCCATATTGACAACCGTATAGCATATGTGATATTTCCCTGGCACTTATTTCAACACTCCTGGGGCCCGTTTTATTAAACTTCTTACGAAAAAATAAATCGTTAGTCAAAATCAAAAATCGTGCCTGGTGCTTTCATTCATTGTTTGATTCCATCTTTAGACTCTTCTATAGTAGACGATTCCAATGATATGATGCATGACGGAATTCCATATTTAGTAACTACTGTAGAAGCTACTTTAATTTTTGACTTACGCAAAAAATGACGGCAAGATGTTAGTAAAACAGGTACCTGGTAACTGAATTACGGAATTTCACGATTTTATATTTGCTCAAATAAACGTGATTATAAGTGTGTTATGTACACGTGGAAGGTCTGTGGAATCTATTTTTTATGGAAAGCTTTTGGATAAAAGTATCGGAAAAAGGCTAAATGTCCATGTACACTAATTATCGTATTATCACGTTTATTTATTTCGGATGTACTTTTCATGTTAACACGTGAATTCCCTTCATTAAGCCTTTGACCAATGTTTACGTTTGATAAAAAGCTTCTTAACGACTGACCGTTGACTTTAATCAGATCTTTATCATGACAGTATTAATTTATCATGATACCTTTGTATGTTTGATTTCGTATTAACAATATTGCTTTGATTTTGGTCAATTGTCTGAAAGAATCTGGTTGAAGTGCTCATCGGACTTGCGATCCCAGTCTCCACAACAACTCAGCCAATTTAACCTTTTCCAGGAAAGAAAACTTTTGAAAATCAAACATTTCATTCTTTCTGGGAAAAAGGTCTCATATTAATCAGCAATAAGTATGCGTCATCAATTATTCCCTTGTTTCTGTGCTAATTGGTTATCATGTATCAAGTACATTTGTAGCCGTATCAGACGGAGGCTAATGTAATATCCAAAAAAGCAGTTGTATCTAACTTCAGTAAGGAAAATTATGAAATTGACTGGTTTGAATCATCCTGAAATGAAATTGAATGAGTGTGGTGATTGAGTTTTGAATGACTGCCATGGAAAGTAAAATATAATCGACGATTCGCCCAATTACACGGAATAAACGATAACACCCCTCCCCCTTCAATATAATCTAAGTACTTTACTGATTTTGTGTCATTATGGACAAATCATAAGCGTAAAAATCAACGCCATCCTCTAAAATCATTTGATTTTTGCGTTGAACAATTTCAGAGCATTTAGGTGTTTAAAGTGAAATTTTTGAATGGAGGATTGGACCGCTGAGCGAGGAATGTGTCCAAAAGATTTTAGACGCCCTATGATATGCAGTTGACATTTGTCTGAAAGAATCAGGGCCCGAGGTTATAAGACTTTTCTCAGACTCTTACTCAATTTTCTCAAATTCCAAATTAAAATAAATGTATGAAAATAAAAGATAATATTAATATGTTGTTATTTATAACAACTTATTAATATCGTCTTTTATGTTTATACATTTAAATGAGTAATGAAACAGTATTACGGCTTTAATCTAAAACTGAAATTTAAGAAAATTAAGCCTGAGTCTGAGAAAAGTTTTATAATCTCGAGCCCTGGTCGAACCGATGTAGGAACTCACAACTCTAGAAATGACAGACTCATAAATAGGTCAGCTATTTTATTTTGACTGAAAAAAATGATAGAAAAAAAGCAAAAACAAATCCTGATCCTTTTGCCACACAAAAGATTTATATCATTTAACAAACATTCTGAATCATAATCCGATAAATATCAATATTTATCAGTTCTAACTCGGTTCGTAGGTCAAGTGCATAACCCTATTGGTCACGTGAATTTTTACACGTTCATGACCATTTCTTATTAATCATTAAACGGTCAGATAGAATCGTCTGTGTTATTCTAAAACACGTAACAGCACCTTGATCAAAGCTGTAGTTTCGTGGTGTAGAATCACAACGTCAAAATGTTTTTGGTAGATTTCATGCTAAACTTACACAGAAAATAACTTATAAAATTAAAAGAAGGTCTGAATGTTTTCGCTGTTTGGTCGTGTACCGTGGCCGCATTACTGCCTAATTAATATATCTTCTTTTCAAACACTCTAGACCGAAGAAATATAACAAAATAGGCTACAAGTATTTCTTGTGTAATGAACTAGAATATACATGTAATACTTTTTACCCCCTGTGCAGGTAAGTGACAACTTTTCGAGGACAAACATATCCGTCTTGTTTTGAACTTTAGAAGGCTTGAACTTATGACTTGACAACAAAACGACTTTAAAAGATGCGCTAGTTGAAATAAGTTTTCAATGGGAAAAAAATATTTGTAAATAAATGGCCCTAAGTTGTTGTTGTTGTTGTCGTGTTGTTTATGATGATGATGATGATGTTTTGGTTTTCTTAGTGAAAAAGTCCCTTTATTTTGATACTAGGTGTGCATGCCTTTTCTTTATTAGTGTGTTCTACTTGAATTATAAACGGATTTTCTTCTATAAGATGTGCACA
Organism: Fragum whitleyi; assembly: GCA_948146395.1. Taxonomy (NCBI): domain Eukaryota; kingdom Metazoa; phylum Mollusca; class Bivalvia; order Cardiida; family Cardiidae; genus Fragum; species Fragum whitleyi. Next base: position 60,382,508 of record OX411554.1, read on the forward strand.
CACGCTATTGTTACAAAACCAATTTCAGAAATAGTCTTTTATTTAAGACTTTATTGGGTCACTATTCAGAATTCAGATTAACAAATTGTTACATGTGAACGTATCGTAAATAAGGAATAAAAGACCAGCTTACAACACGTTCTAACATGGCGACGTATTGAACAATCCGGGTATTTTGTTTAGATTCTAATGGCGATTCCATGTTACTTACAAATTACATGCTCTCCGTATTGCTGAAGAACATCCCTGTGCCATTGATGACAAATTCTCCCATAATCCATTGGCGTCTTTGTCGCTTCCGGTTCACCACAGGATGTCAGTTCAAACACATTATCTTTTCTTAGAAAGAAATGCATTTGTGTCCCGTTAGATGTAAATGTATGGGGCTTCACGTCACTTTCAACATAATCACAGTTATATCGCGGCGGCTGGTGCACCTAAAAATGGTTTCATATCGCTTGTCACACCCTTACAACCACAACTTTTCACCTGACCCGTCCCGCCAGCTACTCACTCAGCATATGCGACTTATCATACAGTTAGTTACATCGTGAAATTGACATTCACCTCAATCAAAACCATTCTTAATCGCTCACTCAGCGCTCCAATCATTCATCCCAAACACTCACACATACCATTCAAAAACGCTCAAACCCATTGAAAAATATAGAATCAACAACGTCATTAAATTAAAAATAAATTTTGATTGATAAAAATCGCGATTTCACTGACATAGTTCAAATGACAAGCGTCGTATAGGTTCTTGAAGAAATAGGAAGCTATGTATACATACAATTGTTTGTATTTTTTTTTTTTTTTTTTTTTATTAAAGGGAGGTAATCATTATCGCAAATTTTGTTCATCCTGAACAAAATTTTTGATATAGGATTACCTCCCATTAAATTCACTCAAAACTCGCTCCACACACTCAATAAATTTCATTCCTTAATCATTCCAAAAACATTCACCTTGTAAATTTCACGTTGGTCTTAACTGTACGTCCATTGGAGGGACAAAAGTGATTCGTGTCACAGGGACTTTTGTCAAATGTCGGATGAAAATTGACCGAGCCGGGGTTCGAACCAATGGCATCAGGATTGACAGAACTCAGGAACCTCCGGCGATTCTACTTAATAGACATCGAGAATAATGAAAGCGTGTCATATGGTTCGTGGATTTATACGGAGTCACAAACTTTACTGAAAATGATTTTGCAAAAAAGAATGTAATATCATAGAAAGGTTTAAAATTGACATTTTATAATTTGACACCAAAACGCAGTGTTTTACTGCGTTTTGTTATCAAATTATAAAATGCTCAAAATTTACTATAAATGATCGGAAAGCATTAAAGGAATATGTTTTTTCTTCAAGTATAGTGACTAAAGTACCACCAGCAGTCGAATCAATTAAAAAATGACCCAAAATTACTAGACTTGCGTCCAAGGTACTTTCCAGTTTACGGAAATGTCCGAGCGATGTTCCAAATGGATTGATAGCCCAATGCGTTACTGATGGAGCTTTCATTTTACCTTCTGATAAATTTACTTTCTAAAAGACATAATTTCAGTACGGTCTTCATTTTATTAATAACAATAATTTTACGACCTTTATTGTCTTATTTTTTATTTATTTATTTTTCAAGTTTTCAATTACTCATATGTATATATATATTTTGGAAATATGCTCATATTTAGCAATAAATCATAATCATTTCTTTTGCTCATTAAACCCTGCACGCTAAAATAATACATTTACTTTAAGAAAGACGATTGGAGATACGGTCCACAATTAAAGAAGACATCATCTTTTTTGTTACACACGAATAAACTTCTTTTATACTAAATGACATTTTCTACTAGGCATTTCCTCGTTATCTTTTTTACCTTGAAGTTCAATTAATGATCAATGGGGGGTTCTTAGGTTTAGCAGTGTGTTCTAGAATTTTTGTTCTACTTTAATTTGTTCTCTTCTCCTCCCATCTTCTCACATCCACATCTCCCTATCTCTACCTACTCTCGTCTTTCTCTCATTTTCCTTCTTTCTTTCTGTCTTTCTTTTTCTCTTTCTTCTTTCAAAAATAGATAAATTTGTAGTCGACCTAGCTGTCATTCTACTAAAGGTTTTTGTTGTAAAGTAGATATTTGAAACTTGAGAGTATTATTCATTTAATAATATTGTTATAATTAATAGTTTTATTAACAAGACTTTTTGGTTATAATCAACCTATACTAGGACGAATAAGAAACGCCGGGTAACCTATAATGATTGATTAAAAGATAACTTGTATTATGGGATGATTATTATATTCATTTTTGTGTGAAATATGAAAAAATATCCACTTTTGACGATGACCGTTCTAGTTTTGCGAAACACGGCCGGACATATCAGTATATTGTGTGTCCTCCATGGGCAGCTGTGGCAGCCCTGATTCGTCTGTGTTGCATATCTAATGTACCCCGGCGTTTCTTTTTCGTCCTAGTATACTTTAACTAAATCGATCCGCCATTAAAGCATACGAGATTTTTATAGTTATACCAATGATATTTCCCTGTATCAGATTAACGAACTTTAAGTGGTAAAATTAAGTAAATTAGTAGTCCGAAATTAATTTTGAATCTTTGAATGGTACTTATTTTTTGTCTTATTCCGAAATCTTGAAAATTCAACTGATATAAAGCTTTTATTTCAAGGTCTTAGAACAATACTCTAGTAATCTTGAATCCTGTTACTGTGAAACAATCGCTAATGCGATAACATTTTTAAAATAGAGCACCCGTAATAGTTTCGTTAATGATCTTCATTAGGAAACCTCGGTCAACATTGTGAAAGATCATGGGTTTAGAAATGTTGCGGAACTATTACGGTTTCAAAACCTTAAGAACCTCGTAACCTGAGTGATGCAAATGCAGGCTAATTTTAAAATTTACTTTTATTGAATATATAAACTTTTTTTAACGACCGCTAACGGGACCGCAAAAAAAGCCGTCGAAAAAGAAAATAACCACTAAATACACGTTTGTTTTGTTGTTGTTTTTTTATTTGTTTGTTTGTTTTTTACAAATAAGAAACATACTTTTGTGGTTGAATATTCATATTATTGCGATATATTCAAAAACCATAAGTTGTTAAAACTCAATAGAATTGACCCAGTGAGACGAATTCTGGTGAATTTTAACAACAAAATTTATTCTTCGCTGTCAATACATTTTAAACCAACATTAGATATACCTTACGTCTGTCCGTCCAAAACATTTGATTTAAAGAAGGGGGATTTATAAACGGTCGCTTGATAAAAATGGTCGCTTAATAGACGTGGTCGTTCGAGCAAGATTGACTGTCACGATTACCTTAACTATGGCTTTACTTGAAGAAACGCCAGCTTTGTCATCCTTTTTTTGTTCTTTTCTTTTCTTCTTGCTTACTTAAAGTATTTTTTATTTAAAAATGGCAAAGTTTCGCTTTGAATATATATATATATTCAAACCCTTCATAAGACGATTGCGTTTTTTTATGAAATTGCGATATTAAGAAGCGTTTCCAATTACATTTAGTATAGTGACCCTGAATTTCAACTTTCCAAATGAAATGGATTTTGTTTCGACTATCACGTACATTTAAAATTTGATGTGGGGTATAACTAGGTTCGTATTTTATGGGTTCTAAAGCCGTTTTCAATAGTGCTAAAGTTTTACTGCGGCGTTTTGGAAGTTTCCTGTCATTTCTGACAACTAGAGCATAAGACACAACCCCATAAAGCCATATCATTTGAATCTGATTCAAGTCCTGTTAACTTGTTCTATTTAGGAGGTGCATTTTCTTTGGTGTACTATAAAAGCGTCCATTCTTATCATTTTTCATAGGTACCCTTTAGAGCGTCACAGGACCCCATAGCCCTCTTGTCTGAGTTACACAGACTTAAACACCTGTCCCGAAAGTAGCTATACGTATACTGTTTGTTGCTTTAAAGGGTATGGGTGTTATTATACAAAGTTTGAAATTGTAAAGAAAAATATGTCCAAAATCATAAGTGATGCTGCTTTAAAATTCCTGACAAGTTCGTTAAAGGACAAGAATTCTTATTGACACACCGTCATGATGTTTGCCACGTTCGCCGATGATACTATCAATATGTCTTAATGAGTGAATCAACAAACCCTTTCTTGTACAAACCCAATCATTTGATTACCATGAAATACAAACTTTGAAGAAGCACTGTGAAAAATGAAGAAAATGTCGGTTATCAGCAATTTCTTCTTTTCTTACAATGGTTTCACTCACCCATTAAAATATGGTATATAAAAGGTTGCAATTTTTGTTCGAAAAATCTTAAAATTTAGGGAAAACCAACAATTAACGATCCATGTGAAAAGCGTTTACTTAAGCACCTTACACGAGATGGCCATTTGTTAGCGGCCACTGGTCTTTTTTTATCCGGCTAATTAACCGAAAAACAGGATTAATCCTTTACTAAATTATGTCCACATTTATGTGGTGTTTATTTGTTAGTTTTATTATGAAGTATTCAGAAAACAACATCATTATAGGATCCAACATAATTGGTGTAAATCAAGTTCCAAATGTATAATTTAAGTGAAGTGAAGAAATTGAGGAGATATCTGCTATGGACTTTTTAAGGCCCAATCTTCAAATTCTTGGCTTGTGGTTTAAAGTTAGTTTAATGCTTATTTTCACTATCCCTCTTTAGGTTACGCCCTGCACGTGCTTTGGAAATATTCAAAGAAAATCATTAACATTGTTCTGTACCGAACACGTGTATTTCATGTGGTTATGGTTAGATTTCGTTCAGTTCTTAAGACCGTGGTCACATTTTGTAATATGGTCAATCGAAAAAATATAGCCTTATGTATCCTACTTAAAATTTGATTTGCATAATTTTCGAAAATGTGTTTATTTCTTGAACAAGACTGAGAAGTCAAATTATTTTTGTGGTTCTTAAAGATTGTTCATTTGACAAAAAATATATGCCGAAAATCGAATGAGGTAAATAACCGTTGAAGCGTAATATTTTTTTTTTTTATTCTCCAACAAAACCAACATAATAGAGCATCATAAAGTTAAACAGTATTATGCTTTCAATGTTTTTTGTTCGAAGTTTTAGACTATATAACTATTCAGTTTCTATATTCTGTGATATTGTGATATTGTGATGTGGGTGTCCTCAATCCCTCCAAGATTGGAATTTGTGTTTTTGAGATAAATCTTTCTAAATTTTTGCTTTGCAATTTTGCAAATTTACACTTTTGAATTTTGTGAACATATTTTATTTGGTTGGATTAAACAATGCATTAATTCCACTGAAAATAAAGACATACAGCTAGTGTCAATTTGTTTTTTTTGGTAGACAAAATTTACTATTTCTAAGTAGTTCAGAATGATGCTAGAAGATCCTGGATATTTTTGGATTTGTTTTTGTCTATTCTGTAGTTCTCGTCCTCCAAATCCAAGAGAAATAGATAACACCCTTAACACTGGTTAGTTCAGTTAAAGAGCCTCCCATCTACAGCGTATCATGAACTGTAGATACGATGCCCGAGAACTGAAAAGGTCAATGCAGACTATTATTTGTTGTTGTTGTTGTTGTTGTTGTTGTTGTTATCGTTGTTTTCACCATTTAACATAAATAAAGTATGTGTACAAAAGTTATGCCACATAATTGTGTATAATCGGTTCTTGAGTTAGATTAATTTTTCTCATTATGTTTTGGAACACTGGTTTTGAAATTAACCAGCTCATGGCCAGTAACACTTTTGATTGAAATTCAATTTTTCTATTCTTCATATAGGTGTTTTCCATGTCACCTTACATTATTTAAATGTTAACCCAATAGACTAAAAGTAACATGTAATATAACGTAAATTAAGAAATGTAGATGTAACATGCAAATATAGTTGAAGCGTAATATGGAAACTCGGTAAGGGCAATTAAAAGTTTTTTTCCAAGGACTGGCAGATAACACAGATTTTTTTGTGAAATCAAGACAAGAGTCTCATATTTTGACGGAATCTTGCAAGTATTTTGCCGTTCTTCTTTTTGTAAGCATCCTGGATGATTAACAAGATTTCAGGGCCTAATAGGTTATAAAACTTTTCACAGGCTCAGTTCAAAATTTTCTCGAATTTCAATTTGAGATTAAAGCCATAATTCTGTGTACTACTCATTTTAATGTATTAACATAAAGGATGGTATTGATAAGTTGTTATAGATAACAACTTATTAATATTATCTTTTATTTTCATACATTTATTTTACTTCTAAATTTTGTAAAAATTGAGCCTGATCCTGAGAAAACTTTTATAAGCTTGGGCCCAGATGTTAGTCTTATGACATTTAAGCAGTCAGGTCCAATTTTGCCTTCTGTAGCTCGGACACGGTGATGAGCTAGGTTTCCTGAAACGTGTATTCTTGGCCATGTTGATGGGACTGCTCATCATAAGGGTGAATGGGTGGACTTGTAGGGTAATCGCTTACGACTAAAGATCTCGATATTTGTAAGTATTTCTCTTGCCGTAGTAAGAAAATATTTAACAAAAGAACACTTAAGGAATACCTTAATGCTTACATGGTAAGGAGATGTGGATCGAATAATTTTCTATTCAATCGCAATCTCAACCGTCCCTTTTATACTTAAGTTTTGTTGTCATGCAGCTAAAAGCAAACCCAAATTCAATGACTTATTTTCTCTTAATCCGACGAAGGACAAATATTGAGATCGGATGCAAAGCTACTATATCCGAAACCCTCCTCGATCGAATAAATGTGTTGAATCCATCCAGATATTTCTTTTAAAAAAATGCTGACGGTTTTCGAGGTTGGCTGTACATAAATGCCTATCTGCATTGTGTTACTTTAATTCCTATATACGAAATTGTATTCAAATGAAAACGGATCAGATATTATAAAACAAACTCTGTATGAGTTATGACATTGCAATTTAGAACTAAATAGTTAACACCGAAAAGTCCAAATATGACAAAAGAGGAACAAGCAATTTTCTCCTTATTTTTTGTCTTAGAATTCCAAACATTAAAGTTTTGCGTTTAGAGAGCATCTTATTTGAAACCCAAATCATGTAAAATGTCAAATTCAGCCATATTGAACTAGTAGGTCAATGTCATGGTCATTTGTTAAAGGAGAAACAGCTTGCATAAGATAATTCCTGAGCTAATTCAATTTTCAGGATAAGTTGGCCTATATTCTATCTTCTTTAGGTCACCGTGGAAAACACTTTTAGAAATGACATAAGATCATTTTGATTTTCCGTGTAAAGAACGAGCCTTGCGACTGGCTTTAAAATTTGGTTATTCCTTTATGATCTATTTTTAAGAGCGCAAATGTTTCGAGCGTTTACCTACGCATTTTTATAAACGTAAACCTGGCTAATTTTGCTTTGCACGTAACGCCTCCCCCACCAGACTTTATTCAATGACACATCAACGCCAAAATGAAATCATATACATAATATCACGACCGGGATTCTTAAAATAGTTTAATTGAATCTTTTCTTGTGGAAAAGTGATTTATTTATTATCTGGAGACAAAATTAATGGTCAAGTAAGTATTTTGAGAATTTTACTGAAAACAAAGCGCGTCATTTAGCACTTAGGTTATATGATGTCAAAAGTATTGAAATGACCCCGCTGAAGATGACATTGAGAAAAATAAATGGGCGGAGTTATCTGTTTGCACTGTAAAAACTCATAACATATGAACTTATTGAAAATAAAGTTCTATGGATTGTTTTCTTATATTATGTGAGCATTTTACGCAATCTTGTTATAATTATTTAATAATATTATTTTCGCGTCCATGTGTCTATGAATAAAATCCGAAGGCGGAGCACATTGCAAATAAAGACCAATGAAATTTCTTCTTATTTCATTATGAGTGCGTGTAAATTTCATAATCCTATTACGCCTATGCATACACGTAATCCATCATAAACTTATTGGAATTAATAAAACTTAGCTTACCTGAAAATTGGGCCCCCAGGATATGTAAACTGCGGCCTATTGTGGCTCTGGTTACTGCATTCTTTGCAGGTCTCAATCTAACACAGATCAGGAAACGATCTTTTAAATGATATTTAAAGTATGATCTCTATTTTGACTTATTAGGCCATTCCCCGCATCTCTCCGATCCCAACCAAACTTTAACATATCTTTTATTTAACTAACCATTACATATCCCGAACATTACCCCACTCACTATATCTTTCCTCTTCAGTCTGAAATATTTTTGTTTAATATCCCCATGTATAATGTATGTTTTACTGGGTGCAATTAAGATTATGTTATGTTATGTTATGTTCTTATTTCATTATGCATTTTACGCCATCATATTATAATACTTCTTTTCTTTAATCTTGATTAATCAATTCAACTCGAATTTATAACACATCTGCTAGGTCCATTTTATGTATTTTCTTAAATATACTCAAACGCAAAAGAAACTAGTAATTGTGTTTGGATACTTTTTTCTGGCATCTATATGACCTACACCTAACCAAATTTGGTACCAAAGTGCAGTTAATTCAATTCTCCACAAGATTGGATGTTTCGTTTGGACCTAATAGTGTAAAGACATGTGATATTTATTAAACTGCGCAGGGGGTCAAAATAAAAAAAATAGACAAGTTTTGAAATTTCGGCAAATCTGGTTTCGAACGAACTGATTTAAGGTTTTAGACCCTTCAAAGATTTGATATGAAACAATTTCATTAATATCGGGTATGTCCTCCATGTTGACGTATAACCTGTACAATACGACGTCTCATTGAGTTGACGTAACGTTGTACGACCAACGGAGGTATGCGGTTCCATTCGACCCCCAAAACTTGCTCCAGCTCCTGCAAATTGTTAACATAATGCCTTGCCCTTCCTTTTCTACCAATCAGATCCCTAATATGCTCGATAGGGTTAAGGTCAGTGATAATGGTTGGCAACGGCAAGATTTCAACGCCATTTGTATTCAAATATTACTGCGTGGTGCAATCTGTGTGCGGGTGGGCATTGTCGTGCATAAATGTGCCAGGAACGTGCTGTGTTTATGTGTTTGTGTTTTTCCTTCTCTTGAGAGTTGCAAGAATTGAATAAGAGTCCATTAGGTTGTTTTAGCATTTGACAAGGATTTGCACACGAAAATCCTACGTTATGCTTATTTCGGGCGTTACGTAAAACTGTACCCGGACTGACCCGATGAGTCTATTGTTAGAAAAAAGTGACACGCGTGCTTCTCGTGGTAAAATAATGAATTGCCTATGACCGATGAAACTGTATTTATCTTAACTTCCAATACGCCTGGTTTATTTTGCATTTGAGTGTATATACTTTAAGAACTACCAAATCTCCTCTCGGGAGAACTGATCTTGGGTTTTGGAGAGAGTGATTATTTATATAAGTATTATGAGTTTTGTTAGCTGTTGTTATTAAATGAAGCCAGGGCAAGGCAGGGATAAATTTCCGGTACTTATTAGATTATTAGATCTCGCTCACCATGTAATATTCTGTCAGGAACTTTGAGAAATTGACAAGGTGCATGAATTTGGAATGAAATTGAATGAGTGTGAGAAGCGAAATTTGATTTATTTTCAGGGGAGTTAATACATAATCGTTAATTTCGTCTAATTGGACGAAATTACCGATATTATTTTACCTCCCTGAAATAGAAACTACTTACTTAACTGATTTTGTGTCTTCACGAAAAAATCAGGTACTAAAAAATCAAAACCAGCTAATAAAATTATGCGAATAATTGATCGATTTAATGGAAATGTTAGTCATTTTGGACGCTTTTGGAGCGTTTTTAACAATATCGGAGCATTTTCGGGTGATATGAGAGTCTGTTTTGAATGAATGAGAGTGAGTGTTGATAAATAGTTTTACTCGAGATGATTATTAATTTTACGATGTGATTAACTATAACTTGCTTCCTGACTTTATTTGCAGTTGTTTTTTTGTGTGACACGGAAGTTTCACGCCTTCATCAAAATGTAGAAACCTGCTCGATTTCTTCAAATCCTGTAATAGCAGACTTAAAGTGAAGGTTTTTAAGAGCTTTTGAACAAATTTGTTATGTTAGGCATACAGTTAGTTACATCGTGAACTTCACATTCATCGATTTCAAAAACCCATTCAAAACCCCTCTTTGTGAGCTCAATTTATTCATTCTAAACAAATACCCGAATCATTCAAAACATTCTGACATCATTCAAAAACGCAATCGACTAAAAAACGACTATATACAACGCATCAAAACGATTTCACGATTTCTTTTGCTACTGTGAAATGTGCAGCACCTGATTGATCGGTGAAGAGTCTTATATCTATTTATAGAAAAAATGTAGAGAGCAAGAGAGAAAGAGAGAATGCGAGAGAGAGAGAGAGAGAGAGAGAGAGAGAGAGAGAGAGAGAGAGAGAGAGAGAGAGAGAGAGAGAGAGAGAGAGAGAGAGAGAGAGAGAGAGGGGGAGAGAGAGAGAGAGAGGTAAATTATCCATAAAGGTTAAAAAGTGTCCTCGGGATCTCCTTAAATACACATTCATTTCAGCAGGCTACATCCTGGATCATCATAAGACATTATAACGTAATTGCAAAATTTCATCGATTCAAACAAATAAGAGAGACCTTCTCAATACAAATCGATGTTTGTGCCTTTGGTGAAATTGAAATATTACATCATTTTTCCATCAGATTAATGAGTTATTATTCAAAATTGCTTAAGAATTTCTGTGACATTTTATGTGAAGTAGGTTCAATCTTTTGTGGGACATTTCTACCCTGAGGTGCGAACATCCATGCTTTGAAAACAATTACAGTTATTCGAATTTGGATTTTCGTATATTTACGCTTAAAAATTTCTTGTTGAAAATATCTAGATAAAAAAAAATCAATGAAACTACGCTTATTTGCGAGGTTTTTTTTTTTAAAAAAAAATGCCACTTTATGCTATTTTATATCTCGCAGCCAAATAGTATTGCCATATAACTTCAGCTTTATATCAAACGGTGAAATTTGCATTTGTTCCGTGGACAAATTTGATAAATTCTGAAATTTATGAAATAAATAAATGTTATTTATTTGCTTGGAAGTAATAAATGAAAAGTGAGTAAATAAGGGGGGTTTTTTATGCACAAGGCGTGGCAAGATTTCTTTTCATACTTGCATTAAAACAAACAATAGTTTTCTTCATCTTTTCTGGTCTCTGATTATCTTTGACAATTTGGCCCGTCAGGCAAAAAGGGTCAATCAGGGTAATGCTTAAAATGTCGATACAAGTCAGGCTGTCGAAGTTTCGCTGCCTGACTATGGTCGAAACTATTCACACTTGTTCGGTTTTCAGAATATATAATGATCATTCTACCTTTTTGTTTAAGAAATTATGAAATTCAACCTCTTGTAGACCTCTACTGACACCTTTCTCATTTTTAGTATTTATTTCATGGATTCCCGTTAAGGTCTTGGCCTAAACTAATCTAAAACAGATAAAGGAATTATGATTGATATTTTTACATGGATGTATTAAGGTAGTCTGGCACCATAAGGCACTTGTTCCAATCTTTATAAAAAAATATTTTGTAGAGTGTCCCTTTACAATAGATTGACCAAAAACTCAGCATGGCTTTCAATGCATTTTTCGCGGAAAATGGAGATTTTTGAAAATACAATATTTTCTTGCAAAATTCCAAAAAAAGGACGATAAGAAGCTGAAAGATGACCTTCAATTTTAGTGACTTTGTATGCATGATTCATCGATTAAAAGGAACGGTAAAATATTTGATAAATAACATTTACAGGACGAAAATACAGGAAAGAAAGTTCTCAAAAAATACTCTTTTATTCACCAAAATCAAATTCTTATTTAAGATCAACAAAAATATACACCTTTATTACATATACTTGAAAGAAAATGACAGAAATTTAATTGAACATTAGAAGAACTAGAAAAGGCAAAAGAAAGTAGGTGTATCGAGGAATTTTTGGCCACTTTTCTTTCCATGAAACCACCAACCCTCGACACTCAGCATCTTGCCGAAGCAAGGAAACTCAGGCGCCCACCTTCTTTCGTAATCTGGTAATAAATAACCATAAGGCACGAGAATAATAATATTTTATGTAATACAAACTATGTATTTCATTGATATTCATGTAACTGCTATTTAAGTTTCAATAACTGATAATCCATGCACGTTGGAAGCAATTTAGGGGGATTGGTGGGTTAGATGAAGACTTATTATTTTGGGGTTATTCTTTCATTACAAGACAAAATTGAATTTCGATTTCTATACCTGTACTAATTACTGAGAAGGAAGGGGGCTTCTTCTATACTTTTACAATGATGCATATGCCTGAAAAAATTATGTTTATAATCAGCTTAATCATCATGCATGTCCGTCATAGGATGATGCATTTCAGCAACACAATTTTAGCGTCCATAAAATACTTAATATCTAAGTGTCATTTGTTGAATCTTCTAGAAAAATTATTCATGAAACAAAAGACTGTTGAAAGGCAATATATTGGCAGAGAAAAGTCTGGTTATAACATTATTAGAAAGGGAAAACTTGCTTGCAACAAGAGTCTTCTCACTTTCCAACAAAATATCCCGATTTTTCAAAACGTACGATATGAAAGAAATAAACGTTCAACGTCTAAGCTTCTATGGAATTGTTAACTACCAAGTTTTATTCCAACGACCCAGTCGGAACAAGGACTTGAAACGTTGTAAAGGAAAAATTGCCCGAGAATCTATATCACACAATTTTCCAGAGGGTTTACTATTTTATTATCAAATGATTTTAACCTCGTTAGAAAATAATGTTTATTTAATTGAAATATTATATCAAAGCAAAATATGAATAAAGTTAGAATACCAAAACGCATTAACTTAATAAATATTTTAATTAATAAAAAAAGTAACGAGAGGAATAAACTTTCATTAAAGGGGGGTAATATTTTTAGTCACTTTTTCTTATTCGAGTCAAGGTTTCCAATGGTGTCTGATAGCCTTTAGCCAAATACCTTATAATACTAATGCATGAATACATGTACGCTAATCGGATTCATTTTAGTATGGCATGGCTTTTCGTTCAAACATCATCTCCAAAAACAAAATATTATTTTCCTTATTTCTTATGATTCGATTTCATTCAACCAAAAATGGTAATATCTTATGGAACTTTGAGTAGTTCATGTGATCGCAAATTAAAATTAGTTTTAATTTTGAATATCTGACCCGTCACGCAAGATGGGGGCCATCTGGATATTTCGTAAAGTTTCAACCGTAGTCATACTGCGCTATATGCACAGACTGACTAGAGTAGAGACCCTTTGCAATTCAACTCTGAATGAAAGAATGAAAAGAGTTCTCAGATGGCCCTTTTCGCGTGACGGGTCACATATGAAAACAATAATTCTGCAAATCAAATTTCTCGCTTATATAGACAATCTCTCTTCAACTCCCCCCCCCCCCCCCACTCCCTAAAATATTTTATAGAAAGTAATAAAAATAGAAATAATAAACTTAAAGCGATTTTCAGCCGATTTGATGAACAACAATATCTAAACGCTCAACACTCTAATCCTCTAGGATTAAGATATATATTAAACGTTGAAAGTGGCATTAATCACAATTTACAATGTAAAACGCATACGAATCTATCCTCAGACTTTCTAAAATACCACTGTTAACAAACAACATCGTGAAATTAACAAGATGAATGATTTTGGAATGGTTTTGGGAGGAAATTGAATTAGTTTGTGGGACGAGTTTTGGGTGAATTTTATGGGAGGTAATCCAATATCGCAGATTTTGTTCAGGATGAACAAAATTAGCGATATTAATTACCTTCCTTTAAAAAAAAATTGCATATATGTTCTATAAATAGCTTCATATTTCTTCAAGATCTAATCAGACGCATACAGTTTCAGCTATTTTTATTTTGAACGAAGCGTTGATATATGTTTTTCAATAAGTTTGGAGCGTTTTTGAATGGTTTGAGTGAGTGTTTGGAATGAATGAATGAATGAATGAATGAATGAATGAATGAATGAATGAATGAATGGAGCGCTGAGTGAGCGATTTAAGATGTTTTTGATTGAGATGAATATCAATTTTACGATGTTATTAACTGTAGGTGACATATCAAGTTCAAGGTTAGCGCTGTGGTTTGTATTCACAGCACACGCTTGACCAATCATTTAAATGTCAGATCACATGGAGTCTAAATTAGGACGAATGGGCAAAAAAGATCCTCTTTTATAGCGTCTCCCTTGGAAGAGTACGACTAATGGCTTAACATAAATAACAATTGGACGAATCGCTGAATTCAGGAATCAAAAGGTCAATGGTCTGAAATATTCCCTGATCGCCTACATACATGTATATATCAATTTGTATATTAAACTCTCCGAACCATTTCAACGGTTCATGTGGAACACGCAATGTGACTGCACAATGGACGAACTTTTGCCCATTTTAGAAAAGGTGGCTTACACATACCTTCGGGTGGACGATCGATAATCCCCGATATATTTTAAACCAGTGACACAGTAACATCCCGAAATTGACATTTTCTATGACAAAAATCATTCTAAAGAGCTCGTTCAATGCTCCATTCAGTCATTCCAAATACATGTACTCTCTCAAACCACTCAAAATACTGCAAAGGCGCTTCGGAATCGTTAATCACAATCAGCAGTTAATTCAAATCGATCAAATGAATGAAAAATATAGTTTCAATTTGAGTTTTCAAAAGACCTGATTTACCCGAAAAGATTAATTAATAAGAATGTTTTTGTTTTGTTATGTCTTTTAAAGGAGGGGGGTAATCAAATACATGTATAGGTAATTTTGTCGAATAGGACGAAATTACCGATATTGTATAACATGCCCTTAATTTCATTCAAAAGTTGCTCCTCCAACTCATTCAACAATACAACAATATTCCGATATCATTCAAAAATCAATCACATTGTCAATTTCACGATGTTGGTAACTGTATAATTCACTTACAAACCATTGAAATAATCGAAATGATAACAATTCGGTTATTTAGAGGCTCCAACTTACTTTCATTTATTTCATGCCAAAGAAAGGCAATGCTAATGATGTCATGATTTTGGACATTCAATGAACGTTACAATCGGCCAAGATGTAAAACGTGGGCTTCAAGATCAAAACTAGCAGATTTCGATTCCCGGGACGAACTATCCATATTGAATCCTTCACTTGTCGATAGAAAATAGGAATCATCACCATTTTGCCGTCGCCTTTTTATTACCGTAGTGTAAGGTTAATACTTAATAGTTATAAAAACTTAATTGAATACTTTAGAATAATTGCAAAATTTATTTAGTGCACGAATACGGTTACATCGTGAAATCACAAAGTGAATTATTTTGAAATTGTTTCTGACTTAAATAGAATGGGTGCGTGGAGCGAGTTTTGAATGATTTCAAAGGAGGCAAATTAAAAGCGACAATTTCGTCCAGTTGGACGAAATAAACAATAGTTTTGTGCTCCCCTCCCCCTCCTTAAAATAAAATCTGCGTATTTTTCTCACACTGTGTATTCCCCGAAAAATCAGACGCTTAAAGTAAGTTACCCATAATAGTGCCAAAACATTTCGGAACTCGTGATCTTCCACATTGTTGACCAAGGTTTCCATATGCTTTTCATTAGGAAACATCAGTTAACATTGTTAATATTTATTATTCCTGAAACGTTCCGTAACTGTTATACGTGTACCTTAAAAATAAACATCAGCCAATATCATCATACAAATAATGAGTTTGATTTAATTGAAATGTTGATTTGAACGCTTTTGGGGCGTTTTTGACCGTTTTCGGGACTCTTTTGAGTGGTTGGAGTGAGTGTTTGGAATGAATGATCGGAGCACTCGGTAGATGATTTTAATGGTTTTGACCGATGAAGACCCGGTTATTCTATTCTATTATTTTGATAACTTCTACCAACACCATTTTCCAGTCATACGTGGAGGAATTTGGTCTTGAACTAACTACGAAAATCTTCAATATTCCTAAATCCAGACTTAATCCGCCATCCTGGTGTTTTCTGTTTACAAAACACTTGTTAGTTGGAATGAAACATTTCGTCTTTTGTTTGCAATTTGCATTTCTTACAAAAAAGGTTTGATTCTTTTGGCTAGGCAAATATGCTAAATCTCTTAGAATAATTGATTGTGTGGGCTGTTTGCATACAAAATATGCAAAATAGCTTAGCAACTTATTCCTTGTCATTCTTAGATAGAACTGCAATATAGAAGATCCTTATTTAGATTCCATATGAGCCTTTGCATGACACTTCCAAACATTTCAAATGTTCGCCAAGTATGACCCTGGTCAGCCTGTGTATCACACAGTCTGACCAGGGTCATCACTATGCGCCTAGTAGATAGAAAATGTCTCGGGGCATCTTTAGACAGTCAGACAACCTTGAGAAAGACGCCTTTTTACATCTTAATAATCAATGGTTTGATGATTTGCTAATTCGAGGAAAAGGAATATATTTCCAGACGATTGTTCTCTAAAATATACAATTTTAATAAGACGGGACTCTGTTTTATACGATATTCAAAATATAACTTTCCAGATATGATCAGTGAGTCATGCTCTATCAAAATACTTCAAAGATTTTAAATTGGAGTCAAAATGTTGTCAAAAATAGGGTCCGACTCAATCTTTCTCAATTTTGCTCAGAATGTTTGGCTAGACTTAAATCAGATTCCTTTACATTTCTGTTGCAATCTGACTCGTGTCAAGGGAAAAAGTAAGATATTGACAAATATCGTGTTACCACTCTAGATATCATAATATTTGGCCCTACCTTTCTGAAAGTTGCTCATGATGTTTGTCTAGTCCAAAGGAATACCTCTTTTGATTTCGGTGGCATTCAGACTTACGTCATGGGAAAAGAAGCCTTTCAGACAATTGTTGTGTTACCACTCTAGACATCACAATTTTGGCCCAATCTCTTAAAAACTACCCCAGGACGTTTGTCTAGAAAGACCCTATTGATTTTGGATGCATTCCGACGTATGTCACATGAAAAAGTAGCCTTCTTGATAATTTCATTTTTACCATTCTAGAGGACACAAGATTGGCTCAATCTCTCCCAAACTTACTCATGATTTTGTCAGGTCATGAGAAAGAACCCCTTTTAATTTTGATTGCATTGTGAGTAATGGCATGGGAAAGGAACCTTTTTGACAATGTCATTTTACCATTATAGAAGTCTTTTTTTTTTTTGCTCAATCTCTCCCAAACTTAGATTCGCTGCTTTTCTCAATACATGTTGAATTGAAGTTAATTTTATTTTCTATCTGATTGAATTTCCTGTCAATATCTAAGTATTTTAAACACCAAAGGAAATGCTTCTTTAAAAAAGAAGAAAAAACTAAAGTGGCCGTTTAGAATTTTGTTTAAACGTACATGTCATTTCTTTTAAGGTGATTTTGAATCAATATCAGCATGTAAATGATGTTAATTATGAAATTGCAATGTCGATATTTTTCTCGTTACAGGCGACGCTTACATGGTCGCATCCGGGTTACCGAGACGTAATGGGGAACGTCACGTGAGCGAAATTGCGAAACTATCGTTGAAATTATTAGACACAGTTTCGAATTTATCCATCGATCACCTTGAAGACGAAAAGTTTAAATTACGATTGGGTTTTAACACAGGTAAGTGGACTGAAAGTCGCTGCATTTGTCAAAACTCCGTTATAACGAATCGAGAAGCCTTTTCTTCCCTATCAAATAATATATGCTCTTCAAAAAAAGTCTTTTGGCGGTGAAACACTTTTTTACTACGATAGCAATATCTAAACACATGTAAAGTAAATTGGGGAAGGTGAAGTTCAGGTATCTAAATAATGTTACTGATGTTCGGTCAACGATGTGCAATGGTGACGTCGCGTCAGGGTGAAGCAAGTCTGAACTGTCGAATCTGGTTCCACACTTCCTGTTAGGAGATTCTACGCCTTCAAGCAATTAAAATTGTCCTTGAAGTTGCAACAAGAGTTTTATTACTAAAATATCGTTACGTTTTTCGCCGTGCTTGACGAACGTCGTGTTTACGTCTCAGGCTTATCTGGCTCCATTTATAATACTTAAGTAATGAGTCTCGTAAAAATGGCGCCAGATGTTGAAAATGGTTGCTCCCGAAACAGCAAAGTCATTTAGAAGGGCTTGTCGAATGACGCCAGCGTTTTGGCGACCTGTGGCTTTAAGACGTTGTAACTCCGTACATTTCACTTTTTTTTCATTTCAAAACTTTACTAATATGTTTAATTCCGAAAACAATTAAGGAATGGCATTCAGAAAAAGACAAACAAATATCGTCGTTGTTATTCTAAAACCTCGTAACTACAGCTTTGATCAAGCTGCAGTTACGAGGTTTTAGAAAAACAAGGGCGATATTTCGTTTCAAATATTAAACCAATGATTTTACTTTCAGGGCCTTGTGTCACAGGTATTGTCGGATTAAAAATGCCGCGCTACTGTGTATATGGAGATACGGTTAACATCGCATCTCGTATGGAATCAACGGGTTTACGTGAGTGTACCATTGCATCTTTATTTTTAATTCTTTAGTCTGAATTTCGATACGGAAATCCTTCGGTAATCTCACCATAACAACAGTGAAATGGCCAAAATTCTTATTGATTCACTTGAGAATTGAGATATTTACGAAAGAATTGTTGATTACAAGCATGAAGTTCTGAATCTGAGCTGTTGTTTACTGCGGGTCGAGGAACATCAAAAACCATCTTAACTAAGCCGGATCGTGCCGATTTCGTTTTGAATTGGAGAAATACTTGGTAAAAATAGTTATTTTTTCACAAGTACCTCAAAGAATGTCAAAATCGTCTTATTTTTGTGTACCATTATACATAGATTGTGCATTGATCTACAATATGAAAAAAAACAGGTCTGAACCTTTACTGTTAAACTGAGAATTTCAAGTTTCTTAAATCTGAAGAATAGAAATTACGAGGGCCAAGTGTCTATTTGATTACATTAATTGGAGTATACGAGTAAACTTCAATTACATTAGCACACACCTTAAACAAAACGGCATGGGTATTATGTGCTAACGACACTTATCCTTCTTTTACATGTCCATGTATTTTGAAATATCAGAATGTCACATATCAAAATGATATTCATATCTGCGCTTTCTTTCAGCTCTTAAAATTCAGCTGTCGGAATCCTCAGCAAGTTTACTCCGAAAACAAAAGCACCAATACACAGTTACCGAAAGGGGCCTTTTAGAAGTCAAGGTACGGTAGAATATTTTGTTAAGAAATTCAGATTGGCACTGTTTCCTTGAGTCTATCCCATTTAGCCAAGCACTTGTAAAAGGGCGAAAGAACCGTCGTACGCTTTAAGTTATTGACTGTCAAACTTATGTATTCTCGTTTATCATATAACAATACAAATACCTGTGTGATAACATCCCATACGATATTTTTTATGATATCACATAATTTGTTTTAGAACAATAATATAATGATGTTATTTTTAGAAACTTGCATTTCTATTAGAAACCTCTATGAAAACAAGGCAAATAGAGGTTATAAAATAAATATAATACATGTACGTACTTAGTGTATAGTATGAAAAAATATCTAACCCGGTTGGGAGAGCCTGACAATGATCAATTCTCCCAACCTCGTTAGATATTTTTTTTTTCTCATACAAAACACTGAGTACGTATTATATATATAGATCGACTCGAACTCTTTTACAATGAGATCCAACGGAATTCCTACTTGTAGCTGCATGCATCCCTCCAAATATTAAAAAATCCCTTCCTTCATTTTCATAGTTTGAATGGAAAATGAGAAGGAAAGAAAAAGATCGGTCGGCGACGTATTTTAATATCTTAAAAGTTTTGCATGCAAAAGGTTTAAACTCTACTTTGCTTCTTACATATGTAAGTAACAAAGTAGAGTTAGAACCCTTGGTTTGAAAAATATACTCTTTTTAAGAAATAATCCAAACGGAACTTTTATCCTTATATTGAAGGGGTCCCTCTCAATACTTTGGAATCCTCGGAACCCAGGACATTCTGAGTGCAGAAATGTGCAAAAACGGTGATGACAATTATTCATCACTCCCTAGCAATATTTTCATTGTCAATAGCGATTTTTATAACTTAAAAATATTCACTGTTGAAAGACGGATGTCATTAGCAAAATTCTCGTCACATTTTGTTTGTCAGAAGGAAATTCATGACGAAATAGCTAGTAGTGGACGTCTTTCAAGGCGCATGCAGACTAATGCTCTATTTACCCTTCTCCTGCTTTTCGCGGCATTTAAGTATCATCAATATCTTTTGCAAGCAGAATAGACTAAGATAAGCCTGCAATAACGGACAGTCTAATCTTAACCTAACTGCTTGCTTGCTAATTCTTGATAAATACTTGAAGGCCTAGAGTAAGATTCGTTAAACGTCCCTAAAATTAACTATATCTTTAACAGGTCAATTTTGATTATTATTTGACGGAACTACTTTTCAGGGTAAAGGTCAGATGCGAACATACTGGTTAGAAGGTTACTCAGATGATGATTGTGAAGTGAAATCCATCGACTGTTCATCATTATGACTCCTAATCATCGTTTGAAGCATGAAAAAGTGACAATCCGCATGCTCATCTGACGGAACTACTTTTCGGCGTAAAGGTCATATGCGAACATACTGGTTAGAAGGTTACCCAGCCGATGACGATTGCGAAGTGAGATCCATTGACTCTTCATCGTTATGACTCATTATCGTCGCTTGATGTGTGAAAAAAGGTCGTTTTCAACAGATTAGCTAACGTTTTGACGGGGTAATATTTTCTTGTTTGACTAGATGTTGCCCTCTGCCAGACTACAGGAGTTGTCGAAACTGGAAATAGTGAAAACGTCACATGAGATCCTCTTCCGAAACAAAAAGATCTACATCCTAAAAATCAAGGTTGCTAAAATTCGCAGATCGTTAAAGGAAGCTCTGAGTCATTTTCTGTCAACGAATTAGCCTACAATGGAAAGACTGATCAGCTGTGCCTGTGCACATGTGAGATTGTGGAGCTACAGATAGGGGTGGGGGAGGTGGGTGGGGTATTTCGGTTTTTGGACCAAAGTGTTTCAGCCATGGTATTACAAAACCTATGTTGCTGGTATTTATTGGAATCGTCGATTCAAATGAGTACCCACAACAAAGGGTTGCAATAAGAAATACAGATTTTAGACTGGCTTTCCCCCCCCCCCACTTCTCTGTAAGCCTACCTCTGATTATTGCTGTAATTGTCCTGGACAGGCTCAAATTGCATAGCGTTGATTGGTGACAAAAAAACAAACAAACTCGTACTTGCAGATTGGTTAACATGTATACAACAAACATGTATGTTGTATACAGGGCCATTTATGTAGATTATATCATTAATTCTTTCTACATTCCAAAACTAACGTGCTATTCGGGTATTATATCCGAGGTTTCGGGCAAAGCAATTGTAATTTCATGTAACTACGCTATGTGTTACCGAAGATTATGCTACTTTTGTGCACTCATGGAACATATCATCTTTATGTAATCAATATGGGCTCTGTAACAAAAATGTTAATTAGGTTTGAGATACAACAGTGCCCACTTATTGTTTGATTTATCTAATCACTTATTTATATCTAATTACTTAATACGAAACCACCTATTTTTCATCATTTCGTTATTCAGATTTCTTTTACGAAAAAGTTTATTTATTAATTTAAATCCACCCATGCTTCATAGAATGACGGGTATCACATTTGAGACATTTTATGAAATATTTTGTAAATACACATGAAATGTGAAGATGTATTTATTTGAATGTGTCTTTCGTTTTTGTTGAACAATATAATTTTCTATATAAGAGGTACATAATGTTTTCTAGTCGCTCGTCTATACTATTCACCATTGAACATAAGTAAATAATATGGTAAATATTATGAGCCAGAATGGCACCCAAAGAAATTGTTGATGTCGGAGGGTGCACGTACTTTGGAAGACGGAAGTTAAAAAAGTGTCCGGTGTAGAAAGCATCAAAAATGTATCTACACTGGTTCAATATCTCCTCAAAAACTCTCTCCACTGTACAAATGACGAAAAACTCTTGCCGTTGTCCATTTAAAAAAAACTTGAAATATTAATTTCCACGTCGCTTTTTCGGAGCTGTCAAATTCGTTACGGTTTTGGGGGGTTTGGCTTACGATATGTCATGGATCATCGGTGATTTTATTTTAAATGAATCCAATATTTTGAAATGAATTTAGGATCAACCCTTCAATTTCGGTTTTAGCTAATCATCCAACTTTATCGATTAAAGCCAATGTAGTTGGCATCAGAGGAAAACAAAAGGAAAATCGGACATGTTATGTTGGTTAAAATGTCTATTGTTAACCACCATCAGTGAAATTAATCTGTATTTTTTGCGATTGAACATTTACGTACACCTTATTGTTGTTTACGTCCGCCATCTTGCATGTTGCTACACCGGACACTTACTACACTGTACTAGGTATACGACTGTCTACTCAGGTGAGCTAAAATCTAATTTTCGTAACTGAGTTTGACAGGTAACTTTACTGCAGTTGCAAACAACGATAAATTGAAACTCAGCCCAATCAGTATTCAAAATGAATCGCTAAGTGCTGCATTGACAGTATTCAAAACACTCACTCAAATCGTGCAAATGCTCTTTAACCTTCAATAGAACTACAAAATCGTGCAAAACGCTCCTTAATCTTCATTAACACTCCTAAATCGTGCAAAACGCTTTTTAACCATCAATAACACTCTTAAATCGCTCCGCAAATTCATTCAAATCGATTATAACATTCCATATTAATGAATTGACTGGAATTGGTATAAACGCGTATGGTTGGTCATTAAACCTGCACAAATCTATTTGTTGTAAACACAGAGCAGATATTATTATTGTATTAGATCTTATTAGGGCGATCTAATACAACATAGCAAATTTATTCATTTTGAACGGAATTAGCGATATTTGATTATCTGTATTAAATAACGTATAAATTTCAGATGTTGTTTGTTTGAAATGATGCCATTCCTAACTGTACTATTTTCATGTGATAATTAAATTGTTTAAGTTGTAATGGTGTTGTTATACCTTAGTTTATTTGACCCGAGTTTGACCTCTGTGGAAAAAATGCCGACATAATTAAAAAAGTATACATTACATTCAATACCGTTTGTTTTTTCATTCCTATGAAAGCATGAGCAGAGCCAATTAGGAAAAATCAGATATTTATTCATCTAAATAGTAGGGGTAAGATTCGGGTTAATAAAAACGCGCTTTATGTATGCAAAATGGCATCTTGTACCAATGGAGACGCATTCGAGGAGACGATTTCCATTCTAGACCCCTTCACTTGCGAAGATGGCGAAAATGTCATGCGATAATCTAAGATTTCTGAATGACGGCCGTTTAAACTTCTATTAACCTAATGAAAGCCGCCACCATAGCGCAGTTGGTTAGGCATAAGACTTCCAATTTGGAAGTCGTGGGTTCGATCCCCGGTGGCGGCAAATATCCTTTCCGACGTTTGTCTCTCACCAATGGGTAGATAATCATAAACCTATGTGAGATAGCAGTCGGAGGCTAGGAAAGGGTGTAATGGTAGTACAGGTGAAAGAAATACCAGGAATCCATTGTTAGGTGCTCCGGCCGCCGCGATATAACTGCGAAATTGTTGAAAGCGGCGTAAAACCCATTCAAATAAATAAAATTTACCTAATGACATAAAGTCAATGTATATTTCTATCGTACAACACACTGTGTGGAATTGTCCGAAATGTAATTAGTTCTAAAGAAACGCTATTCTTTTAAGAGATAAAGAGAGAATTTGTTTATTTGATTTGGGATTGAAATAAAAAGTTCAGTGAATATTTGCAAGAATGTTTCTTTGTGTGACACTTTTTGAAATATGTTCGTGAACTTCTGATTTACCCATAAATACGGTCGGAGCAGGGCGTTGCATTATTTTACTATAAAGTTTTAAGGCGACAATTCAATGAAACTTTGCCTGATTATTCCTTGGTTACCCCTCTTCAAAAGTTGATCATGGAATTTCCATTGGCCAATACATATGTGCGTGGCATTTTTTCACTGTGAAATCCTTGAACGACATTTCCTCCTGAACCACAGGGCCGATTTCAAATAAACTTTGCCAGAAAGTTCCTTGGGTGACCCTCTTCGAAAATTGTTCGCGAAATTCTGATTTGCTTATAAATAAGGGCTTAGTAGGACAGCGCATTTTTTCACTATTAAATCTTTGATCGACATCCCCTCATGCGCCACTTGGCCAAAATAATTAAACTTTGTAAGATTGGTCCTTGGTAAACCCCTCACCAAAAATTGTCTACGAAATTCTCATTGGTCCATAAATATGGGCGTGGCACTGTTTCCACTAAGAAAATGTTGAACATCTCCTTAACCACTGGACCAATTACAACGAAACTTTACCAGAATGTTTTATGGATTACCCACTTCGAAATTGCTCGCAAAATTCTGATCGGCCCCTAAATAAGGGCGTGGCATTTAACACCTTTGAAATCTTCGAATATCTCCTCCTGAAACACTTGGCCGATTTCAATGAAACTTTGCCAGCATATTCCTTTGTAAGCAGTCTTTAAAATTTGTTCGCGAAATTCTGATTGGACAATAAATATGGACGTGGGAGAGAATGCATTTTTTCACCGGAAAATCTTTGAACGACACCTTCTCCTGAAATTCCTGGCCGATTTCAATGAAAGTTTGCCAAATTCTCTTCCAAAATGAATTGCGAAACTTTGAATGGTCCATCAATATAGGATTGTTATTCTTTCTCTATGCAATCTTTGAATCACATCTCCTCCATGAAATAATTATTGGTGAACGAAATTTTCGTTCACCAGTGTTATATACCGTGTATGGAAAATCCTGTAGGATCTTAATAGGTTTTAAATAAAGCAGTACCTCTTTAGATTCAATTTAGTATCTCTAGATACTTCTCTCTACAAAATCACTTTTTACTTCGTTAGATGCATGAAAATAGCATTCTTCATCAAGTGAAGATAATGAAAATTACCCTTTAAAAACACAAAATTATCTTGGAATGTCTATACGAGCGAATTTTTGATCGGCGTAAGATTCTCGAGACTTGAGAGCAAAAACAAAGTTTGTGTCTGTACACTGTATAGAAAGATACTATGTTTTGGATTTAAACCTTCGCTATTGCAACTTGTAGTAATTTGCCGGAAATGTGTGTTTATTGAGGTCGTGAACTCTTGAACTTCTACACACGTGATTGGCCATACCACACGTGATGACCTACTACGATTTTACCTGCCTTCTTATGAATGAAGTCTTTGCTTATAAGTTACGAAAGGTCAAGTTTACAAACGAATGGAATGTTCCTGCCGTATTTCTCATATTAAACACGCCCGAGCGCGATGCAAAACGTCGTGGAGGCGCTATTATTTCAGACTCTTTTACTTAATTAAAAAAAAAATACGTACTTTGGTACCTAAGAGAAGCAAACTGTTAACATGTTCGTAATTATCGATTGAAATACGTACGCTACCCAATACGCTTTTCTATTTATATATTAAGGCTATAGATTTAAAAAATAAAATAAAGTGATAGCTAATGAATTGTAATTCTGTCATTTAAAGTCATCTATCGAAATACGGTCACCCTCGACCATTAATTGCAGCTTTCAAAAGCAAGTGATTGTGTTAGCAGAAGCCGAGATTATTATTATTGTTATTATTTGTACAAGATAGGAAGTTCCAGACGATGCAACATTCAATGTTCCGCTACCGATGGACAAATCGGTCTAATAAATCATTACCTATTCACGTATGAAATAAATAATCCTGTATTAAATTCTAAAATTTCGTGATGTGTAAATGCAAGTGCTTCGTAGCGAAAACACAACACGTCTGGAGCTAGCTGGGTCACAGCGTGTCGGCACCCTTTGAAGTCCCAAATACTTGCAAAGCAAGCGGCGACGTCGCTTTTGAAATAAGTCACACACGAGATTTTACGGGGGTTTTCCTATTTTGTCAGTATGAATTGTGACTAGGATTTAATTATTTGTCTCGGATATTTTGTATATTTGCAGAAGGTGAAATGATTTCAGAAATATTTTCGTAACAACGAAAGGGGATATTGTTCGCATGTGACTTATGAAGAATTACGAGAAACAGTTTTAATTTTGTGTTAAAATTTAACCTTTCGCGCTTCCGGAAGACTGCGCGATTTAGGACGCGCTAGTTTTTCAGATGTTGAACGATCTTTTAATGACGCAACCAGCCTTATCCTGATAGGAATTTAAGATAGTTAACCCACAATCTATTGAACATTACGTCGTGGAGTAGCAGCTATTGAAATTAAATTCGAGACCGGATTTTTCACCACGGACCGTGGACGGTTGGATGTTGTTGATCGTCAAGGGCCTGGGAATCGTATTTATGGGGGAGCGCGTTTATTAGGGAGGGCGCGTCTAAAAGGTGAATACGGTATATTTAGTCCAAATTCTCATTGAAACATAAACACGCACCACTTGACCGTGACCAACATTGATATGAAGTATAATTTAACCCATTGCATACTTGTGTAATGTAAATATCTTCGGTTACGGGTATTTTTGTATCATATAACCCAAATTCCATTCCCTGTTTTTTTGTTTTTTTTTCGTTTCAAACAAGGCCGGAAAACAGGGGATATAGCAATCTCGGTACCATTTACTGTTAATATTTAAATGTCGTAAATAGATAAATAATCAAATGAACAAATATCCCAACACGATAGACCTAATTTCAAATTTTACCATCGAATGGATTTTTTTTCAAAGTACTTGACATCGTAACTACAACTGTAAGGTAGCGCTTCTATCCCTCGGATGGCTCTAGAATTTCCTCAATACAATCATTGATCTATTTGTTTTGCCGTAAGTATGTAAAATATTACAGAAAACGAAACTTGGATTGTGAATCAATCGCCTGTTGACTGGAGCATCTTTACCTTAACATGGAAATTGGAATTTCTCGCACCAGAATTATAATAAGCATACATCCGTACGTAGCTGCCATCTTCTACCCTCTTAGGTTTACGATTATCCGCCGTTTGGTAGGAGCAATAGAATTTAAACAGCGACTATATTTGGACAATTCATTTGCTGTACAAAATACCTTACTACATAGATTTTATCGGATTGGTTTTTTGTTGTTGTTGTTGTTGTTTTTGTTTTTTTTAATTATTTTTTACGCAATGGCATCAGATAATTAATCGTTCACAAGACTGAATATTACCGAAAGAGACCAAAACCCTGTAATTACAATTACGAAACCGCGGTCTTTTAATTCGGAGGATTGGGGGACCCCATTCAGGTCGTACCAGAGCCATAGCGGATAACCTTTAAAAGTCAATATGCAGAAAGACTGCTGTTTAATCTGCTAAAATATGGGTTCCGCATGTGGAAATTGAATTACCTTTCTGACTGCTATTTTTTGAGTTAAGAAAAGAATCATTAGTCTAGACGCTATAGTTGCCTGTTTTCGTTTCTCTAGGCTTATCGCTCTCTGTCTATCGGTCTGTCTCTGTCTGTCACTCTCTCTACCTTTCTTTTCCTCTCTTTCTCTTTCTTTGAATTTAGAACTTTGACGAGACACTTTCCCTTGATTAGTTTTTACATTTATAATTTCTCTTTTCTCAACGAATTCAATATATCACTTTAGAATGCCAACAGATTCGTTCACCATCAGTACTTTCAGTGCTTTGATTTTTGAATAATGGCATGGTATAGCGAGGTATTTTACCACTTCTAATTTGTTGAATGAAACTATACAATAATGTTTCTTGTGTGGCATCAACTGGTTCACTGAAATTCAGAAGAGCAGTTTAGGGCCATTCTGGACTTATCTTTTTTTCTTTTTGTTTTAACAACAGGTTGTGTGAAAAGAAAACTTGATTCTCTTTCTAACCTAAAATTAGTTTTGTGCTTTAGAGCACATCTTTGAATCACTTAACCACGTTTATACTGCCTTATATCAGATGTCGTCATTTTAAGAGTGATCTTACACATAAGTATGGATATCCCAGACGGCCTTCTCCAGAGAAAACAATGGTGGTTATGCAGGGTTTTAATCCAATCGGAACATCACTCGGCTATTTCCGTAAACTGCAACATACCTCGGATGTATGTAAGGCGGATGGGTATGTAACAAAATCGTGCATTTTGTTTGGCGGAAACAGTGTAAGAAAACTATCACTGTAGATTTATATCTTTTACAGTAAATAACGGCTGAAAAATTTAATTTTTTGAGAATGACGAATCATTCTCAAAAATTAAGATTTTTTCAGCCGTTATTTAAGAATATAAAGATTTTTATATAAGGATACAATGGTTTCACGTCAGTGACTTAAACGAGTAGCGTTGACGACTTCGAATGTTTTCACTCAAAGTTATGAGGGCTAACGACGTAAACTGACGTAATCGAGTTTTTCCAAAGTTTTCCCGTAATTTTTGAAATTAGTCCGTCTATGTACATCCGAGGTTGATCGCGAGAATGGCCGAGTGGTGTTCCGAATGGGTTTTAATCAGACATCAACAAAAAAGTACCCAAAAGACTCAATTACGAGTATTGGTGTCTAAGGGGTCCTTGCTTGAATTTTGGGTGTCCCTACTTTAGGTATAGACTATTTCTTTTAGGCTATGATTTTGTATTCTATAGATTTAGAGCTATTCCCTGGTTAAATGTAAAGAAATTGATAGAGGTATATTATTATTTAGGGCTCAATTTCATGAAAGGATCGAAGACTGTCTTGATGCCCAGAGAGTCCCCTCTCTCTCTCTCTCTCTCTCTCTCTCTCTCTCTCTCTCTCTCTCTCTCTCTCTCTCTCTCTCTCTCTCTCTCTCTCTCTCTCTCTCTCTCTCTCTCTCGACTCTCTCTCTCGAGACTCTCTCTCTCTCTCGAGACTCTCTCTCTCTCTCGAGACTCTCTATATATCATTGAGTGTCCTGTCTACTTATTTATGCGTCTCAGATGCACAAAACCTGCGTCCCGTAGATTCCTTGTTAAGTGTAAAACATGTGTTACCGATGATACAAGTTAAATCTTGTGTCAAAAAAGAAAATTAACTCTCAAATTTTTTCGAGTATAAGGTCGGTCTTAGGCAAGGTGAGACGATGTCTCCAATCCTTGTTTCCTTATTCCTGGAAGATTTAGAGCTTTTTATTGCAGACACCCCAAATAACGGAATAAGTGTATAATTTGAATTATCTATAATAATTTTACTATTTGCAGACGATATGGTTATTTTTGGTAAGTCGCCAGTTGAATTACAACATAATATTGATAGGCTAAGTAAATTTTGTGATGAATGGGGACTTGAAGTAAATGTTGAAAAGACTAAAACAATGGTTTTTAGGAACAAAGACAAAACACGAGATGACGAAACTTGGAGCTACAAGGGCGAAATTATTGAAAGAGTAAACGACTTCAATTATTTAGGAACCGTTTTCCATTACACTGGTAGCTTTGCACTAAATCGCGAATATGTATCTTCTAAAGCACTTCAGGCCCTAAACTCTTAACTAGCTAATTGTTCGAAATTGAAACTGTCAACTAAAATCATTTGCCAACATTTTGATGCATTTGTCGGCTCCATTTTAAATTTTTCCAGTGAGGTTTGGGGTAAAAGCAAATCAAGGGAAATTGAACGAATTCATTTGAAATTCTGCAAACGTATACTACACGTAAACAATAAATCATGTAATATGGCTGTATATGGCGAAATAGGTAGATTTCCTATTTATATTACTAGATATATACGCATAGTTAAATACCGGTTTAAACTTATTGGTTCTAATAATATAATATTACAAAGCGTCTATCAAGACTCTTATAATAGTTGTTTGAATGGCAAGAAAAACTGGCTGTTCGACGTCAAAGATAGTTTTGGCTTTTCGGAAGTTTTCAGTAACCCAGTTCAGTAAACTGTAAAACTTTCATTCCACTTTTAAAAGAATTGATTATTGATTGTTTTAAACAAAAATGGAGAAATAAAATTGAAAACAGTAATACGTTGATTCTTTATAAAAATGTTAAGTATAGTTTTGAACACGAAGATTACTTAGATAAATTACCAAATGACCTCCGTACATTCCTGTGCAAAATAAGAATTTCGGCTCATTCATTATTTGTACAAACCGGTAGATACTCAAGAAACAGGATTCCAAGAAATGAGAGACTTTGCTTTATTTGTAATAATGGTGATGTGGAAGACGAGTATCATTTTTCCTTAATCTGTCCAAAGTATGGTCTATTACGCAAAAGATTTATTGATAGGTATTATTGGGAAAAACCAAGTATGTATAAATTTATTAACCTTTTATGTAACAGCGATTTCACTACATTAACAAAGTTCAGCAGTTACCTTAAACTAGCTTTTTCTTTACGATTTGAGACACAGTATAACTAATTTTCTTTAGAATTTTCACTGATTTGGTCGCTGTTTCGCTTCTGTGGCTTCGTAACTACAGCTTATTTAGAGCTGTATGTACACGGTGCTACAGATTCGAACCATCGACTTACACTAACCGTGACATTATCGTGCATAATATACCATGGCCTGAGCATGTGCGTTGTGTAAGAGAAGTGCCATCCTCGTAAAGTCGATAGATTTTTTCTGAAATGGACAAGTTTTTTTTGTTGTTGTTTTTTTAACAAATAGAACTGTTACTTTTCGTCAAATGTTATTCAACTGAGATATGGGAGCAAGAGCGAGGAAGGGGGAGAGAGAGATGAGAGTATGCGTGACGATTGACGAGCAGAGAGTGAGAGGAGAAAAAGCGTTATGACCTTGAAATAAATTGTATTATGTATTGAAATTGTGACTATGTACTACGTACACGTCTATTAAAATGATTGTTCTGTTCTGTTCTGCCTTTTCGCAAATAACTATGCAGGCTGGACTAACTGCAGAAAAAACTGTTGAGTTTGAGGGAAAAAGGGTTAAAATATTTACCGCGATCATCATGAAATGGCCCCTCCATACTTCCATATAGTTGTAAGCTAGTTGTATACCAAATATCTGCCTTGTAAATTAAATTAGATATGATTGAAGTCACGGGAAATCGTTCAGTGCATAGCCCAACTTTTTGCAAACAGACAGAGAGACAGACACTGGTAAAGCAATATGCCACATCTATCGACCGAAAAAAATCTTTTTATTGACAGATCCAATCTAGAAATTAAACACCTTCCAGAACGATTTTGTCAAATTGTTTGGAAATCCATACATAAACGCCGGAATAATACCCAAGAAAAAATCTAGGACATACGCTGAAAGGGTGGACAGACAACCATAAACGCTATCCCTCCGACTTTTAGGCGGGGCTTAATAAACTCTTTTTTTTTAAACATCTGAGCCAAAAGAGAGTCACAAATTATGCCGTCGCACAGTACCAATTAAATACAGGTCATCTTGCTTTTGCGGCCACGTCTATTATACGACCATTTTTATTAAGTGACCGTTTTCGAAACCCCCTTATTTAAATCCAAATATCCTAAAAAGTAAGTCTTGTTGGTGAACAGATTACTGAAAATGGTTCAAATGTTTTTAAAACTCTTTAGAATCGTCTCAATGATACGATTCTTTTGAGTTTTAACGACACAGGGTTGTTGGAAATTTCGCGATAAAATACACATTCAATCAAAATCATGTTTACTATTTGCAAACAGATGTATTAAGCAACCAATGTCTTAAAACAAACGTTTTTGTTGATCCCGATATTGGTCGCTAATACAAGTTTAACTGTACCACCAAACCCAAATTACAGTTAGTTACATCGTGAAATTGACAATCACCTCGATCAAAACCATACTAAATCCGTCAGTCAGCCCTCCATTCATTCTTAACACCCACTCAAACCATTCAAAAACGCTCAAACCCGCTGAAATATATAGAATAAACGACGTCATTTAAAATAAATTTTGATAAAGAAAAATCGCGATTTCACTTACCTAATTCAAATTGTTATCTTCTAATAGGTTCTTGAATAAATAGGAAGCTACGTTTTGAACTTTTATGCATTTTTTTATTAAAGGGAGGTAATCAATATCGCTAATTTTGTTCATTCTGAACAAAATTAGCGATATAGGATTATATCCCATTAAATTAACTCAAAACTCGCTCCACACCCTCATTCAGTTTCATTCCTTAATCATTCCAAAATCGTTCATCTTGTCAATTTCACAATGTTGTTAACTGTATATGCCCAAGGTCGTATAACTAGGAACATTCTTTGAAAGTTCTGAATAATTGAAGATGAGGTAATTTCTACAAGATGCGGACGTTGGTAGGTATGTACAGACGGGGATGTTACCAACATACGACCACCTTCGATAGCGTATTATGAATCTAATGTTTTAAATGTCTGCAACAGAGTAATGTTGTCTTCAAGAAGATATTCCAACGACTGAACTACTCAATTTGTGTCAGATATAAAGAATACGTTTCCAGTCGTGTTCGTTTATTTGAATAGGGATTACCCTCGCGTTCAACTGTGACTATTTCAGTTCTATCGCAGATTCTACAATGACTACCCATGGATACCTTTATAACCACAACCTTTCCTCCTATAACCACAACCTTTCCTCCTATAACCACAACCTTTCCTCCTATAACCACAACCTTTCCTCCTAGGAACCAGCTGCTTATCAACTGAGGCGTACTAGGCACTTTGTATTGCAATGACTGGTGCTCCCCGCAACAAAACCAGGCATCAGTTAACAGCATCGTGAAAATTGACACCAAGATCAAAACCATTCTTAATCGCTTACTGAAGGCTCCGTTCATTCTATCCAAACCCTCAATTCATTTTAGAATCGTTAGAACACTTACAGAAAATGTACATGCAGCACAGCAACTTCATTCAAATACATTGACTCTTGTCATGCTGATCCCGGAATATTCCTGCTTTGGCAGGAGGTATGGACAAACATCAGCCTGCACATATGTGCAATCTGATCTTAGTCCATAAAACCTGATATTCCTTTTTAAACCAGGAAAGTTTCAGAAATTATATTTTCAAAATCAAATACTGACACACAATTAGGAAATACAGAGCTTTCAGCACTTTGATTTATATATAATTTTTTTATTTAGCATGAAAAGGGTTAAATCATTTTTTTCACACTGATTTGCAATTGACTGATGGTCCAAAAGTGGCAAAGTGGCACATTCAATTCCATCCGTTTCCATATAAACATCAAGATTGTCAATTTCAAGATACTCTTGGCTGTATGATTATTTGCACATTGGTAGACATAAAAATGTTTTTTATGGTGACTTTTGAAGAATGTTGGTTAAGTTGAGTTATAGGTAATCCATGCTATTCGAATATTTATAAACAGACTTTCGACGGGTTAATATAGATAAATTGGGACCAACGGATTTTTTTGCAGTCACGGTCTCTAACTATATATACTGAAAAGATCAAAGGAACGCAAAACTAACAGTATTATAATCATCTTTTAAATTATATTTGTAAACGTCATGTGTCATAGCGTAAAAGTAACATGCTTTAGAAACCGATATCATCAAGAAGAAACGAAAATTGAAACGAAACAAGAGGGCCAGAATGGCCCTAAATCGCTGACCTGAAATTTATTGGTCCAGTGGAACTCATCCAAATAACTCTCTGGCAAAGTTTTATTCATATTTGCCTAGTTGTTGATTAGGAGTTTTTATTCCAAGACACATATTTATGGGCCAATCAAAATTTAGCGAACAATTTTTGAAAAGGGTCACCCAAGGAACATTCTGGTAAAGTTTCATTGAAATCAACCCAGTGGTTCAGGAGATGTTGTTCACAGATTTCGGGCTCAAAATAAGCCCCGCCCTACCACCCCCCATATTTATAGGCCAATCATAATTTCACGAACAATTTTTAAAAAGGGTCACCCCATAAACATACTGGTAAAGTTTTATTGAAATCAGCCCAGTGGTTCAAGAGGAAATGTTGTTCAAAGATTTTGGGCTCAAAATAAGCCCCGCCCTGCCACGCCCATATTTATGGGCCAATCAAATTTTCATGAACAATTTTTGAAAAGGGTCACTAAAGAAACATCTTGTAAAGATTCATTAAAATCGGCCCAGTGGTTCAGGAGGAGATGATGTTCAAAGATTTCAGGCTCAAAATAAGCCGGTCCTGCCACGCCAACATTTATGGGCCAGTCACAATTTTGCGAACAATTTTCAGTAAAAACATCATCCAAGTAATATTCTGGTAAAGTTTCATTGAAAATGGCCCAGTGGTTCAGGAGGAGGTGTTGTTCAAAGATTAAGGGGTCAAAATAAGCCCCGCCCTGCCAAGCCCATAATTATAGGCCAATCAATAATTTTGAAAACAATTTCTGAAAAGGGTCACCCAAGAAACATTCTGGTAAAGTTTCATTGCAATCAGCCCAGTGGTTCAGGAGATGTTGTTCAAAGATTTCAAAGTGAAAAAATGCCACGTCCTGCCACGCCCACAATTATGGACCAATCAGAATTTTGCTAACATTTTTTACAGAGGGTCACACAAGTAACATTCAGGCAAAGGTTCCTTGAATGATGGACTCCTTGAGCACATTGTGCTCAGGTGAGCTAAACAAGAGGACTATGATGGACCTAGATCGCTTACCTGAGTCTCTTTGACCCCTGGGGTATCTTATTAATTAAATAGGCAGATGTCAACAAGGAGATAATTTCTACATAAGATAAATACCATGGAATGTTTTCAGCCAAAAGCAAGAAAAATATGCCTTTTTGCTCTTTGATTCTATATAACAAGAGTTGTCCGCAGACAACGTAGCTCGCCTAAACAGCTGCTTGTCACAAATAGCGCTTGACCAAAGACCAAAGTTCAAAGTGGTTTCTTTCAATGTTAAAGTCCATGATCTAATATATATCTGTTTGAGTAGTAATTAAGAAATATAAAAACCTTTTTGTTTTAATTGCATGTATAAGGTTAGGGTAAAGTGAAAGCCTACAAGCAGTTGAGGTTACCAATGGAATTTCTTTGTATCAAACATGAAGTTTTTCTTTAAAATCTTTCTAAGTCCACAAAAGGTCAAGATCAAGGTCAAATTGTGAAGGACCTTGGTCTCTGTAGAAGCCTATCACCTAGTGAGTATGTGTATGAAGTAATAATGTACCTGAGTAAAGCATTTAGAAAATATAAGCAAGGTTAAATTTTTGGTTAAAGTTTTTCAGTTTAAGTTTTTCCAAGTCCATAAAAGGTCAAGGTCAAGGTCAAATTGTCAAGGCCCTTGATTTCTTGTGAAAGCCTTTCATTTGGTGACTATGTATATGAAGTAATGATGTCCCTAGGTTAAAGCATTCAGAAAATATAAGCAAGGTTAAAGTTTTTGGTAAAAGAATTTCGGTTAAAGTATTTCTAAGTTCATAAAAATCAAGGTCAAATTATCAAGGACCTTGATCTCTCACAAAAGCCCATCACCTAATGAGTATGTATATGAGGTAATGATGTCCCTAGGTTAAAGCATTCAGAAAATAATAAGCAAGATTAAAGTTTTTGGTTAAAATTTTCAGTTAAAGTTTTTTTAAGTCCACAAATGGTAAAGGTCAAGGTCAAATTGTGAAGGACCTTGGTCTCTGGTGAAAGCCTATCACCTGGTGAGTATATATATGAAGCTATGATGTCCCTAGGTTAGAGCATTAAAAAATATATGCAAGGTTAAAGTTTTTGGTTAAAGTTTTTTGGTTAAAAGTTTTCTAAGTCCACAAAGGGTCAAGGTCAAGGTCAAATTGTCAAGGACCTTTGTCTATGGTGAAAGCCTATCACCTAATGAGTGTGCATATAAAGTAATGAAGTCTCTAGTTTCAAGCTTACAGAAAATATAAGCAAGGTAAAAGCTTTTTTGGTTAAAGTTTTTTTGAAAGGGTCAAGGTCACAGTCTAAAGGTCATTTCGACATGGATGTTGGTCTCAAATGAAAGCCTATGCCCTAATGAGTGTTTCTGTAAAAAATAAAGCCTCTAGGGTAAATATTGATAGAAATAAAAAACTTTAACCTAATGCGGACGTCGATACCGACGCTTACGCCGACATCCGAGGGTATGACAATAGCTCTTCCGAGACTTTCGTCCCGGGCGAGCTAAAAAGGGATGTACCTGGGTGGAGCCCAAATGTGACCCCTGAGGGTCTTGATATGAAAAAACTTGGTAGAGGTCCACAAGATGATGCTACATAATAAATGTGAAAGCTGTCTACCTTCTGGTTTCAGAGAAGATGATTTTTGAAGATTTTCCTTTTTTCACCCATTGTGCTGAAATAAGCTAAACAGGATGTGCCCTGTTGGAGCCCAAATATGATCCAAGGGTAAAGATATGAACAAAATTGGTACAGGTCCACTAGATGATGCTACATACCAAATATGAAAGCTGTCTGCCATCTGGTTTCAGAGAAGAAGATTTTTAAAGATTTTCTCTCTTTGATTCTATGTCAAAAGGGTTGTGCCCGGGCAAAGTCTAAATATGACCCCAGGGTCTTGATGTTTATTAACAAACTTGGTAGAGGTCCACTAGATGATGCTACATACAAAATATGAAAGCTGTCTGCCTTCTGGTTTCAGAGATGAAGATTTTTTAAGATTTTACTTTTTTCACCCTTTTTGTAAAGGGTAAAGGGAAAGTTAAGGGTAGATTTCATTTATTTGAACAACTTTGGTAGAGCTTGACACAAGGAACATCCCTACCAAGTTTCATCAAGATTGGTCCACTGGTTTAGGAGGAGAAGATGTTTAAAGAAATTGTGGACGACGGACGACTGACATTGTATGATCACAATAGCTCACCTTGAGCACTTCGTGCTCAGGTGAGCTAAAAAGCATTGAATATCAATAGGGAGAAAAAGTTTTTTTTGTGATGAGTTACTTTATTCTATCAGTATATAGGTATAATTAAGTAC
This sequence comes from Fragum whitleyi, assembly GCA_948146395.1. NCBI lineage: Eukaryota > Metazoa > Mollusca > Bivalvia > Cardiida > Cardiidae > Fragum > Fragum whitleyi. The sequence goes on from OX411554.1 coordinate 60,419,558, forward strand.
CGTTATCTCACGCTTATTAAATTTCAGTTCAGTCCATCCATACTCGTGGCTAAACCACATTTACCAGCGTTTTCAAATACTTCAGTTGGACTATACCATCTGAGCAAACTGCATGGCTCCTTTATTAAAATCAAAGCACTGAAAGTACTGATGGTGAAGATTTCTGTTGGCATACTAGAGCGATTCTTCCATTCATTGCAAAAAGAGAAATTCTACATGTAAAATTACAATAAATGGAAAACAAGGTGACGCAAATTATCAAACTTTTTTGCATGTCAAAATTGTTCTTAAAATAAATATAACCTGAATGCTCGAATTATTTTCATATCTTACTTGAGATTTACATTTCTCAACAAATAAATGGATATTTATTGATTGTTCTGCGATTTTCATTCTCGAATGAAAAAGAAAGGGCAAGTGCTTATATATACACATACAAAAATTGCAGACACTTGTCTCAAGATTGACTGCAGCACATTGAAAAGTAATGTGAAACAGGGGAGGTTGCCATTCCAGTAATTCCATTCACCAAGTTTTCATGAGTGACCTCCCATAGATTATTGGGTGACAAAGGGCAAATTACTCACTTGGCCTCACTCGATCTCAGAATTGCATATATGCTTTCGCACTTAAAAGATGTCTTTGTAGTATGCAGAATCTTCACAGCATCTTCAAATTGCTAAGTTGTCAGGCAGATACATTACATGAAAAGTAAATTGAATCTAAGTGAGCACTACTTTTTTGAAAACCAAATAAAATCTGACTGGATTGTTCTCACATGGAAATACTGGCAAACATAAGCGTCCACCAAAAATTCACACAGTTGTTCAGGAAATTCCAATTTTAATGTAATAATAATTAAGACATACAGAAAGCATCACAAAAGAGGAAAAAAATAAGAGAAGCTGAACTCTTTTCAAATGAACCTTCATGTACAAACTTCAATCAGGAATCATTTTCATTCTCATTCTGAATTTAAATTTTGTTTCAAACATTAACAATTAATTGGACTTTTTTACTCCTCTACCTCAAGAATTATGTGGGAAGCTAGGAGTGTTAGCTAAGATTAGCTTGCACATGTGCTTAGGCTGATCTTAGTCTATGTTGTCTATAGAAAACATTGTTTACAGTATGGATGTGTCTTAACACTCAACAGCATCAGTCAAGTTAGGTCTAGAATCATTTTTGATTTTAGGATGATTGATTTCAAAGATGGTTCAAATATAATTCTGCTAAAACCTGTTTTAAGATTACTTCTGCTTTTGGAGATAGATTGATGATTAAAATTTTGAACCTAAAACAGACATTTCAGGAGGCCAGTTTATGCATGAGGGTTCACACTTTAAAGTCAATAAATGTTCATTATAAGAATTATAACAAAATACAAATAGGAAAGAAAATAAGAAACATAAGAATCTAAACATTAAGTAATTATTCATCGTCAAATTTTAAAATCCATCATTTTCTTAACATATGAGCCTGTGTGTGACATTTCCAACAATTTCGGCTAAGTGCAAAGCAGAGCCTCTGACCAGACTGTGCAGCTGCATAGCTATATAAGATCATAAACCCTCTTCAGGCTAACAGATAGTATTCTACTTGCATTGTGTGGTTGTCTAATCTGCCAAGTGTATGTCCATCACGCACCTATGAAAATGTTGCAAATGTCACACACAGGCTCATATTTATTTTTCCCTCTATAAGTGAAACTACGGTTAACTCAACTCATACAAAAAACAAGGTTCACACTTAAACAAAACAAAACAAACATAAATATTTTCTTAGAAGAGCTGCAAAGAAAAATCTGCTTGTAGAAAGCAGTTCCTCCCCTTTTATCTGCCCCGTGCTCATGTAAACAAAACGCTTCAAAATGTTTGCAAAGAATACCCTGCTTTGTACATGTACTTGCGTTGAAAAGGGTGTATGATTTGCAAACAGTTTGCACTGTTCTATCAACCTGAACATAGGGCTGATGTCTTCTACCAGTCAATCATTTTTACATAAAATCATAACAACAGCTTTTATCAAGTTGTAGTTATAATGTTTAGAATGAAACACCTTTTTATTTTGTTTATTTTTTCAAATAAAACTAACAAGTGATTCTGTCTAGTATATTTTTCTGTACACAAAACTTAGACTATTACCGCTTCTAATATAGATGTGAATCTTCACAAATCAAAGGGACAGCACAAAATATTGTAAGTCCCTATATTCTTATAGGCACTTACATAAGTATTGTACTTATCCCTTGAAAGCCAAAGTACATAGCATTCTTGAAAAATTTCAATTTCCAATGATAGAAAACTTGTAAGTTAAAGATAGTTCATTGCACATTCTGAGGTGCTCATTAAACACACAACATTCACACAACTTATTTTTGATAATCAAACAAAACAGTCTAGAAAACAGAGCAAAAAAGAGACAAATTGGATGTTGATTTCAGAGTTAATCATCTCTTGCAAATACTTTTATTAAACCAAGAAATGGAGAAATATGAGAGAATGCTTATTCCTTAAACAAAATAATATTACTTCTATATTGCCATGTTATTCTAAAACTATGTAACTACAGCTTGATCAAAATTGTAGTTATCAGGTTTGGGAATTACAACCACAATATACTACAAGGCTTTTGGACAATTCATGAAAAACATTAACATCTCTCGCTTATTAAACAAAAATAGTGAAATCACATCCTTTTTGTCTATTGAATGCTCTTTAGTATTATAAATTGATGTCCCATTGCTTAAAGGCTGCATGTGCCTATACAGGGTATAGGCACTTGCAGCCTGGAAGAACTAGGACATTGAAATGAAAGTTTATTTACAAGTACACACCTTCCACCCTATTGGTTCTGCCACTTTCCCAAGATAAAATCATTGATAGTCATCTTTGCTAAAATTTTAAAATTGAAGTGGAAATCACCCATGGCTACCATAGGTTACCTATCAATAAAATTGCTGTAATTACAATGTACCTTGAATACTTTACCGCCAGTTTCATCTATACACAAGCATATTCATTAAGCATTAGACAGCAAATGACCAAATGTACTTGAAGACCTGCTCTGTCTTCAGTTGCTTGTGTGTGTGTATTTTTTTTTTTCATTATAGAGAGTGGGTGCCTTTGTGCCAAACTTCACAATAACTACTTTAGTATCATATATTTAAAATTGATATTCAGCATGGATACACTCTTTTTCATATCAAAATTTCTACAATGAAACAAAACTAATGGATTACTTTGAAAGGGCTGCAAAACAAATTATCAATGATCATACAGCTCTATAGACCTTAGTAATCTTACTTTCTTGTGTTCCAGTAATTAAAATTTAACAACTCTATATCATGTGAATGGTTTGTATTTTCTTTGAATGGCAGTTTCCTTTACAGTTTACAATCAATGGCATAAATGATGAAAGACTTATGAAAGACAATGACAAGTCAAGCAGAAACCATACCAGTTTGTAAGAATCAAGCCATGTAGATTTGTTATTTGACATATCTCTATCAACAAGATATATCTTTTTTTTCCTCACTATTTTTGTGTATGTGTTTATGCATTTTCGAAGTCAAATTTTAAAATTCAAGGATGATGGTCCTACAATCAGAACAAGAGTGCCATCGTCACAAAATACGCCGCCACTTTGCTGCTGTTTCACAAAAATAATTGTAGACACTACTTATTTTGACAGAACCAAATTGAAAATGACCAAGTTTCATTTAAATCAAGACAAAAAGTTAGGAGGAGTTGCCTTCACAAGGCTGCAATTTCAATAAGCCCCAGGCACTAAGTTTTAAGGGGACATAATTCAGGGAAATAAATGAGCCATAAAATCCTTGATCCATGTACATCTACAAATTATGGTGATGACATTGACCAATTTTCATTTAAATAAAGACAAAAAGTAAGGAGGAGTTATGTTCAAAAGGCTGCAATTTCAATAAGCCCTAGATACTAAGTTTTAAGGGGGCATAATTTAGGGTAAAATTAATGAACCATAAAATCCTTACTTCATGCTCATCTACCAATTCCAGTTATAACATCCACCAAGTTTCATTTAGATCCAGCCAGAAACTTAGGAAGAGTTGCATTCACAAGGTTGCAATTTCAATAAGCCCCAGAGACTAAATTTTAAGGGGGCATAACTGAGGCAATAAGCCCAAGAGACTAAGTTATCAAGGGGCATAACTCAGGCAAAAATCAATGAACCATAAAATCCTTACTTCATGCACATATACCAATTGAGGTGATAACATTGACCAAGTTTCAAGAAGATCCAGCCAGAAACTTGGGAGGAGTTGCGTTGACAAGAAAAGTGGACCCAGAAACTAAGTTATCAAGGGGCATAACTCAGGCAAAAATCAACGAAACGTAAAATCCTTCCTTCATGCACATCTACCAATTGAGGTGATAATATTGACCAAGTTTCAAGAAGATCCAGCCAGTAGTTTAGGAGGAGTTGCGTTGACAAGAAAAGTGGACCCAGAAACTAAGTTATCAAGGGGCATAACTCAGGCAAAAATCAATGAACCGTAAAATCCTTCCTTCATGCACATCTACCAATTGAGGTGATAATATTGACCAAGTTTCAAGAAGATCCAGCCAGTAGTTTAGGAGGAGTTGCGTTGACAAGAAAAGTGGACCCAGAAACTAAGTTATCAAGGGGCATAACTCAGGCAAAAATCAAGGAACCATAAAATCCTTCCTTCATGCACATCTACCAATTGAGGTGATAATATTGACCAAGTTTCAAGAAGATCCAGCCAGTAGTTTAGGAGGAGTTGCGTTGACAAGAAAAGTGGACGGACGTACGGACGGACGGATGGACGGACGGATGGACGGACGGATGGACGGATGGACGGACGGACAGACGGAGAAGATGACGCCAATGTACGTCCGCCTCCGGCGGCGTATAATAATAAAAAAGCTTTATGTATAGAATACATTTTATCTGTGAACAGCCAGAACTAGTCTCTGAGCTTCTTAAGTTTGGATTTATGTAACAGATGTACAGATAAGAGGGGGCAATCCAGTCTTTTGTTTCTCAACTAAACCCTATGTTGTTGGTACTCATCTGAATTGTCTTGACAAGACAAGTCAAATGAGTACCAACAACACACAATTTGTACTATTATCAAATAAAAAACTTTGATCTAAAGTCCAAAATACTCGCTCTATCTGTATCTATCTGTAATATTTGAGAAGTTAGTTTAAAACAATTATAAGCGCTTATATGATAATCATATAGCTACTTACAAAAGTTTAACTCTAGCCCTTCAATATAGTGTCTGCTTGATCTGTAAAAATGAATAAATATATACAACAGTTGTAATCACTGATAGTAGAGCGTCAGTTTGCTGGTCAGTTATCGTAAAATGTGTATGTCCTACGTCGCAAAAATGATCAACCATCTTTATGCTCCATACACACTCTCATCACTGTAAGCAATATACAGGAAGAAATCCTCCTCATGGTGCTCCTGAAGAAGACAAATTACAGTAATTTTGTTGGTTTAGTGGGGTTAAAAGCAACTTTCAACAATCTTTCAGTTATATTATGGTGGCTGGAGCACCTAACATTTGATTTCTGTAATTTCTCCAACCAGTACTACAATTACAACCTTTCATAGCCTACAACTGCTATCCCACATAGGTCTATGATTAACAACCTGTTGGTATGAGACAAACTGTCCAAAAGGCGGAGTGCCAGAGTCTGTGAAATTATAGCAAAATGTGTATTAAGAGACCAACAGACTGAGTGATCACAATAGCTCATCTTGAGCTCTTTCTGCTCAGGTGAGCTAACAAGAGGGCCAGAATGGCCCTACACTGCCCACCTGAATTTAAATGGTCCAGTGGATGTCACCCAAGTAATATTCTAGCTAAGTTTCATTCAAATTTGCCCAGAGGTTGGGGAAATGTAATTTCAAGAGTTCAAATTGAAAAAAATCCCTGCCATGCCAATTCTAATGGCTCAATCAGAATGTCTGAATTTTTTTGAAAAGGGCCACCTAAGGAACAATCTGACAAAGTTTCATTGAAAATATACTTTTGGTTTAGGAAGTGATATTGTTCACAGATTTCATAGTGCAAAAAGGTAACATGCAACAACTATATTTATGGGACGAACAGATATTAAGAAACTGATTTTAAAATGAGAGGAACATTCGTGCCAAAATCATTTGATTTGAAAGTGTCAGATTTAAAGGTGAAAAGATGCCTCGCCATATGTGGTTGTTCAATCAAAGTTTCACAAAGAAGTTTTGAGAGGGGTCATTCAAGGAACATTTCTGCCTTGTTTGGTTGAAATCAGCCACTTGGTTTCTGAGTAGGAGATGTTTAAAGATTTTAAGATAGAAAAAGCCAACCTCTGCCACACCTATATCGAGAATAAAGTGTAAGACTATACTAAGGGTATATACCATGTATATATACTCAGTACAGTCTTGCGCTTAACCCTTGATATGTGAGGGTCAATCATAATTTCACCAACATCTTTTGAGAAGGGTCACCAAATTAACATTCTGCCAAGTTTGGTTGAAATCCGCCCATTGGTTACTAAGGAGAAGATAACTTAAGCTTATGGCATCAAAATAAAGTCTGCCCTGCCACACCCATATTTGCAGGTTTACAAAATTACACCAACAAGATTTGAGGAGGGTCACCCAAGGAACATTTCTGCCAAGTTTGGTTGAAATCAGCCTGTTGGTTACTGAGAAGAAGATGATTAAAGATTTCAGGGTCAAAATAAGCCTGACTCTGCCACACCCATATTTTCGGTTCAATCAAAACTCTACAAACAAGTTTTGAGAATGGTCACCCAAGAAACATTTCTGCCAAGTTTTTTTTTAAATCCACCCATGCTTCTGAGGTGAAGATGTAAAAAGAGTTGTTTACAACTTCTGACGGATGACAACCGATGACAACCGATGGTTAATGGACAAAAGGTGATCATATTAGCTCATTTTGAGCATGTTGTGCTCAGGTCAGCTAGAAATGAACCATACTTGGCTAATTTCAAGAAATCATTGTTGTTAATAATAACAGAGAAAAATTCAAACATAAAGACTTCACTCTGCAGTGTGTACACCTTCACTGACAAAGTTTTAGCAATACTTTTTGTCCAACAAGTAAAACTCTGTATTTCCACAACCCTTGGCCAAAGATAATAAACCTTTTTTAGTACTCAACTGAGAGTTTGGTCAATTTGTGAAAGTAACTTGAAATAATTGCTTGATTTCTGTTTGTTCGCTACAAAAACTCTTGAAAAACTCTTGATAACTAGGTAAATGGTCCTAATTTTCGAAATTCAAGTAATACATATAGTGTAATTGCTTAGAAATTAAAATACAGTAATAATTTCATTGGAGCATATTCTCGTTTGAAAATGATCTCAGAAGTTTTATAATCTGATATAATATTGTTTATTTGAAATACAAACCTGGTAAAGTGATCCCATTGTTGCACTGGTAGGGGGAATTACATTATTTACAAAAAAGAACAAAGCGTCTTCTGGTCTCAGGTGAATCCTTTTTCTAATGAGAAAGTAAAATTGTCCAACTGTCAGATCTGAGGGAACCAAGTATTTTTTCTTGTCCAATTCACCAACTCTAGCTTTAGGTGCCTTTTCAACTATGACCTGAAAATGTAAATAGCAATTTATTTCATTATTCATATTTTGTCCTTAACACTCACTTGAGACTTTAATTTATCCTGTCACTAGCTATAAATATTGCCTGATATAAGGGGGTATGATAAACTTGATGATATCAGGTCACTTGATCAAATGACAGCTTTATTATGTCACTTGGTCACGTGACGTGCCGGATCTTCGTTTGTGGCAGTTAAGTCTGAAAAAGAGTCCCCCGTGACACATTTTTTCTAATGAATTTGAGTTTCATTTTACGTTAAAAGAATTTCACTTGATTCCTTTATTTTTAATAATCAAATCGCGATGACGTAGTACATTACTGATGACGTAATCTATATAGAATTGTGACGAAACTTGACTTGCGTGTTTACATTCAGGTGCCATAACTGTCAGGATTTTTAAACATTTATTTGGATGGATTCAACTCAGATTTTATTCGACCGGAGGGATTTCGGAGATAGTAGCTTTGCATCTGATCTCAATCTATGTCCATCCTCTGATAAAGAGCATTGAATTGAGATTTGCTTTTAGCTGCATGACAACAAAACGGATGCAATGGACGGTTGAGATGGTGGTTGAATGTAAAATCACCCTAAATGAATCTTCTTAATCTTTGAAGTATGTAAGTGTTGCTTAACTGTTCTTTTGTTAAATATTTCATTATTACAGCATCAGAAATCCTTACAAATATATCGAATTCTTTGATCGTAAACGACAACTACATCTCACCCACCCATTCACCCCTATGATGAGCAATCAGTGTGGTAAATCTGGATAAGATAATATTTCCGTAAATAATTATCAAATAGAGGTTTAAAAAAGATTGTTACAGGATAATTAGAATAGATGATAAGTGACTTGAGATGGAAAAGTTTATCGGGCTCTGCTGCGGATTTTATCTGGTTCGCCGATTAATTCCTATGTCTTCACTTGCCCGATAAACTTTTCCATCTCAAGACACCAACCATCTATTCTCTATATCTCAAATGATAAAAGACTTGATATAATGATTTATTGGTAGAGATTACACATGCAGAGGCATGTATTGCATTTTTTGTATATACCGGTATGTATATTAATACTTCACTCATTTATTGTCATTATTATTATCTCAGTATTTATCATGTTGTTACTTTAATACCTGGCTATCTTTGTAACAATATAATTGATAATAGAAAGACAGTGTTGCTTTTATAAGATAATTAGTTGAGTCATTATTGCTCTCATCAAATATCTGTTCTTATCATTTTAAGAACTAGAAAGCCATGAATGGCTTGAGTCGCTCCACATTGAATAGCAAATCAAAGTTTTAACTAGATTTTTAAAAATTTTGGGTTCTACTGATGTTGAAAATGATTTTCAAAGTTTCCACAACAAAACATATAGAGAAATGACCTCTGCCAATAAAACACGTTTTCATCTGATCACAAACTCACTTTTTACCATATTTGGAAATTAGCCACGCCTCTTAAATCCGTGTTTTTCATTGGATCAAAATTTCTTGAACAACTTTGAAAGAGGGTCAACCAAGGATCATTCCTGTGAAGTTTGGTTGAAATTCATGCAGTGGTTTCTGAGGAGAAGATTTATAAAGGAAAAGTTTACAACCAGACACATGCATGGAAGGACGGACGGACGCACACACGGCGGACACAGTCACAACGCCATGACAATAGCCCCAGTTGCCTTCGGCCAGTGGAGATAAAAATCTTAGATAAAATTGCTTAAATTATGGGGAAATATCAAAAGAAGAACAATTAATTTTTCACCTTATGTCAATATAAGATTCTGTAGAAAGTTTTTTGTGTTGAAATTGCATGATTTACGAGAAAAGGCATTGATAAAACTAGGAAGCCATGAATGGCTTGAGTTGCTCCACAGGCTTGAAATTCGTGTAATAGCAAATCAAATTAGATATTTTGGGTTCTACTGATGTTTAAAATGATTTTCAAAGTTTCCACTTTACATGTATGACATAAATGATAGAGAAAAGACCTCCCCCCCCCCCCCCCCCCCCTAAAAGACATATTTTTCATCCAATCACAATAATTTTAGTTTAAAGTTTCAACTATACAACTCATAGAACAAGAGGCCCAATAGGGCGTGTATCGCTCCACTGGCTTTATCATCTTTAGACATTAATTAAATAAAGCTTTCTTTGAATGAAAACAACACTTGGAAATCTCTTAAGACCTATTTTATAATAATTAGCTGGGTATGGCCCATATTGCACCAAAATACTCAATCCCCATGAACCTGCATCCCTTTACCCATTTTATAAAAACATTAGGTTCAGGAGGAGATGTTGTTCACAGATTTCGGGCTCAAAATAAGCCCCGCCCTACCACCCCCCCATATTTATAGGCCAATCATAATTTCACGAATAATTTTTGAAAAGGGTCACCCCATAAACATACTGGTAAAGTTTTATTGAAATCAGCCCAGTGGTTCAAGAGGAAATATTGTTCAAAGATTTTGGGCTCAAAATAAGCCCCGCCCTGCCACGCCCATATTTATGGGCCAATCAAAATTTCATGAACAATTTTTGAAAAGGATCACCCCAGGAACATTCTGGTAAAGTTTCATTGAAATCAGCCAAGTGGTTCAGGAGGAGATGTCGTTCAAAGATTTCGAGCTCAAAACAAGCCACGCCCTGCCACGCCCATATTTGGGGGTCAATCAAAATTTCTTGAACAATTTTTGGAAAGGGTCACCCCAGGAACATTCTGGGAAAGTTTCATTGAAATCAGCCCAGTGGTTCAGGAGGAGATGTCATTCAAAGATTTCGGGCTCAAAATAAGCCCCGCCCTGCCACGCCCATATTTGGGGATCAATCAAAATTTCTTGAACAATTTAAGTAAAGGGTCAACCAAGGATCATCCATGCCAAGTTTTATTGAAATTGGCCCAGTGGTTGGGGAGGAGAAGATTTTTAAAGATCTCAAAGTGAAAAAATGCCACACCCTGCCACGCCCATATTTGGGGGGTCAATCAAAATTTCTTTAACAATTTTAGAAGAGGGTCACCCAAGGAACATTTCTACCAAGTTTCATGAAAATCTGCCCTGTGGTTTGGGAGAAGAAGATGTTTAAAGAAAAAGTTTACGCACGCACAGACGGACGGACGACCGGACGGACACACACACGACGGACACACCACCATGACAATATCTTGCTGGCCTTCAGCCAGTGGAGCTCAAAATGACCTCTGTCCATAAAATACATATTTTTCATCGATCATAATAATTTTTGGTAGACTGATATGGGGTCGCTCAAGGATCATTCCAGTGAAATTTGCTTGATATCCATCAATTACATACTGAGAAAATTATTTTCAAAGTTTCCACTCAAGGATCATTCCAGTAAAATTTGCTTGATATCCATCAATTACATACTGAGAAAAATTATTTTTTAAGTTTCCACTATATAACATAATAGAGAAATGGCCTCCGCTGATAAAAAACATGTTTTTAATCAGATCACAAAAATGTTTGGTAGACTAGACTGATAAAGGGTCACTCAAGGATCATGCCAGTGAAATTTTGGTTGATATCCATCAATTACATTCTGAGAAAATGATTTTCAAAGTTTCCACTCTATACCATAAAGAAATGACCTACGCCAATAAAAGACATATTTTCCACTATAAACCATATCTAGAAATGACCTCTGCCAATTATAGACATATTTTTCATCTGATCACAATCATTGTTTGAAGGCTGATAAAGGGTCTCCAAAGGATCATTCATGTAAAATTTAATTGGTATCCATAAATTAGAACCTGAAAAAAACTCTCTTCTTACCGTATTAGGAAATTAGCCCCTCCTATTTAATCCATGTTTTTCATTGGATCAAAATTTCTTGAACAACTTTACAAGAGGGTCACCCAAGGATCATTCCTGTGAAGTTTGGTTGTAATTCATTCAGTAGTTTCTGAGGAGAAGATTTTTAAAGAAAAGTTTACGACCGGATGCACGGACGGACGCACAAAGGACACAATGCCATGACAATAGCCCTTGTGGCCTTCAGCCAGTGGAGCTAAAAACCTTATTCCGAATTTTTTAAGTTTATTTTTTTTTTATCATAACAACTTGAAAATTTATGAAATTAAAAGTTTTGATTAAATACAGATAACAGACTTCACGAAATACTGTCGGTCCCACTGACATTTCTGGTAAAAATCTTCCCGGTCCGGTAAGTTGCGCATGAGTACAGGACCCACTGACTGGTAAAATCTAGCCACATTCACAATATGTTCAAATGTTCTGTCTGGTGGAATTTGGTTCGGTCTGGTAAAAACTTTTAGTTTACCAGACCCACTGTAAGGTAAAATATATGTGTATTTCGTGAAGTCTGAGATAATATTTCACATTTTTTTTTTTTTAAAGTTGGACAGGGCTCTCACCAGGATTATAAAATTAGCATTCCATGAATCAAATGTAGGAAAAACTTGGATTCCAAGTAGAAAAATTGGATTCCAGTCTGATCAGACAGGATTTTCACCCTAAATGAAATTCCAAAAAATATGTTTTTCAGCATTTTCTTTGTTGAAAATATTGTGGGAAAGGGAGCTACATTAGGGTCTGTATATGAATTACCGGTAAATTGTCATATTTTCTAGCCAAAATACATTGTTTGCATCAGTTACATGTCTGATCATGTTCATTAAATGAAGATCAAATTTTGATCTTCAGCAAATTCTGTTAATTATTACTTTTAAAATCCAGCTAACCACTGACAATGTTAAACCAGCAAAAAAAAAATAAAAAAATAAAAAATAAGTAAATAAAATAAATAAACAGGTGTGAAAATAGAGTAAATGATAGATATAACAAACATATGTGATTTTTGTTAAAGTTTTTTCCTCCTTTATGGCAATTAAGTTGACCCTTGTAACACAAAAAAAATTTAAAGAATTATCTACTACACTTTAATTGACCATTGGACCATGACAGCAGATTTTACAGATTTATTTTTGCTACTGTCAGGCAACCTTCCTTAAAAATATGTCTTCTAGCAGAATCCTTTGATGAAATCTATTGTCTTCCCTGGGGAAAAGGTGTCGTCTCAGACGTCAGTACTTTCTGTTCCGAGGACCCTGGTAGGACAAAGATGATCGATAATGGTTACCGTTATGTGTGGAATAAATAGATTGATTAACATCCAAGAGTGTTGAAGATCAACAATAAACTTATCAGTGATGGCCCTGGATATGCAACAACCCTTAACCTTGTAGTTTCCGTAATTTCATCCGAAATACAATTATCCGAATATATAGCAACAAGAAAAAAGAAACAACGCCTTCCATCTCAAAGAACCCACACTAATCAATGGCATGAAATATTATTTCTAATGCGAGACCATAAGAAAATCAAACAAAAATTTAGAAAGATACATCAAAACAAAGCGAAACTAAGGAGATTTTTTACATTTTTTTCTGCGTAAATTATGCAGATCAACAAACCTAGCTTCCTATACTCACTGGTACTCTATCTGGATACTTCTTTCGTATTTTTTCACCCTCTGCTCTTCGCTTCTCAAATGGATGCTCTTCTTTGTATTCCCACTTCATATTTTTGCGTTTTAGTGTTGTTTTGTTGACAAAAATTCTTTCTGTTTACACCTGCTTATTAGTATTCGTTTTCTTAGAACTACTTTTATTACGAAATAAATTAGTGCATTGATTGAAGCCAATATTTCATTAGAAATTGTAGAATCTCTTTGTTAAAATTTTGGTAACCTTCAATAATAATATTATATCGTGGTCGTTAAATTAAAATTTGTGAGGTTTCAAATCGTTCAAATAGTTTATTTTCATATCGCGGATGAATATGAGAATTTAATCACGAGACGATGACGTTGACATTTCGTTAATTTCCGTGAGGTTTCGTGTAATGTTTATTTATAGCTGCTGTTGCATCTTGTGAAATTGCTGACTGCACCAACCTGACCAAGTCCTCCTACCGTATCAATGGTCTCAAACTTTGTTACACAAACTATACCGTATCTTTATGTGCAGATTTAGAGCTTGGTTCAAAGACATCAGTCAATGAATTTCCATTCTTATGCATTCGGCCCATAGTCAAATCGTACCTTAGCTTGAATAATTGCCATACAATAAATAGTGGTACAGTCAACTAGCCAATAGCGGATCATGTAAGTAAAAGTAAGTAAGTAATATTTATTTTGTAAAGTCGGGTTACATAACAATAATAGCACATAGGCATATCATACAACACAGGCTCTAATGAGCTTTTAAAACCGACTTATCACATAAATAAACATTGACATTATGAACAAAGAGGCAAGGTTAAGAATACAGACACAAAGGTTAAACTTAAAATGGAAAGACATGCGTAGCATACAAAATTTAAATAAAAATAATCATGCATATTATTACAATATTAAGCAATACACATACAAGCTAAAAGTAATGAAGCATAAGACTAGGTCTTCAACTCTGAAAATTAGAGGAAACATCTAAAAGCAAATTAAGACATAAGCTAAAGAACATTAAGCTAAAATAATAAAAGAAAGCAAACAGAAAAGCAAAACATCTGGGCATTATAACGAGCATAGAAATTGGGCATAAGCTCAAAAACTTTTACAACAAGGATCTTACCTTAGTTCCTCGTTGCCATGCTAAGCCCTCCCTACCAGGCACATGCAGAGCACCTGCATTCGGGCCCCTTCCATCCCTCAATCATGGCTCTAAATTGGTTATATGAGGAGCATTCTCTGAATGTGCATGGCATAGAGTTCCACCTCCTGGCAGCCGAGTACCTAAAAGAGTTCCTGCCGTACCTTTCTGTTCTTGGTCTGTGTATTTCCAGAATGTTTGAGTACCTAAAATTATATGATGACTTTTTAAAATTTACCAAATCATGCAAATAAACTGGCCCTTTCTTGTTCACAATTTTAAAGGTTTCTAAGGCGACAGATCTCATTCGTCTTACTCTAAGTGATGGTATCCCTGATCTTTCCAATAAATTTTCATAAGAGCTTTCATTGTCATCATATATAAACCTTAGTGCCCTCTCCTGAAGTTTTTCGACTTTTCTAGTATTTGTTTCATTAGTGAAATGCCAGGTGAGGGGACAGTAATTTAGATTTGACATAACAAAAGAGAAGTACATAGTAAGCCTACCTAGTCTGTTTATGTTTTTACCTATTCTTTTCATAACATTTATCTGTCTAGCTGCCTTTTTACAAATTTGAGAGATATGATTGTTGAAATTTAACTTGAAGTCAAAGGTAATTCCAAGCAATTTTACTTCTGGGTCACATTTTATGTTGTTGTTTGCAATCTTAAAAGTAATATCTAAATTGTGTGTTTTATTCCCAAGAGCTATGGCTTGAAATTTATTGGGATTGGCTTTCATATGGTTTATGTGAAACCAGTTTATAAGTATTTCACTATTGTTTTCTAAAGTTTGAACCAAATCAATAGGATCTTTGCTTTTGTAGGACAGTGTGTTATCGTCTGCATAGTTGTATAGCTCGCTTTTATGAACAAAACTGAAGATATCATTTATAAAAATATTAAAAAGTAGGGGTCCTAGGATAGATCCTTGTGGTACACCTTTAACAATAGATTTAAAAGAGCTGAACTTATCTCCAAGTTTAACACACTGCTTTCTGTTGGACAGATAGCTTTTTACAAGATTCAAAGCTGATTCAGACAAGCCAAAGTTCTTGCATTTAAGTAATAAAAGGTCATGTGGTAAGCAGTCAAAAGCCTTTGAGAGGTCCATTAATACAGCTGTTAAATAGTAGTCATCATCTAAAGCTTTTTCCAATCTTCAGTAATCTTGAGTAGTGTTGTGTTGCAGCCATAGCCAGGCCTGAAAGCACTAAGGAGCGGGTTGAAAATATTCTCAAAATGATTCATTAGTTGTTCAAACATGGCCCTCTCAAAGATTTTTGAGGTTACCGGTAGCAAGCTTACAGGTCTGTAGTTACTCTTGTCAAGAGTACTATCTTTTTTGTGAATTGGGACCACTTGTGCTATCTTCAAAGAGTTTGGAAATAGAGATTCAGCAAAGGATCTATTCACAAGTTCTGTTAGTGGCTTACAAATAAATGGTCCTGATATTTTAATCATTTTGACAGAGAATTGGTCAAAACCTGTAGCTTTCTTAGGATTCATGTTTTTAATTTGCTTTAGAACAAAATTTTCATCAATTGATTTGAAAGTCATCTCTTTATCTTTTCCATTCATTATATTTTTGATTTTTACAATGCTTTGGTGATGACTGTCAAACTTAATGTTCTTATCACCAATGTTACTAGCCACATTGACATAAAAGTCATTGAAAATATTGGCTATTTCTTCTTGTTCATTTATTAACTCATTTTTCTCTAGTAAAACAGTATTTTTATTGCAAATTGTACCTTTATTAGTCAAAAAAGGTTTAATAGTATGCCAGAAGTCTCTATTTTTACTTCCTCCTGAGCACCTTTCAATTAAATATTGCTTAATGGATTTTCTTCTGACCTTAACAACAAGGTTTCTAAATTTTCTGTATTTATGCCAATTTTTGTCGGTCTTGTGTTTCTTGAAATTATTAAAAGCCATGTGTTTCTTATAAACAAGTTTTTTGAGTTCAGAATTCATAAAAGGGGCAGGGCTTCTTGGCATTCTTCTTGTTTTTAAAGGGGCATGTTTGTCAAAGCATTTTACAACTTCTTTTCCAAGTTCCTTTGAAGCTCTGTCTATACAAGGTTGATTTATGAGACTATTAAAATCAATACTTTCTATTTCGTTTTGAAAAGCTATAGGATCAAAATTTTTAAAACTTCTATATTTTATCCATTTTGACTTACTAGGGGGGACAATAGGGGACTTCGGCACGGGTATTGATGACGTCATCAAAATATGAGTGGTTGGCGTTGCCAACCATTTTTACATACACAAAGAGCAAAAAATCCAATTTTCAAGTAGTAAGATTAAACATTTGTAATGATTTATTCCAAGTGAAAAATGTGTCAAAATGTAGATAAACCACCCCTTCTTTTGGTTATGCAGTTGTCATCATGTGACAAAGTCTTTGGAAACGAATACTTTGTGTCGAAATATAACCACATATGAATCCAAATGAATCGTAGTTGAGAAACCAAACTCGGAAATAGGACACTAATAAAGCTGTACTTACGGTATTTTGGCCACTTAGCAACGGAATATGTCATATCCTACCTATTCCGCGTTAATTTGAATTTTAATGTTGATTTTTCTTTATCCCAGTTACGATATTTATCCTGCCTTAGATTATCCAAACATAGATTTAGGTTTTGTATTTATCTAAATGGTCTTAACAACATGAATCCAATCATTCTTACCTAGGATTATTGAGAATCGTCAAAAGCTGTCTAAATATTAAATCCAAATTGATAAAGATGGAAACACTCACACAAGTTCAGAAATTAAGGTCATGTTAGATAATAAGCGAATGTTGCAAATCCAAGATATTCGGATGAAACGGCTTTTCGATCACATACTGTAAGGTATAAAAACCCTAACGGAGAAATTTCATTATGGGACATGAAAAACATCGGGGCTTATCACACAAACATGTGTCATACAGTTTGCCATTCCTAACCAAATGATCTATACTACACGGCATATCTCTTTGATCTGACCATAACCGGATGCACCAATCAATATTGTTAATGTCATAAAACGGTAGCCGCTTATCACACACACGTGCACGGGTCATAAAGATCGCCCTTTCTTACGCAACGTTTTATATTACGTTCCTTATTTTCTTTGATCTGACCGTGGTCATGAACCAATCAATAAGCCATGTTATATGCCACTGATTGGTTGCTTTCAGTTTGACACAACTCGTCTCTAATGCACAATGTGTGAATCTTGGTTGACACATCAAATATAATGCTTAATCGGACATAGAAATAACATGATGTCATACATAAAGTCAAAATATTCGACATGCTTCTAAACATTGCAACTAAAGAATTGCAAGGCCCATCTCGTTGAAATTATAGAACTATTACAGTGACTCAAACACGTACTTTTTGTAATCGTTGTAATAATTAGCAGACATTTAGACTTCTAACCAATCAAATTATTGACGGATCCAGATCGGGTTTGCAGTGAGGAGTGATAGGGGGTGTCATTCAATTATCATGGAGAACTTCAATTTAAATGGTCACTAATAGGAAAAGGCAGCATCTATATTTTAAGTTCGAAACCTCTTTTAAGAACTCATGTATTCACCACGGCGAATGATATAAATGTTATCGATATGATAAAACCAAATTCATTTATAACTTGACATAAATAAATGACATTCGTTCGTCCGTTCGTTCGTTCATTCGTCCGTTCGTTCGTTCCTTCCTTCCTTCCTTCCTTCCTTCCTTCCTTCCTTCCTTCCTTCCTTCCTTCCTTCCTTCCTTCCTTCCTTCCTTCCTTCCTTCCTTCCTTCCTTCCTTCCTTCCTTCCTTCATTCATTCATTTCTCGTTACATGCACAATGTTCCATCATTCGTCTGAAATTCTGACTTTCGTAAGTCATTCGCTTATCTATTTGATTTCCAATGATTTCTATTCACCCATCAGTACATCCGTCCGTCCATCCATCTATCCGTCCGTCTGTTCGTCCGTCCGTCCGTCTTACAAGCCGACTTTGAATACATTTATCCGTCAGTCAGAGAAGATTTTTAGCATCATAAAAAATCTTCAGTTTGAACACTTTGTATTCAAACAGTTCAATTAGCGCAAATCGAATACCTTTTCACTGTTTTTCAACAAGGTGAAAGGGTTTGTCAAACAAATAATCGATAATGACACCACTTGTCATTCAAGAATCAATATTTCCTAATTAGGGAATGCCATTAGGCATCTAAGAAAAATTGTAACATGCCGAAATTTTTTGTCATAGTGTTATAGATATTGTTTGGATATATTTATAATGGTTTTATTTTGAGCGATTGAGCGATTGGGAAAGACTATCAATGCCGATTTACCGAACGATTTTGTTCGCATAAACATTAAAACATAAACCTATTTTTCTTATAATAAGATTTAAAAGAAAACATTAAATCAGGATTTAATAAAATCAAGATAAATCAGCGGTAAAAAATGATTAATGTTTGCAGAAAATCAACGAAATCGATGTTATTCCTTTTTGACAGTGGTGTTTTCAAAGAATGGATATTAATTCTAAATCCGTGTCATTTTCTTTACAAACATGTTTTCTGAAAAATTCGAATGTTTGACTTTTCAAATATGTATAAGTTTGATACCTTTTTCGTCAAGTAAAGCGAAAAAAGTGGTTTAGATTGGGCGATATTTACATAAATTAAATAGAGCTGGGCGATTCAACGCCAACCATTTTAATTGGCTAGTGGGCTATGACGTCATACCGAAGATCCCTATAGAATCTATCTGGCATGCTATCATATTGTGGAAGTCACTTAGTCCACAGCTGAAATTCAGAACTTGCAAAGAACGTTCAGGTTTGTTTGACAGTATTATGTCTATAAGACTGCTATTTTCTGATTTAAAACATGTTGGCTCTTTGACTAGATTAGTAAGGTCAAAAATATCACAAATTTCTTGTAAATGTTTACTTTTATCAGAATGTAAGAAGTCATAGTTCATATCACCTAGGTACATGAAATTATCATAATTTGCAGAGATAGTGTCCATTGTCTTTATCATGTCGTTCTGACAAGCATAATTACTACAGGATGGTGGTCTATACATACCACATATGAACCATTTGTTTTTATCTAGAATGATTTCAACACTCATGACCAATAGCGGATCACTTTGATTTCCATCTTCAATTACTTTCACTTGCAAATGTCGAAGAAGAAACTAATATTCTATCCCAAGACACTGTCCATCTCTTCGTAGCATAAAAAAATTTTGACAGTTCACATTGTTGTTGTAATGCTTCAGACCGACGAAACGCTAGTCAAGCGTCTGTTCACTGAAAGATTACGTCATAGGAATTTCAACGAAAAGAATTCTTCTGCAAAATTGAAGGCGAGTAAACGAGTACGACTTCAAATAGTGGATAAAATCACGAAAAGGGGACATAAATTGTTGGTTCTCTATGCTTTCGCATGGTTTTATCCACCTTTTTGTGTACAATAAAAAGAAACAATCCCCAACCCTTACTCGCCATTAGCGGATCAGCTGTGCGCATCATAGGGGGGCATCTCAAAATAAGTAAACCAAATATTTTATAAAGATTACCGCGCCGAATCTAGCTACTTATGCATTTTGGTTTAATATATTGAAGTTCTTAAAGAAAAAAAAAATGATAAATTTTATCGATCCCAATTCTTATCTGGTTTTGATTAATTCTGAAAATATTGTATAAAATTGAGAAATGACCTACATTTAGATCATTTATCTGTTAAGCAATGTCGTTGTTTGACAGCAGTAGCTGATGAAATTTCACAGAATTTTTGCAAATCTGGCTGTTTTTTACACCAGTTTTGGGGTATTATTTTATCATTTTCAATCGATCTACAACTCTAATGTTTTAAAGATACTTAGATACTTTTTAAAAAAGAAAACAGGACTGTAAAAGAAGCCTCGATTGCTTGCCACACACAATTTCTTTAAAGATTTTATTTCATCAAGTATGTTAAGGCCCCATCACTTCCCACCAGTTGTCTGCAGCCTCTATCAAAATTCGATACAGTTACATCATGAAAATAAGTTAAAGGTACTGTTCTGCAATAGAACTGCTCTAAATAAGTGTTTAGATTCACTATATCGCTAAACAAAATAAATGATTTGCCGCAAGGATAAGTGTAAACATATATGGATTTCTGAACCATGCTTGGCATGGGCCACGAAAACAAAGTGTACATGACGATTTGGTTGTAACAAATTACTTTTTGTTTCCCATGCTAATTTCTACCTAGAATAAGAAGAGTTTTTTGACAATACATGTCGTCGTTGTTATTCTAAAATCTCGTAACGACAGCTTTGATCAAGCTGTAGTTACGAAGTGAAAATTTTGTCTGGTAACAGATAGGTGGTTAGAACTGCCATTCTAGTTGCAAGTGTACAAGTGATTTCTATTTCTCTCCAATGGTTTCAACTGAAATGGTCCATATTTTCAATTTTCCATCACTGAAAAAAGTGATACTTTAAAATTCTGGTACAGTACTTATTTTTCTAAATTTCAACCAGCCCAAAATTTTGTCATGTGTAAATGGGCAGCTCAATGATTTTGTTTTCCCTACTCAATTAATATTGGAATGACAAAATTATTGTAAAAATCACTTCTAACGGAAGAAAACATGTTGGTTTGACAGTGATGACAGGTCAAAATCATTTTGAGACAGCCCCCAGAGTCATCTTATCACGTGATCCGCTATTGGCCAAATTGATCCGGAAATGGCTAATTTACGTATACTACTATTCCCCGGATGATGCAACTGTTTTGATTGATTGACTAAAGATGTATGTTGCACTTCAAAGTGTACAAATTTTATTGCCTCCTAAGACCAATATCGGGATTCTATCATGTTTCCATGAAAAATAATCAACAAAGTCCTCACTAGTGATCCGCTATTGGCCAGTTGACTGTATTTTATACATGATGTATAGTTATTTACAACTTTTTTTTCAAAACAATAATGCTTCTTTTAAGAACATTCAGGTGTATATATGAATTTTGGGGTGTAGGACAAAAGCCCCCTGGGACAAAAGCCCCCTGGACAAAAGCCCCTTGGGACAAAAGCCCCCTAGGATAAAAGCCCCTTAGGACAAAAGCCCCACAATATAATAAATACTGGTATATAAATTTCCATTTCTATAACTTTTTACCGAACTTTAAATAAAATAGATCCTTTTTTGTTTGTTTGCTGCCATTATTAAAGGTTAATTTTAATAATTCTTAGCAACAAAAACCATCCTTAAGTCCTCTTTCTTACAACTCAAAATCAGTTTTGTTTGAATTTTATTTTAAGAAAATTTTATAAGATATTCCAGCAAAACAAAGAAATGTACATTGATTAGGAATACCCTAAATATTTAATTCCTTTATTTTTCTTTTATTCACACATTTTACATTCATGACATCATCGAAACATAATGTTTTTACTGACTTATTTCACACCTTCTGGAGCACAAGTATACATGTAGTTTACAAAATGGAAGGTGGTGACAAATTTGATAATGAAAACAGTATATCTGTCTTTTCACACCTGTTATGACCTTTTTATTATTATCTTTTTAATAACAATTATTTTTTAAAAAACAATTCAATAATGAAATATAAAACCAAATTGAGGATATTTTTCAAGTTATCTTTTCTTATGTATATTAACACACAAAGGAATACTTTTACCCTCAAACCTCCAAAAAATGTCTATTTTCATTCTATTAAAATGACTAAAATATTCACCTCTTTAAAGAATTAACAAATTAATATTCACAAATTCATATAAAAATCATAACTTTTTAAGACTTTTTTCAAAAATTCACAAAAACAACACAGTTTCATAACCATGGGGCTTTTGTCCACTTTTCAGTTAAGGGCATGGGGCTTTTGTCCCATGGGGCTTTTGTCCATGGGGCTTTTGTCCCAGGGGCTTTTGTCCTAGGGGGCTTTTGTCCGTACCCCGAATTTTGAGAGGTCAGAGCTAAACACCCAAAAAATTGCGACTCTGATAAAACTCTAATTCTGGCTGAAAAAAAACAAAAAACCATGGAATGGACGCCAGCATATATTCAATTCATGCACAAGTATTTATTTAACTGGAGATAAGTTGAAATCTTAATATCTTTTTATTGCAAGCAAGAAGTGTGGTGACTTTACCAGTTCTGGTCCACCTGTCTGGGGTATGACTCAAAATGAACAAAGATTCAAATATCAACTTTGAAATGATATTTTCTGCAGTCTGAAATATCTGTAGCATAGTGTTTATTTATTGAAATAGATTTGGAGATTTTTCAAATGTTTTTCTTCCAAAACTCAATTCATATTCCTTGACTCAAAATACGCAAAACTGAAAATGCATCCATTCTGGGGAATCACGTTAAAATCATAATGAAAACTATTCTTACTTAAAAGAAAAATGGCCAATACCATTATTTATCTTCTATGAATAGCATTTCTCAGATAAA
The DNA here is from genome assembly GCA_948146395.1 of Fragum whitleyi. Taxonomy (NCBI): domain Eukaryota; kingdom Metazoa; phylum Mollusca; class Bivalvia; order Cardiida; family Cardiidae; genus Fragum; species Fragum whitleyi. The sequence goes on from OX411554.1 coordinate 60,442,325, forward strand.
AAGTTTTTTGATACTCTCCCTGACAGTTGTAATCTGTAGGTAGCGCCCCATTTTCTAAACTGGTTCAATTACTTATTGACATATATTTCCATAGGACAGGCCAATTAGCTTGGTAGAGCACCTGACTTCATAGCAATTTAAATTCAATATAATGGGTTCAATTTCCCGGCTGGCACACTAACACATTAAATGTCTTCTTGGATGAGACATTAAACAGAGGCCATAAATGATGATGTTATATTTAGAAGACGTAAAAGAATAATGGTGGATCTTGGCAGTTGTTCCCTCATGTATCATCACACTACCCCCATAACAACTAACCATCTTCTAAGGGTGTCATTCATATGAGCATATGCTACAGTAATGATGATAAAAAATAGAAATACACACACTCACTTAATTCTGTAGATCATCAATTGGGGTTACTTATATACTTTCATTTCAGTGATAATTTCATATTTTGATAGAATATCTAGAATAATTTAATCTATATGGAAGAAAATGTTTTTGAGTTACCATATTGTCTATCACTTAAGATTTGCAAAATTTTAAAATTTTGAAATTCTCGAAATAACATTCACAGAAATATGGTACACTAGGATATAATTGTATGAGCACTTTCACTTTGTACCTTTGGTGATCAAATTCAAAAAAGAATTGAAGACTGTTTAAAACAGTATTCAATTTTTTTCTGATGTTGATTACCAGATGTTCCTACAGTCTAAAGGACTAACATCAGATAGTTTTGAGAGTCTTGGCTTTTTAGTCACAGACTCTCAACACCTTAGTCCCTAAAAACCATGTAATCATCAGGTACTAGAGTACTCATGGATAACGAGATCTCCAGTACCCAGTTACACAATCCCTTCTTGTCCGAGCTCTAACCCAAATATGTAATTGATCTGTTCTCCAGGTATACCTGCTGAAATGATGTCACTTTGTAATTTGAGTAACAAGTCTATATACTACAAAACAGATGATTGAAGACTAATCCAATTTCAAAGAATTTGCAGAAGTTAATTCAATACATGTGCGTTTAAATTGAAAACATATTATGTGCAGGCATATCTTTGTATACCTCCGGCAAAAGCAGGAATATTCTAGGTTCAGCAAGCTGAGGCTTAAATTTATTGTCAATTTTATTGTAATTGTCATTTAGGCAGGTTTTCCTGGAGAACGGATAAATTATCAGAGCTTCAGAATAGAGGGAGTATTTTGGTTTTTAGATTCAAATATTTAGATAATTTTGCATAAAGCCTATATGTTGTGGTATACTCATACTCGCTGAGAGGATTCAAATGAGTACCCTCAAAATATCATTTTATTGAGAAATAAAGATTTTAGAACAGCTTTACACCCTCTTATCTGTACTCTGTTGTGGTATATTCATACTCGCCGAGAGGATCCAAAATGAGGACCCACAACATATTGTTCCATTGAGAAATAAAGACTTTAGACCGGCTTTACACCCTCTTATCTATACCTCTGAATTATAGTGGATATGTATAGTGACATGGCTGTGCTGATATCTTTGTAGATTTGGGAATGGATGCAAAACACATCAAGAGTTCTTTGAAAGCTGCCAGAGAAGCAATAAGAAACAAAGAGTTTAAAGATGCTCTTCAGCATTGCAAGGTAAATCATAGGGCTTGCGTTTGTGGTCTAAACAAGTGCTGCATGCATGAAGCAATAAAAATAGGTGAATACCTACAAATAGTACCTTGCTTTGCAAATATGCACACAAAATAGTCATGCAAAGCAAGGTATCTATTCTTAAGCATTCAGGGATTTAGGAGACGCAGGGTTTGTGAGTTTTAAGGACGCTTTGGGGATCAGCTTCAGAAAAGAATTGAAGACTGTAGAAACAGTCTTCAATCTTTCCTGAAGTTTATCCATACAGAGTCAATATATAACAAATATTACCTTTACCTTTAACCAGGAAATAGCTCAATTTCATGTAAAATCAAGTTTAGTGGTTAAAAGAAGTAATGGTAGTCTATATCTTTAGCAAGGACTTCCAAATTTTTTAGAAAGGACCCTTATTTCAGCTGGGCTGTTTTCAGAGAGGAGGTATTGCTATAGTCTTGTTGTTGTTGTCATCATCATCATGTGAAAATTTTTACATTTTGTGATATCTCTGGTTCTACTGAAGGCATTCACTTTAAACTTCTTCTGCAAATCTTTATGAATTATCGTTATGAGATTAATGATTTAGACTACAATACACATTTACAGTAACAAAGGTCATGGTCATGTGACAAGATCATAATTTAACTTTTACTAAACATAGCCATTAATCGTAACATTGCTAACTACTTCCACCTTTTTAGGTCAGCTGTGTTTAGAAAATATCTGAGATATATGCTCATCACCTTGGGGTCATTCAATTCAGAGATAAGAGTTTTTGTTGATTTCCTTGAGGTATGAAACTAAATACCTCATCACACTGTATGAATTCATGAAGCAGATTCATACAATCATGAGTGTGATTAGGTTTTGAGTTTCATTTCTCAATAAAATCAACAAAAACTCTCTTCATATCTTATGATTCAATTTCTTGAAGCCAAGGCATAAAGATTTATCAATATAAATAGTTTTCTTATAGGACTACTTTATGTGGTATTTAAAAGTATTTTCATTGGGGAATAAAACAAAGTTTCAGCCAATCAGAAAGCACAAATCTTGATGGACACAACTAAGATTAAATTATTGATTTATCCTATTCTAGGCAGTGCTGTCAGAAGACAAAAATAACTACATGGCTCTAGTACTGGTGGCGGTTAGTTCTGAAGGTTTAGAACAGAATGATCAAGCCTTAAAGGCTTATAAGCGAGCTATTGATGCGGACAGTTCTCATCTTTTGGCTTGGCAGGTAAAAGCATTTCCATTGACAAGTTATCTACATCTGTTTTAAGAAAAAAAGAAGCTCAAAGTCAATGTCTATAGACATTGACTTTGAGCTTCTTTTTTTCCCAAAACAGATGTAGATAACTTAATGCAAGCATAACTATCCATCCAATTTCATATTATTAGCCAACAATCATCAAGTTTCATTGGGGACTAGGTTTCAAGATAAGGTATAATTGGCAGCCAAATGTCTAGCCACAGCACATTTTCAATTACCCTCAAAATTAACTAGAGAGTAAACTTACTAGAACTTATTATCAAGTGAAAATCATTATTCATAATTCGTTGAAAGCCACTAAAGATATTAATTGAGCCTGCGTGCCATATTTCCACAATTTCATATGTGAGGGAGCTACAAACGTTGAGTAGTGTAGACATCAATATAATGCAATACTTATATCTGCTGACAGCCTAAAGAGGTATTCAAACCTCATCCATCTATAGAGTGCAAGGTGAAGAGTCTGGTCAGACTGTGCAGCTGCACAGGCTGGCCAGAATCTTTGCTTTGCCCAGATTTGAAATTGTTGGAAATGTCACACAAAGGCTCAATTTATTTGCTTGGCTGCTTTCAGAGCAATCTTAAGGTACATCGTATTTCCTTTAATCTCCCTGTTGGTTTAGTTATCGTCATTTTAAAGTTGTCATCTTGCAAATAATGAACTTTTGTGATACAATGTATCTCATAATCTGTATTATAAATGTAAATAAAGTATTCACATTAAACTTAGAATATATATTCACAATTAAAAGATCAATCCATGCTATCAAGAGGAATAAATTATAATGCATTTTTTGAGTGAATTATGCCCTTTTTTGACTTGTTCAATTTTTCATCAACTCTCCAGCATCCAACATCCAAGATTAAGCACCAAGTGCATGCCTTGCTCTTGTTTATATTTCACAGGGACTGTCTTCATTCTATGAGAAACACCAGTCTCCAGAGTATGTTGAGGACAGATTTAATGTTTATCTCAAACTTGCTGAATTGCATCAAAGGTAAGTTGGTCGACTCCTTTGTTATAAACTATTTCCAAATAATCTTTCTTTACAAAATGAAAAAAAAGATTGCCCTTAATTTGGCTACTTTAGTGTTGTTAAATTTTAGAACTTCAACCCAAAAAGTATTTGTTATATTTAGGTATGTAAAATTCTTCACAAACAAATCCACAAATAGTGTAAGTTGGTTAAGAAGCCATTAACAGGTCAGTATTGCCTACAAACTGTTAATAATATTGTCAATATATAACATTGTCAATAGTAATAATAATACCACCTATGTTACAGGAGTGACATGATCCTGTTAAATATTTTTGATATTACACGGGTGTTATTACACTAGTAATAACTATACAAATGAGCTAAGGAGGTATAGCAATGTTATATTTTTGTTGTGAAAAAGATATAATAATGCATTTGATGACTACAATTTGCAATCAGCCACTAAATATGTCGTGGAATATTTTGAATTATTAAATTTCTGGAATGTCCTCGATTTATAGCAAAAACACAGGTAATATAATATATAGAATATCAAGTTTGTGCTAATAAAATACCAAACTTATTAAACTCGTCATCCAAAACAGATATATACTCTGCATAGCCTCGTTTTGATCTGTTTGTTAATGTGTTGTTAATAAATTCGGTATTCAATAACCCCTCATTCAATATTCTCTAATTTTAGACTCTAGAAGGCCCCTTGTAAATCAAGATAAAATTTTCATTTCAGTGATGAGGAGAAGAGATATGATACAGTGTTGAAGGTGGCAAACTTGGTAGACAAAAAAACCGACCCAGGGATGGTCGAAAAAGTAATGAAAACAGCTTAATCTTTAAGTATTATTCAAATGTTTTGTCATTTATCTCCCAAAAACAGGTTAAAAATCATAAACCCAAAGTTATGTGCTCAAGCCCCCTGGAATTTGAATTTAAAAGATATTAAAGCAATGTTTAACCAATTCAAACAAATCAAACAATTATAATGTAAACATCTTGCAGCAAGAGGACAATGAAAAGTAATGCAATTTGAAAAGAAATTTTTTGATGTACAAATTTTTTTGAAAAAGAGTAAAGTTTCATCTTTTTTCTAAGTTGTTTTTAAGTTTAAAAATAAAATGAAAGGGATATTACTGGTAAACCCATGGACACTACAGAAATTGGTCAATTAGAAAAGCCAAATTTTGTTATCTCAGGGTTTAATTTGTTTGGCTCTCAATCCTAGGCAGGTATGTAGAATTCCCTTTTCTTTAATGTTTTTCAGTGGTTTATTGAGAAATAATTGTTGATTATCACTTGAAAATCTCACCGCAAAAGCAGTGAAATGATCAAAAACTTATACCTGGCTTTTGTACATTTCATCCTATTTGACGTCATCTATGCGGGGCGAAATAAGTGACATCACAATGAACATTGAACAGCAATCATGAGCAACATGACACGCTTAACGAAAATATGTCTTAGAAATTTCACATTTTGTCTCATTTTTGCAATTAAGAAATAGAATAATCATTTGTTTTTGGAGTAAGATCGATTAATATTTCATTTTATTAACACCAAAAGCTATATTTTCACTCGTGGCTCTGCCACTCGTGAAAACATAGCTTTTGTTGTTCACTCAATGAATATAATTTGATTTTACACTAAAAAACGATTATCCTCTATATCTGACTTGTCTAACTTAGGCTTTTTTTTACATATGGACAAGTAGAGTTTTCTTGGAAAATTTTCAGAGGACCATATTGAATGAGACCACAAGTTCTGATCAAAGTATGTTCTAATATTAATACAAATACTAAAACAGAAGTTAAAAACATTAGAGAAAGGGAGAAATTGCTTGCCTTAAGCAATTTCTTTGCATTATCTCATTGTTTTCTTTTATTGTTTTTCAGCAGCACAAATATATTCGGAATAAGAATGTCTGCTAAGGCTCAGAATGTCAAAATGTCTTGATGTCAAAGAAGGTCATAAGAAATTTAACTCAATTTGTCAAAGGACAAGAAGATTTTTATATTTTGACACCCCTGTCCTAGCTTTAATCCCTGCTAAAATACTCTTCATGTCACATTTTACAATAATCATTGTAACACACTGTCAAGTCAGTAACTTTTGTAAGTGGTGTTAATTACATTTCAGGTATTGGCTGTTGTCATGGAGACTTGGAGTAGCGAAGGTTCAAAAGAAAGGAAAATTGGACTACAGGAAATTATAGTCCAAATCCTACATATTTCAAACTTTTCTGAGAAAAAAGAAAAGGTAGGTGAAGTCTGATAACAAACTTTTGTCCTTTCATCTGTCTGCCAGTAGTCCTTTTTTTGTTTCCAGACTCTATCTCAAGGACAAAGGGACTTAGAATTATGAAACTTCATACAATTATACCTATGACACAATGATGTGCCCTATTGTTTAAGGACCACAAAGATGGAAGGTCGCAGTTGAAATTTGTTTGAAAACCTTTTATGGAACTGGGGGATATAGGCCACTTTGTGACAGTTCTACTACCAAGTGGGTATGATATGAAAACATCCCAAAACCATAAACATTGCAGGAAAAGAGAGGAATTGATGTTTTAAGTAATTTCTATTGATTGTTTGCTTGATATTAGATATTTTGTTATTAAATTATAATTAAAATCTTCAGTATTTTATAGATATATCACATAAAAATAGCTATTTCTTACATAGCTTTTTTTCAGAGAAAACTAGAGGTATTATCATAGCCTATATTCTAATCAGAATGTTTGTGTCAAACCTACAAACCTTTGGGACATATTAGGCATTTTTGTGAAACTTGGACTATTATGTATTCACTAAGAAATTAGTAACACATTGATGCAAAGATGCAAATTTAAACATGTGACCTGTCATGCAAAAAGAAACCATTTTGGAATTCTGTGAAATAAATATTTGAGAAAGAGATTGGGTCCAGCATAGATCAACCAGAGGTTGCATTTCAAAAATTCTTTCACAGGAATGTAGATTGATCATTCTAGATCCAGAAATAAGCAAGGTGCGAAAGTTTTGACCCTAGGCAGACTGTTCAATCTGTACATCACAATGTGATTGGTCACATATATATTTTGAAGAGTAATGTCCCTTCTTTGACTTTGTTATTTTCATGAGTTCAAGCTGCCTATTGTCTGGCTGTCCTGTATGGTGCTCTTGTTGGATTAATCCTTGTTATATTAAGCTTAGTATACCTATGGTATGGTAAGAGACATAGACATAGATCATAGACATAGGTCAACCTGCATAGAAATATTTTGGTCTCTAATCTTTGTCTTCACTATCAGGTTATCCCTATTAAGCCTGAAATCCTTATGAAATTATTTCCCCCTGATCCCCACCCACCAAAAAACAAAATAAATAAGTAATAATAATAATAATAATAATGAAAATAAAAAAATCTGTTGCTTTAATGCAATTCAGAAAATAAAAAGCTTCAAAAAGATTAAAAACTGATTTCTGCTTGTTACAGGTGCATATCATATGTAAAGACTTGATTGATGGTACTTCTGAGTATGACACCAGCCTTGAACCAATCATAGCCCAGTATCTAGCAGGTGTATATGAGGTAGGTCTTATAGCATGGCTTAACACTTTCCTGTTTTCAAAAAGGCAGACTTGTCCAAATTGAAAGAGGTAGCAAACAGTAAAATAAAGTGGGTGAAATCTAAATAGATACCATGCTGTGTATAGTAGAAAATATTGTTGAAAAGGAAGAAAATGTTTGTCACAAGCAATTTCTTCTCTTTTTATCCCTGGCCATTTTCGGCAAGGGGATATGGTAATGGTCTCCATCCATCATTCCGTCACTAAACTTGTCAGGAGCATATCTCTTAAAGTATAAAAGCTATCAACTTGAAACTTTATAGGTGGATAGATCTGGTGAAGGAGAAGTGCAATGCCCAAAAACTACGACTCTTGCTTGCATAATTTGTGAGTTATTGTCCTTTGTTATTTTATACTCAGATTTTGTGTGGAGCATATGTCCTAAAGTATAAAAGCTATCAACTTGAACATCTATAGGTGGATAGATCTTATGGAGGAGAAGTGCAATGCACAAGAACTACAACCCTTGCCTGCATAATTTTGGAGCTATTACCCTTTATTATTTTAAACACTTAAGATTTTGTCTGGAGCATATCTTCCTTAAGTATAAAGGCTATCAATTTTTGAAACTTTACAGATGGATAGATCTCATGAAGGAGAAGTGCAGTGCACAAGTACTACAACTCTTGCTTGCATAATTTTGGAGTTATTGCCCTTCGTTATTTTAAACTCATATTCTTTGTCCGGGGAATATCTCTAAAAGTATAATAGCTATCAATTTGAAACTTTATAGGTGGAAAGTTCTTATTGAAGAGAAGTGCAGTGCACAGTAACTTTAACTCTTGCTTGCATAGTTTTCAAGTTACAGTTAATATTGCTTGAGCGACCACGTGTATTCAGCGACCTTTTCTGTTAAACGACCACTTTGAGGTCCTCCCGTGGGCTTTCACTATAATTTGTTGCTCTATTAAGCAACTCTTGTCCAATGCGACTGGTCGCTGACATTTTTGGGTCAATTTCGTCTATTTGACAGTTTATTAAGCCACCATTTGATAATATCTCGATTCATAACATGTCATAAAGATGTGAAAATCATTGATAAATACTAGCATGACAATACAAACTAATTAAACTGTTGAGAATCCTCTATTTATCACACTTTCTCGTGGAAGATGAAATGAAACTGTCAATAGAAACTCTTGATTGAAAGCTTTAAAGTACTCTGGTTTCATTTTCATCGGCAATCTATAACATCTGTAATTCATATCATTTTATTTTTCTTACGAATAGCTATGTCATTAAAAAAAGCTGCAAGTGTGTTGAAAACACATAAAAAAAAGATTAAAATATAATTACAGCTGATTTGGATGACAAGTTGCATAATTGCCAAATTTCTTGTTTCGACTAAGAAGTGAAGCATAGATAGGAATCAAACACTTACGGTAAATGAGCTTATAGTCAACTTGTTCCACAGTTAACTCGTTCCTCAGTCAACTCGTGGCGTTTTTGGTCAACTCGTTCTCCAAAATTGGTCAACTCATTCCCCAATCGATTTTTCCTCAGTCAACTCGTTCCCCGAATATAATCATATCTATTTGAAATAATTTTATATATTTTTTTTTCTTTTGAATGGGTTAAAGAAATCAAAATAAGATATTTTATAGTATCAATTACCTTTAATGTTTTGCCGCTGTTTTTTTGCAACAAAGCCACTGAATATTGTCATGATGAAAATATATGATCTGTTCTCGTCAATCAAGAGAAAATGTTGTTTCCCCAAAATAAATTCTTGTCTGTCTATCTATCTGCCTGTCTGTCGCGCAAAACACAAAAGTAACTAAATAACGTGATGTCATTTAGACAGGTTTTCTGGAGAGCAGATCATATGTTTTATTTAGAAAAGTCCGGATTCAGCATGACAAGTGTTTAGTTAAAAAGAAATTTATCATAACAGCACCAAAAACCCATGTCTAACCCCACTTTACGATACTTTAACATATTAAACATTTGATATCAAATTTTCGTTTCCTTTAGTTTCTTGATTTAAAAATATATATTCTGGTAATTTGTTAAAGGGCTAATTAATGGAAGACAATCGATTTTCCATATAAATATTAAAAAAAGAAAAATAAAAAAAGCACATTCCTAACTTATTGTGTACAATAAACTCTGTTGAAATCTCCTGTCAAATGCGAGATTTACTTAAATGTATCTTCGTTGAAAAAATACATTCTGGTAGTATGATAAAGGGCTAATTATCGATAAATGCCGAAGATCGATTTTCAATAAAATACTATCTAAATAGCAATAGAATAACATTCCTAATAATTCTTTTTACAAAAACGTCCGTTGAAATATCCAGTGAATATTAGATAATTTTCAGGGAACAAGTTGACTGAGGAAAAATCGATTTGGAAAAGAGTTGACCAATTTTGGGGAACGAGTTGACCAAAATCGCCACGAGTTGACTGAGGAACGAGTTGACTGGCACCCCGGTAAATGTGAACATTGAAAATGTAAACAAATCACAGACTCACGATCTTTCGTAGGCGATGTAAATGTTAAATGGCCTAGCTTTAATAAGTAACACTTTGTTAATGATTGTGTGAGTAATATCACTTTCTCTCAGCTATAAAAACGTTTGAAATATTTTTTGGGAAATTGATTGGGGGGGGGGGGTGTCTTCGAGTTCTGAACTTCCGAGAGAAGATTTGTATTTTAATGTTTTTTATTCAGCGACCATTTTATCATACCATTTTTATGAGGTTCCTTGAGTGGTTGTTTAAGACAAGATTGACTGTATTTCCCTTTATTAGCTGAGGTATTGCTATAGCCTCTGTGTAGTTGTTGTCGTCGTCGTTGTCGTCGTCGTTGTCATGCGAAAACTTTGACATTTTGTTATATCTCTGGTTCTACTAAAGGCCTTCACTTGAAACTTGGCACACATATTCACAATCAAAAGAGCAACCTATATTATCAAGGGGGATAACTGTAGATGCATTTTGTGCACATTATGCCCCTTTTTCGACTTAGATTTTTTCCCACCATCCAGCCCTCGACAGCCAAGGGTAGGCACCCGTCGGCGGTGCTCTTGTTATTTTAAAGCCTTAGATTTTGTCCCGAGCACATCTCTTAAAGTACAAAAGAATCCTTTAGACTTCAGTTTACTATCAACCTTCATGGTGGGGGATGGCCATGTCCTACATGGTTCTTGTTTACAATATTTTCTCTTGTATAAAGTATCAGGGATGTAAAATGAAGGGATTGTACAATAAAAAGGTTAAAGAACAATTAGCAAGGCATAAATTAGGAGGGGAGGGTTTCATTTATACATCCTATTTATAGATATTTGACAAAAGTCATTATGACATATACTGTACTCCATTTGTCACTTAAATTGGAATAGCAACTGAATGTTGGATGGGGTATTGTAGTTTTACTGGTGTGAGAAACTTCAGGAGGCATAGGTTTGTACATTTGCCATTGCAAATTAACCACAGTATTGTTTTTAGTGGTGTTAAACCCCATACAAAGAATTGAAACAAATAATAACAAGTGAGCTTGTTCTAATCGACTTTAGATACAATTCCCATACCTAGCATTAAGATATGCATCTACTAGATTCAAAGTAAATGGTTTTCAAGTATGGTCATCCAGTTAGGTCATCTATTATGGTTAAACTTAAAAGGTATGGTATTTATAAGGCATTTGACTCTAGCGCGACTTTTCGTAGAATAGCTGGGCTATACCAGTTACCCAGTTATAGGCGTTTTTAACCCTTTTAGGACTTTTAAAAATATTATCAGTTTTTACTTAAGCTTTTGCTTGGAAACTTAGCACATGCTTCCCTGACTATAGTATCAATAATCATGCTATAGACAAAGATTCATGACTCTGATATTGAATTTAATGGAGTTTTCCAATGTCAACATTGATTTGCTCGTACTATCCAGCACTAGGTATAGTCAAACTTTGTTGTCCTCTGACAGCTCTTGTTTCACAAGCACTGCTTGTTTGTGGTCAAGAGTATAGCAAAAACATGATACTTGTAAACTCCAATTATGTCTGTCAATCCAATGATCTGGGCCCAAGGTTATAAAACTTTTTTCAATCTCAATTCAAAATTTTCTCGCCGCCGTCATAGCGCAGTTGGTAGCGCGTCGGACTGTCAAACTAGAGGTCATGGGTTCGATCCCCGACGGCGGCACTCATTCTTTCCGACTATTTGTCTCTCACCAATGGGTCGATAATCGTAGATCTATGTGAGATAGTAGCTGGAGGCTAGGAAAGGATGTAATGGTAGTACTGGCGTGAGAAATACCAGGAATCCATTGTTAGGTGCTCCAGCCGCCGCGATATAACTGAAATAATGTTGAAAGCGGCGTAAAACCCCATTCAATCAATCAATCAATCAATCAAAATTTTCTCAAATTTCAAATTGAGATTAAGGCGGTATTCTGTTTTAGTACTCATTCTAATGTATTAACATAAAATCAACTTATAAATATTATCTTTTATTTTAATACATTTATTTAGATTTAAAATTTGAGAAAATTCTTAGTTGAGCCCGAGAAAAGTTTCATAACCTCAAGCCCTGATGATAAAAACTCAAGACAAGTCAAAATTCAGAGAAGTGGCAGGTGCACATTTTCAGTTAATGAAATTTTGAAACTTGTGTCTTAAGGGATGGAAAATAGTGTGGTAAATTCAACAAATTGCTTGTTACAAACAATTTCTTCATTTACCCCAATGTTTTCCAAACCTTTTTTATTTGGGATCGTGAAAAATGAGATTGTATTAAACAGAAGTTTAATGAAAGAAAAACTTTACTTTCAGGATCCACAAGCAGAAGTAACCTATACTGACATCTACAAGAAGTTTCCACAATCCATAGCTGCACTGGAACATCTGATCATGCATAAACTAGACCAGTATGCTTGTAAGTATGGAATACAGAGAATGTAATTTGTTATTAAATCGAGGGGTCAGTGCATTACTATTGTAAGTGCCTATAAATATAGAGGCACTAACAATAGTATTGCACTGACCCCTCGAAATGTTTTGGGGTTGTTTATCAAGAAATGACTTGATAATTTCCCTGCCAAATTGGTGAAATTACCAAAAAATGATATATTGCTTTTGTTTATTTCACCCATTTTTACTATCTATGCAGAGCCCAGTAAACAAGTGACGTTATGATGCTGCTTAGAAATCACATGGGACATGACATGTTTTAAGTAAATTTGTCAAAAAATTTCACATTTGGTTCAATTTTGCATACAAGAAATAGAACAGTTGTTTGTTCTTTTGTGCAAGTTGATAAATCTTTCATTGGGTGAACAACAAAAGCTATATATACACTCATGACTTTGTCACTCTAGAAAAAATAGATTTTGTTGTTCACTCAAAGAAAGATGATTAGATCTTACACTGATTGTCATTGAAACAAACAATTATTCTTTAAATCATCAATCAACATCTATCGATTGGCAGAGACATTGCATTGAACATGTAGATTCCTGTGTGTATGAATTTGTATTCCCCTGGAAAGCTGTTTATGCTATGTCGCGATCTTAACACCAATATTTATTAATTGATTTGAATTGAATTTGAAAAATAGTGTTTACTTCTTTGAAAAGGTCATCTCAAAGTATTAAAATCTTTTAATTCAAAACCTCAGGACTATTCATTACACAATTTTTATATTCAGCATCCTAAAAAGGGTTCATCAAGATGCACTGTGATAGTTCAGCACAAAACAGTTGTAACTGCCTATATACTTATAGACAGTTAAACTGTTATGTGCAGAGCCATTAACCTGCTAATACCTATATGGTTTTGGACATCTATTAAGATTAAACTATAAAAAAATACTGTTCTGGAGCATATTTCTTTCACAAAGACATCTCGTTTCAGTAATGCTTCATACAAAAGATTCACAAGAAGATGCCAGTCTTGAGCAGCTTACAGAATCATGTGAAAGTTTGAACAGTGAATCTCCAATACTTCCTGCTTGTAAAGGATGCATCGCTTTGTGGAAGAGAGACTTTTTGACTGCTAGAAAACACTTTACTGATGGTATGAGCTTAATATTTGGCTTGTATAAACTTGTCCCATATCAGTATATTTATGTCTGCATCGATAATATCGGGATCATATTGATTTACCAATGTTGTCTGTCTTTATGTCTCTGGCTGGCTGGCTGTCCTAGAAACTCAACCAAAAAACTAAACATTGCCAGTCACTTTAAGCCTATTGAAGATACACTGTTCATATTTTCATGATCATACATCTCAATGACACACTTCTGCTGGTACCAAGGTCAAGGTCATTTAATTAGACCAAGGTCAACTCTAAAGGTCAAAGTTCTGAAGACTTTGCTGTTTCTGGGCTACTCATGTATGAAAACCACACCTCATTTATTATTCATATTTAATCCTGTAAGAAGCATTTCCACTTATCTTACAGTACAGTTGGAATAGTAGAATATATCAAGGCATAGTTGAAGTCATTCTTTTATCCCTTTTTAGCTCACCTGAGCATGAAGTGCTCAAGGTGAGCTATTGTGATCGTACAAAGTCGGGTGTCAGTCGGCCAATGTGCGTCCTGCGTGGTCCACCAGTTCTTTAAACATATTCTCCTCCTAAACAAGTGGGCCAATCTTGATGAAACTTGTCAGGGATGTTTCTTGGGTCAAGTTCTACCAAAGTTATTCAAATGAATGAAATCCACCCTTAACTTTCCCTTTACCCTTAACAAAAAGGTCAAAAATATGAAAATCTTCAAAATTCTTTTTCTCTGAAACCAGAAGGCAGACAGCTTTCATATTTGGTATGTAGCATCATCTAGTGGATTTCTACCAAGTTTGTTCATATCAAGACCCTGGGATAATTTGGGCTCCACCTGGGCGCAACTCTTTTAGCTCTTCTGAGCACAAAGGGTGGAAAATGAAAATCTTCAAGAATCAAAGAGCAAAATCTTAAAAACCTTCTTCTCTGAAACAAGAAGGCAGACATCTTTCATATTTGGCATGTAGCATCATCTAGTGGGCTTCTACCAAGTTTGTTCATATTAAGACCCTGGGGTCATATTTGGGCTCCACCCGGGCGCACACCTTTTAGCTCTTCTGAGCACAAAGGGTGAAAAAATGAAAATCTTCAAAAATCTCTTCTCTGAAACCAGAAGGCAGACAGATTTCATATTTGGTATGTAGCATCATATAATGGACCTCTACCAAAGTTGTTCATATCAAGACCCTAGGCTCATATTTGGGCTACACCCGGGCGCAACCCTTTTTACATAGAATCAAAGAGCGAAAATTTTTTAAAATCTTCTTTTCTGAAACCAGAGGGCACACAGCTTTCACATTCTGTATGTAGCATCATCTAGTGGGCCCTACCAAGTTTGTTCATATCAAGACCCTGGGGTCATATTTAGGCTCCACCCGGGCGCATCCCTTTTAGCTCATCTCAGCATGATGAGTGAAAATAGGTTAACATTAAAAAATCTTCTCTGAAAACAGAAGGCAGACAGCTTTCATATTTAGTTTTTAGCATCATCTAATGGACCTCTACCAAGTTTGTTCATATCAACCCCTGGGGTCACATTTGGGCTTCACCCGGGTGCATCCCGTTTTACTTAGAATCAAAGAGTGAAAAGGTATATCTGCCTTTCTCTTGGCTGAAAACATTCCATGGTATTGATCTTATGTAGAAATAATCTTTTTGACATGCCTATTTGATTAATGTGATGTCCCAGGGGTCAAAGAGACACAGGTGAGTGATCTAGGACCATCATGGTCCTCTTGTTTATATTCTAGAGATTTATAAAGTTTTAGAAATGTTAAAGGCAAACAAGAAAAATCCACAACTTTTCAAAAGTTGTTATGTTTTTTGTGGAGGTGCATATTGTTTGACTGTTCTCCATTTTTCTTTCAATGGTATCTAGCAAGGTGAATTATGCATCAAGCCCTTGGATTTCAATGACTGCAAAATGTTGTGGTCAGAGATTGGATCCCTGCTGTGTCCAATATTCTTTCGGGAATTAGTCTGTTGAAAGTTGTAATAGTCTTTTAATAAAAGAAATAAGGCAAGACAAATTTTATGTTAATAACATTAGTTATTTATCAAACATCTATTGGAACTGTTTATTATTTTGTTTAACCATTTATCATTATAGCTGTTAACCAATCAACAACCTTTGTAAGTCTGTATGTGTTTACATCATGGACTAGTCTAAAGTTACACCAGAATGAGGCTGCCTTGACTTACAGTGAACAAGGTCAGTTCTATAAGTCTTTCTTGTTTAAACAATTCCTTATATTTTTAGACCACTTTGTAAAAACTAGTAAGCTGTGTCCTTTACACAGTTGAAAGCGTTTGAGACTGAATAAGGGATTGACCCCTGCTGACACTTTTTTTTTCTCTCCAAAATTTAAGAGTCATTTGTCGCTCACTAATGCATGACTGATCGTCCACGTGAAGTAAGAAGCTGTAATGGTTTTACTAGCATGGGAAATACCAGGGTATCATGGTTTGATGCTTTGCTGCCTTGATATAGCTGAAATAATGCTGAAAAAGTTGTAACACCTCACACTATGAATCAATAAAAATACAAGGGTTGATCAGTAAATATATGGACATTTTGTATAAATACGCCTAGAGTCAGCACATTTGAGTGAAAATTTGTATGTATTTTGTTTCACATCTTTTAAACAATGTTTAGAATTTTGTTGAAAATATTGAAAATTGATCATTTTACAATGGTTCATATGAAGACATGTACAGCAAATCACCGCACCTCAAAATTTTAGATGACATTACAACGTTGTAATTACATAAAAATTGTGTTTCTCCGCGTGACGCTGGATTTGAAACTATTTGTTTGCCATAATGCAATATTTTACACTCTAAATACATAATAATCATGTTTCTTCGGAAGAACCTTTGCCAAATAACCGTCAGCTTTTAAAAACATGTAATTTGTTCTCTTATTTCAAGCTTTTTTCCAAAAAATAAGAAGGCTTTAAAATTTTTTGATATAAATTAGACATTTTAATGTAATAAAACTTCAATGCAACATTGCATTAACCCTTTTACTTCAGTCAAATCAAATCTCAAATCAAACAAGAAAAGCATATTCCCACCTTTTTGTGACATTTGGGAATGTGATAATTTCTTTATCTCATGATACGATTTTTAAAGATATAGGGTGAAAGTGAAGGAAATAAATTTTGCTTAAAACATCTAAAATACTTTTAAAAAAATTAGGTTAGGTGGTCTACCATATGTTACTATGGTAACTCTATCTTCTTTATTTATGCATGAATGTTTTAAATCTTGTCTTCATTAATGCCCAATATATGGAGGTTTCTTATGTAAAAATTCTGGAAATATGTGATGGTTTATGACCCTTATGAAATATTCAACTAATCTACGTATTTATTGATCCCCCCCCCCCTCCTATTTAGGAGAAATCCTCCTTAGTTAAAAACAACAGCTTGTACAGAAAATCTTAACTCTGGTAAGTAAGTCTGACCTCACATGGTCAATACATTCTTTTCTTTGGAATTTAATTTATTAATTGATCAGGGGATCTAGTCATTTCTTTAATGCTTTTCGGTGGTTTATCAAGAAATAACAGTAGATTATCACTTGATAATCTCACCGCAAAAGCAGTGAAATTATCAAAAACTTAAACCCTGCTTTGGTGCATTTCATCCTATCTGACGTCATCTATGCGGGTCGAAATAAGCGACGTCACAATGAACGTTGCATAGCAATCACGCACAAAATGACGCGCTTTACGAAAATATGTCCTAGAAATGTCACATTTTGTCTCATTTTTGCATTAAAGAAATAGAATAATCGTTTGTTTTTCGTGTAAGATCGATAAATATTTCATTTCATGAAATACAAAAGCTATATTTTCAACTCGTGAAAATATAGCTTTTGTTGTTCACTCAATGAAATATAAGTCGATCTTACACTGAAACAAACGATTATCCTCTATGTATTATAGGTAAAATACTGTTGAAAGTGGCCTTAAAACAAATCATTTGCAGGTCTCCAGGTTTTAACAAAGAAGAATAGAAAGTTGACTGTCAGCGCTAATGAAGTAAGAACGGTTCTCCAGTACATTCAGATATGGTTGCTGTATTCTACAGGAGGTCAACAGGCTCCAGAGAAGGCTTTGTCAATAATACAGGTAAAATGAATGAGATATGATCTTGACATTTCCAACAATTTCACAGGTTTAAAAGGTAAAGACTCAGATCAGCCAGTGAATCTTCACAGTCTGATCATAGTCTATACTATGCACTCAATACACAGCTACCAACCAAGAGTCCCAATTTGTAGTAGAGGAGTATTTCTGAAACATTTCAAACAAATCTTCAGGTTGAATCTTGAAAGGATCAAATCCAGAACCCCCCCTAATCGGCCCTGTCTTTTTAAAAAAAAATCTAGATTCTTTTTAAACGTCTATTAAGTGCTTTTCACAAAAGTTCAACACTCTAACTCCATCAAAAACCTTCCTATATGGAAGAAAAATAGCAACAATATGACAGAAATTTGCATTTTTACCATTTTTTTGCTTTTTTTTTTCACAAAAACAGCTGGGTATTAGTATGAAGCCCCAGACACGACACCATGAAACTTTACACAGAGAATGGGTAAATCATTTTCAACAAATTGTGATGATAAACTCGGTGTTGGGTGGAGTGCTTCATAATTTTAAAAAATAGAATTGATAAAAAACAGTTGCGGATCCAGGGTTCGTAGGATAAGATGTAAACCCATCCGAGGAATATATATTTCATTTTCACAGACAAAATCAATGGCAATTGACCCTCCTAATTTGTAAGCTTGGTACCCGTTTAAAAAATCCTAGATACATTGTTTGCTCACGAATTGTTAAGAGATATCCCAGCGTTAGACTATCTGTATCGTCAATACAGTATGGATCCATTCTCGATTATTCTTCCTCGGACTGTTACAATTGACAATTTCAAGAAACCAAATATCTTAAAGCGAATAAAAGAGCATTCAAACTAATTTTCTAGAAAAATAATTTTTGGTTTGCGTTTATTCCAACTATATCGTCATTCGACTATTCTATACTGTACAAACTTGATACATGCCGAGTAAATGCACATGGGACCTTATTATTGATTAGGAGAGCCACGTCATTAGCAACGGATACTTTCGCGTTATATATAAAATTGAATCTTCAGTGCTGCCCTAAAGTATTTAGGTGTAATTTATTTATAAATTTCCATTTATTATCATATTTTTCGAGAAATACTTGTTGTTACAAAGCAAATGGAAAGGATCAACTCTTGGGTCACAGCAGATCTATTTTTTTTTAACTCTAATCAAAATTAAAAATAATCAATTGTGTTATGAAACGGCATTATTTATGGGCTGTTCCTACCTAAAAAAAGAAAATTTATGTTTCAAAATCAAGGAAATAAACGTTTTATTACAATGTTTTTGACACATGAAATTAAATAATGGTTTAAATACTCATTAAATCTATAGTTGTACACAAGGCTCCGTAGTGTAGTGGTTAAAGTGACGGATTGTCATGCTGGAGCTTGTGGTTCAAATCCGGGTCTCATCTGTTCTGTTATTAAAAATCATTTGGCAGTACTTTTTTAAAATTCATTTAGCCGTATCTTTACATTAGTAAGGTTTGGCGGTTGTAATTTTGATTAAAGGCTTTCCTTTTTGCCAGACCAAAAATTTAAAAAAAATATTCAAACATTTAGAATTAGATCTACCATATTTATTTTAATGATCGCCCATAATCTAGTAAATGCCCAAACCCCGAAACACTGCTCAAAATCGGCCATTTTGGGGTTATTCTTCGGAAAAGTCAGTAACTCTAATAATCGCCCATCCCCCGATTTGAGATAAATTGGTTCATTATCTCAGATGTAGAATTCCCTATTTTTACAACAAAAAGTCATGATAAAATTCCTGCAACAAATACCAAATTACAGTGATTGATCATTTGGATTCAAAGTTAACTGAAAATCCGAATATGTATTGATTGACTTTCTATTGACATAAAAGGAATAAAATGTTTAGTCCAAAATGCTTATGATATTTTTATCAAATAATATGATTATTTTTAGAAACAATTAAATAGCAAGAATACCAATATTTCATGTTTTTTTGTTTAATAATCTGAAAATTAATCCGAGTAGCTTTCTGTTCAAAAAGGCTAGAGTAAATAACATTTTAGTCCCGTAATGAGGTAAATGACGCGAAAGAGTTTATTTAACACGAGGGTTGAACAGGTGATCAGATTTTTAGCAAAGTTTTCTGAGCTTTCACACGCCTTACACTTGACCCTTTCAATTCATACTTAAGTCGTCTTTTGAGGCTACATTATGGAATTTAATATTGAGGAAAATGAGATTGTTCATTTTATTTTCACTGCAGGTAGGCAAATTCGATTGCGCATAATTTCTTCTTATGACTATCTTTTCAATTTTCATTTTGCAAATTAGATATACAATAAACATGCAAGAATCTCAGATATTGAAATGCTTGTAGTTACAATCTTTTTCAACTCAGTACAGGGATGTTTGGGGTTTTACAAAATGTGAAAACGAAGAATGACGCAATACTCTGAAACTGGAAAGGTTGATGCATGCACTTGTTACTATGGAAACATATCTATTGGTTGCCATGGAAGTAGATTTTCCTCTTGATTCCGTTCTCTTACATTTACAATCAATAATTAGACAAATAAATTAGTCTAAGACTGGGGTAAAGCTTAAAAGTATGTGATTTCTTAAAATTTTCAATAAGACTAAAATGGTTGCTATGGCAACGGTCTGAAGTCAAAATCAATTTTATTTGTCTTTTTCTTCATCTGCACCGCATTAGGATTGAAAAAAGTCACGTTTTAATTAAAATTGAAATAGGGCCATTTTTACCCCTTTAATGAACCTAGCCCTTTCAGTGTTTTCTGCAACATGTCTTACAAATGTGTGACATAACAATCTAAATGATCTCATTTAACAAACGTTTTGAGTATTTCAATAACCTACATGTTACAAAATATTGGTTTTAACATACAAAACCGTTGTTAATGTCAGAAAAAAATCTGTAACTTTGCTAGCTTAATAACTTTTCTATTCTAGATTAGGTTAAGATCAGCTTGCTCGAAATCTCATCTGTATATCTTAACATTTTCTCCAGGAAACAAAGGATTCTTCTGATCAAATACTAAAAGGCTTGATCTACATAAAATTGAAGGATTTTGAAAAGGCCAGGGTAAGAAATGGATTTTACATTATATTTATATTTATTAATAGGATATTATTTTTAGTCTTTTATTCAGATTTGTGTATTTGAAAACTTCAAATCAATTGGTATAATTTTAACTAGTAAATATTTTCAGCAAATCACATTTGTTGTTTCAATTGGTGAAACCTTTTTAGCTCACCTGAGCACAAAGTGCTCAAGGTGAGCTATTGTGATCGTATAATGTCCGTCGTCCGTCGTCAGTCGTGCGTCGTGCGACGTGCGTCGTCCGTCGTCCACAATTTCTTTAAACATCTTCTCCTCCTAAACCAGTGGGTCAATCTTGATGAAACTTGGCAGGGATGTTCCTTGGGTCAAGCTCTACCAAAGTTGTTCAAATAATTGAAATCCACCCTTAACTTTCCCTTTACCCTTAACAAAAAGGGTGAAAATATGAAATTTTTTAAAAATCTTCTTCTCTGAAACTAGAAGGCAGACAGCTTTCATATTTGGTATGTAGCATCATCTAGTGGACCTCTACCAAGTTTGTTCATATCAAGACCCTGGGGTCATATTTGGGCTTTGCCCGGCCCTAACCCTTTTTACATAGAATCAAAGAGCGAAAAGCTTTAAAAATCTTCTTTTCTGAAACCAGATGGCAGACAGCTTTCATATTTGGTATGTAGCATCACCTAGTGGGCCTCTACCAAGTTTGTTCATATCAAGACCCTTGGGTCATATTTGGGCTTTGCACAGGTGCATCCCTTTATCTCCTATGAGCACGAAGGGTAAAAAATGAAAATCTTCAAAAATCTTCTTCTATGAAACCAGAAGGCAGACAGCTTTCATATTTGGTATGTAGCATCATCTAGTGGACCTCTACCAAGTTTGTTCATATCAAGACCCTAGGATCGTATTTTGGCTCCACCCGGGTGCAACCCTTTTTACATAAAATCAAAGAGCGAAAATCTTTTAAATTCTTCTTTAATCGAAACCAGAGGGCGCACTGCTTTCATTTTTGGTATGTATCATCATCTAGTGGGCCCCTACCAAATTAGTTCATATCAAGATCCTTGGGTCATATTTGGACTTTGCACAGGTGCATCCCATTCAGCTCATCTGAGCATGATGTGTGAAAAAAGGATAACCTTCAAAAATCTTCTTCTCTGAAACCAGAAGGCTGACAGCTTTCATATTTAGTATGTAGCATCATCTTATGGACCTCTTCCAAGTTTGTTCATATCAAGACCCTGGGGTCAAATTTGGGGTCCACCCGGGTGCATCCCTTTTTACATAGAATCAAAGAGCAAAAAGGCATATCTGTCTTGCTCTACGCTGAAAACGTTCCATGGTATTGACTTGAGGCAATTATCTTCTTTTTGACATCTGCCTATCCAATTAATGTGATGTTTCAGGGGTCAAAGAGACTCAGGTGAGCGATCTAGGACCATCTTGGTCCTCTTGTTTTTTTAATAATGTTCATGTTTTACACAGTTGTGTGCAGATTTTAATTGCAAAGCCTGTGAAGTTCAATCGATAATGCTCAAATCACTGTCAGCTGCTGGGGTTGAATCCTTGCAAAACAAATTTTCAGACCACATTAAGACCTTGACCGTGTCACATGCTTCCATAAAATTTTTGGTCTGAAAATTGGTTTTGCAAGGATTCAACCCCAACCCTTATTTGGTCCCTTTTTGTGTGACGGGTCACATTTATAAGACATAGCTATGAAAATGTGACCCGTCACACAAAAAGGGACCATCCCGGAATTCTATAAACTGAATTATTGAAAAAGATATTTGATCCTCCATAGGTCAACCAGAAGTAGCATTTCAAAAATTCTTTAACAGAAAGGTAGATTGATCATTCTAGATTCAGAAAATAAGCACATTGCAAAAAGTTTAGACCCTAGACAGTCTGCACAGTCTGGGCAGTCTTACTAGGGTCAAGACTATATGCACTACCCAGATGGTGACGGGTCACATATCTGAGACAACCTGTTAGGATAGATATCAAGTGGCATGATAAGGGAATGATGGATTTGTTGGAATGACAAACATAGGATAGATGCAATTTTTGTTTCCACAGAGTTGTTTGATTGATGCCCCACCCATGAGTTACATTTTAGAGGGTCTATTGTTAGAAGAGGAGGGAAGTTATATTAAAGCTTCAGAAAGGTATCATGACAAGAAATTTTTTGGATTAATATAGGGTAAATTCACGTTTTTGATGGCATTAACATTTGCAGAGTCCTGAAAAATGGTAAAACGAAGCATTCAGGCGTTAATGCATTTTGAGGCTCTCTGCAAATGTTAACGCCGGAATAAACCTGAATTGATGCTATTATTGCATAAATGAAAGGCTAGAGTATTTTTATTCAGCAGATATTGCGAAATAAGTTATAGAAACACTTCAAAATGAGTCAAAAACCTACGAAAATGCAAACTAAAATGCGTCATGCATTGCGTTGTCACTTTTGTTTATACCCCCCTTGGTTGGTGAATTCATGCCGTCACAAAATTTTTACGAGGGGAATTGGATGGACATCTTTAGTAACGCTTTGAATTAACGTAAATAATGAATATGTTTGACTCCTTGTTCTTATCAATAACTAACAGAGCGTGAATTTACTGATTAACCCACATTTTCTCCCGTTTACGCACAGGGTTTTGTTCGTTAACATATGCCCATAACAACCCCGAAAACGCACATTTTGTGCAATAGTTAGTCCCCCACCGGTGTTCACACCGGAGGGGACTATAGGTTTGCCCTCCGTCTGTCCGTCCGTCCGTCCGTCCGTCTGTCCGTCCGTCCGTCCGTCCGTCCGTCTGTCCGCTCAAATCTGGATCCCGCGATAACTTAATAACTAAGCAAGCGTTTTTGATGAAAGTTGGTATATGACTTGATGGCAATGTGTAGATTATGCACATCATTTTATTTTTGTTTTTCGACTTAAATTGAGGTTGCTATGGTTACAGAAATAGTGAAAATATGGCCAAAAATGGGATCCTGCGATAAGATAATAACTAAGCAAGCTAGTTTGATGAGACTTGGTATATGACTATATGGCAATGTGTAGATTATGCACATCATTTTATTTTTGTTTTTAGACTCAAATTGTTGTTGCTATGGTTACGGAAATAGTGAAAATATGGCAAAAATTATTGGATCCTGCGATAAGTTAATAAATAAGCAAGCTAAT
Source organism: Fragum whitleyi (assembly GCA_948146395.1). Classification (NCBI taxonomy): domain Eukaryota; kingdom Metazoa; phylum Mollusca; class Bivalvia; order Cardiida; family Cardiidae; genus Fragum; species Fragum whitleyi. The sequence continues at coordinate 60,466,237 of OX411554.1, forward strand.
TTGATGAGACTTGGTAAATGACTAGATGGCAATGTGTAGATTATGCACATCATTTTATCTTTGTTCTTTGACAAAAAGTGCGGTTGCTATGGTAACGGAAATAGTGAAAATATGGCAAAAAATGGATCCTGCAATAACTTAATAACTAAGCAAGCTAACTTGATGAAACCTGTTTTAAAATGTAAAAAAAATTATAAGCCATGTTAGTTAGGGTGGTGATGCAGCAGTATTAATCACCTCCAGTGAAAGTTCTCATTTCTTACCAACAAGACTGAAGAAAAACATCTTGGATCAGACAAGGTAACTGTTATTGATACTATTTCTTGCATCTGTCTATTGCTTCCATGAATTGTATAGTGGGCACAGCAGAGACAACAACTCATGTAAGTCTTGTTTAACAAGACCTGGTTTTGACGTCCCTGATAGAATTGGCGTGGGAAAACATTGAGACAAACAAAGCCGGTAGGGGACTTATGCCCATGTCCAACATGGCTCTTGTTTTCCTTGACATTTCCTGAAGGAAAATAAAAATAAAAATTATGTACAAATAGGGATAAGTCTTGATAACTTAAAATGAAAATTGCATGTAGACATTTTCTTTTATATTTCATAACTACTTGATGTTATTAAGATAGTTTTGTAAAAAATGAATATTTTTAGCTCTTTCAAAGAAGAACATTCTGTAATAGCTTTTATCTTATAATTATACAATAACTGTATGATAACATCCCAATTGATATTTATTATGATATCACATGGACATTTTTAGAACAATGACAAAATGCAGTTATTTTTAGAAACTTGAGTTTCTGTTAGAAACATCAACGAAAAACAATGCAAATAGAGGTTTTATGATAAACATAATACATACTTAGTGTATCGTATGAAATAATATCTAAATCGGTTGTGGGAATTGATAATTGTTTTGGCAGAGCCTCAACAATTATCAATTCCCCTGATGACTATGTATTTTTTTACATACAAAACACTAAGTAGGTATTATATATGTTGTCTGATGTTAGACCATGTGAATTGGTCTGTTAACCTTTTCTGCTATAGTTATTTTTGTAAAGCCATTTGGCAAATTTCAACAAACATGCTGTCTCAGATTTAATTGTGATTTTCTGATCAGATGAAATGTACAGGTGCTCTGTCCGCCTAAAAGCCATATTTTGATGCCCCTGTATCATTAAGATTGGTGGCATTTTGTTTTACCATGTCCAAAAATCAGTCTGTCTGTCTGTCTACAATTTAACCTGAAAACTAAACATTTTCCTAAAACTTCAACACTATTTAAGCGACAATGTTCATATTTTGCATGAGGGTTCCTCTCAACAAAATATATAATTCAAGGTCGTGGTTATTCGTCAAAGACAAGATCATTCATCAAGCTTTTTAAGCTCACCTGAGCACATCTTGCTCAAGGTGAGCTTTTGTGATCATTGATTGTCCGTCGTGCGGTGTGCGTCGTTTGTCGTGCGTCATCATGCGTCAACAATTTAAGTGTTTACACTCTAGAGGCCACAAATATGATCCAATCTTCATGAAACTTGGTCAGAATATTGGTCAGGTCACAAGGCTGAACCCTATTGAAAATGGGAAGGATCCATGCCATATCACAGGAAAAAGGGCCTTAATGACAATTTTCTTGTTTACACTCTAGAGGCCACAAATATGGTCCAATCTTCATGAAACTTGGTCAGAATGTTGATCAGATCACAAGGATGAACCCTATTGAAATTGGGAAGGATCCGTGCCATATCACGGGAAAAGGGGCCTTATTGACAATTTTCTTGTTTACACTCTAGTGGCCACAAATATAGCCCAATCGTCATGAAACTTGGTCAGAATGTTTGTTAGGTCACAAGGATGAACCCTATTGAAATTGGAAAGGATCCATCCCATATCACAGGAAAACAGGTCTTAATGACAATTTTTTTGTCTACACTCTAGAAGCCACAAATATGGTCCAATCTTCATGAAACTTGGTCAGAATGTTGATCAGGTCACAAGGATGAAGCCTATTGTAAATTGGAAGGATCTGTGCCATATCACGGGAAAAGGGGCCTTAATGACAATTTTCTTGTTTACACTCTAGAAGCCACAAATATGGTCCAATCATCATGAAACTTGGTCAGAATATTTGTTAGGTCATGAGGATGAACTTTTTTAAACATGGGAAGGATCCATGCCATATCACGGGAAAAGGGGCCTTAAAGACAATTTTTTGTAAGAGCTCCAGACGCCACAGATATGGTCTAATTTTTATGAAACTTGGTCAAAATGTATGCCAGGCTAAAAGAATGAACTCTGTTGAAAATGGGAAGGATTCATGCTATAACACAGGAAAAGGAGTCTTAAAGATTATTTACTTGAAAAACTCTAATGGTCACAAATATGGCCCAAACTTTGTGAAACTTGGTTTTATGTAGAAATTATCTTCTTTAAGACATCTGCCTTCTTGCTTGATGTGATGTCCTAGTGATCAAAGAGACTCGGGTGAGCGACCTAGGACCATCATGGTCCTCTTGTTAAATAAATTACCATTTTTGGGACATAGATGGTTTACAAATACATCTTGTTTATTGTGAATTTGTGGTATGCTGCCTCGGATTTTTTGTGAAAATTTGATGGTGGGAAAGAAAAAAATTATAGAAAGATCTGTCAGATGTCATAATAGGCAGAAAAAGTTATTTACTTATTACAGTTACCAGAGAGCCTTTGAAATGGAGCCCACTAACCCATTCTTGCTCCTCCACCTGGCTAAATGTCAGTTCAGAATTGAGGGACAAAAACTAGACAGCTTTCAGAATCTATTAAAGGTGAGTTATGTACAATTTAATAGAGCTCCGTATTGAAGTTAATACAATTTCAAAAGAATAAAATTCCATTATTAAATAATCAATACTACCTTGTAGGTACTTATTAAAGCTTTAATTATGGCATTTAAGTCTCTTATCCATGATAATATTTGAGCCTGTGCATGACACTTCCAACAATTTCAAATGTTAGCAAAGCAAAGACTCGGGTCAGTCTGTGCATCTGCACAGTCTGACCATAGTCTTCACTTAACATTTTATAGATAAATAAAGTCTCAATGTACCGGTAGACAGTTAATCAATCTTCATATTACACAATATAACTGTCTGGTCTGCTAAATGTTTGAGCCTCATTGCACATGTGAAATTGTTGGAAATGTCATGCACAGGCTCATTTTAATGAAAATAGTGAAAATAAAGGAGGTTAAAGGTCATCCTATTATAGATAAATGATAAATGTTCGTCAACAATTATGCATTCTGCTTGGCAAAAAATTTGGTTTTATTCCCCAATGAAAATAATTTTGAGTGCCCGGCTATTTTGTAAGCTTCTACAAAAAGTACTCCCATGAGAAATCTTGACTCATAATGAATAAATTTTAACAATTTTGTTTCATGATTTTGAATTATTAGTTATGAAGAGAGTATTAATTGATTTCATTGAGGTATGAAACTAAAAACCTAATCATAATCATGTATGAATCAGCTCTGTGTATTCATACAGTGTGATTCTGTTTTTAGTTTCACCTCCATGAAACCAACAAACTTCATCTCTTAAAATGTATGATTTGTCAATTGATAAACAGCAGCAATCTTCTACCAAACTGTCAAGTGAATGTTGCTTTTCAGTTACTCAACTGATTAATAGCCTATAAGATGATAGTGTCTTAAAGTATCAGTTGTATCTGGTCGAGAATGGAAGTATTTATCATGAAAAGGCTTTGCCGATTCATGATAATTTCTCGCGGCCAAGACCAGATTACATTGATATTTAAAGACATTTACATGTTATTCTATTTATCATTCAATCATTTTTCAACACTTGATTATGATAAACCCTTGAAAATCAAAAGAAATTTGGTGAAAGTGCATGCAAATTGTTCTTAAAAATAGACTGCCTGATATCATGTTATGTTATCAGACAGGTTATATCGGAACAATACAGGCTCCATTGCATAATAATATAGCATTGTATTCACATTATTATTGTAGGCTGCTAAACAGGACCCATATGATTCTGAGATATTCCTGTACTTGGGTCACTATTACAAACAAGAGACAACAGATGTGACACGGGCCAGAAAATGTTATCAAAAGTCGTTTGATCTTGACCCCGGTAATGATCAGGCGGGAGAGGCTCTGTGTGATCTACTGAACATGGAAGGAGAAGAGGTTAGTTTACCTATTTCCAGATGAAATGAAACTGTGTGTGAGATTTCAAACAATTCCATATATGCCCAAAGCGAAGACTCTGACCAGCCTGTGCATCGGCACAGTCTGACCACAGTCTGCACTATGCATTTAGTAGCTCAATAAGGTCTTAAAGTATCTGTAGACCATCAGGTTATTTTGTATTTACACTATGTGACTGTCTATGCTGCTCAATGTTTGCACCTTATGCACATTTCAAATTGTTGGAAATGTCAGGCACTGGCTCAGTTTTTTTAGAATGGTTCAAATTCGAGGCATTGCAGACAGTGAGTTTTAGTAGATGAACATTTAAGAATCTTTGTCTTTTGGGAAAGAAAACATTTTGGATGATGAAGAAAGTAGCTTTAAATGAGCAATCTCTTCTTCAATCATTATGTTTCCCAAAGTTCTTTTGTTTTCAGAAGATGGTGATATTTAGATTATAAAGCATGGTTTAAAATTGATAAATCGATGGCTCAGTGCGAAATGGTTGTAACTCCATTTAAACATTTAGGGAGTAACAACAATGTAATGCTGAGCCATTGAAGTTCTAACCATTTTCATTTTTAGCATGGCTGTTTCGTAAAAAAAAGACAATTTATGTCGTAACCCTATCCGTGTAGATGTAGTTGTGGGAGTAGGGTGGTAGGGTGATTCACTTAACCTTGGCCGTATCTCAAAAATTATTGAAAAATATTTACTTGAAACTTGACAGGTGCATTCTCCTCCATAAGAGCAACCTGTACTATCAAGGGAAATGACTAAGTAACTTTTGGTCAGAATTATTCCCCTTTTCAAATGAGATTTTTTCACTAACAAGGACCAGCAGCCTAAGGTTGTATCCATTTGCTGTGCTCTCGTTCAAACTTTCAGACTACATTGATTTTACAAGTAAAAACAAGAATATTTGCTTAATTTCAGGGTAATATAGATTTTTATCTTATAACTATACAAAAATCCATGTGATAACATCCCATATGTTATTTTTTATGATATCACATAGTTATTTTTAGAACAAATATATAATGCATTTATTTTTAGAAACTTGCAATTCTGTTGGAAACATCTACAAATACAAGGCGAATAGAGGCCATAAGATAAATATAATACTTATTTAGTGTATTGCATGAAAAAATATCTAACTCTATTGTGGGAATTGATAATTGTCTCAGCAGAGCCTCGACAATGATCAATTCTCCCAATCTAGAAGATATTTTTTCTCATACAAAACACTAAATACGTATTACATATAAAGACCATCTATTACTTACTCACTAAAACATAATAGATTGTTGCAAAAACTGCTGCAAAAACCCTGGTTGACAATTATATCATTGAAGTAGACTCCAATATCACTGTGAGAATTATTTCTATTTTACAGGAACAAGCAAGAAAGATATTGGTCACTGTAACAACAAAAGCTAGTGCAGGATGGTGAGTATTAAAGGTTTTTAAATAAAGCGTTTGTTTGTATAAAAGTGATTGCATGTTCTATGAATTGACATCAGGGTCTAAGGTTATAAAACATTTTTTATGCTCAACAGAGAATTTTCTCATTTTTTTTAATTCAAATAAATGAATGAACATATTAAAAGATAATATTGATAAGATGTTATCTTTAACAGCTTATTGATATTATCTTTTATGTTCATGCATTAAAATTGGTATTGCAGCACATTTAAGGCTTTAATCTCAATATGTCTTTATTATATATTGTGATAAAAAAAACAAAAAAACATATAATTATTTTTATGCCCCAGCATCGAGAGATCGATATGCCTCCGCATCGAGAGATCGGGGGCATATTGTTTTACTCATGTCCGTCTGTCCGTCTGTCTGTCCGAAAACTTAACCCGAAAACTTAACCTTGCCAATATCTTCAAGCCAAATTAAGATACAAAGCTAATATTTGGCATGATGATACATCTCAATGATCCGCATCCGCTGGTACCAAAGTCAAGGTCATGAGACAAGGTCAAGGTCATCTGTCAAGGTCAAACTTTGAAAAAAAATGCTGTTACGGGGGCATTCGTGTTTCACAAACACATCTTGTTTGTAATAAAATTTTGGTTACATTACACTATCCCCATGTTTTGGCTACCTGTGGAGGGCAACCTTAACCTCAGCTCTGGTTTTGAGATTTTGATTGCCAAACATAGTTATATCTGTTTTTTCTGTTCCATTTTATTAAGAAACTTGTAATTTGGAATCAGGGAATAATGCTTATAGTAAATTCAATGTGACAGCCCAAGAAAATATGCTTTAAGGAGTTTTACAGAAGATTTAGTGAGCTTTTTTTCATATTGCTCACATGCATTTATAAAGCCTAAAAAGATGTTTTCCTCTCTGTTTCAGTGCCAAATGGGCATGGCTTAGACTTGGACTATTACAGTTAAAGATAGAGGATCCTTCTGTTGCCATAGCGTCACTCCAGGCTGCATTGAGGGCTGATTCAAAAGATACGTAAGTCATCAATATTTTGACGATATGGTCAACTCTATAAATAATATGTACTTTGTGTTTTGTATGAAAATAAATATCTAACGAGGTTGGGGGAATTGATAACTTTAAACACTGCGAATAGCCTACTCATCATGAAAACACGAACTTTAATGGCATATGCAAGTTATTTCCAAAGGAAATAACAAGATAAATCATTTGCATCTCGCCAATCTTTGTATCTATAGGAAACAACAGATTTTTGTGCAGGTGTTAGTGAAAAATTTCCTTACTTAAAAGTTCTTCTGTTATAAAATTTCATCATTCACAAAGTCATTTATTGAAAATAGTAAACTTTAAAGATGTTATAATCTTTAAAAATGTATGTCGAGTTTTTATGACTACTGACAGACATCTATAATCAAGATAGTAATTATAGGAATTACTGTCTCTGTTGAAAATTTGAAGTCAATATTTTCTTATTTATAATAAAAAATCATTTTAAAGGCCTCTTTTTGATGGTCTTGTAAGTGGTTGCTTGATACAAGTTTTACTGTATTTTCTTGGTCACATTTCAGGCATGTGTGGGAATGTTTAGGAGAAGCTTACTATTCCAGGGGCAGTTATACTGCAGCTCTGAAAGCCTTTAACAGGGCCTCTGAATTAAACCCTGACTCTATGTATTGCTTGTTTCAGTAAGTAGATATTATTACATTGCTTCACACAAAAAATAAATAGGCCCAATTCAAACACATTTATAAATATATAATACATACTAAGTATTTTGTATGAACAAAAATATCTAACTCGGTTGGGAGAATTGATCATAGTGGAGGCTCTGCCGAGACAATTATCAAATCTTACAACCAAGTTAGATATTTTTTTCATGCAATACACTAAGTACGTATAATATTTATCTTATAACCTCTATTTGTCTTGTTTTTGTCGATGTTTCTAACTGAAATTCAAATTTCTAAAAATAACTGCATTATATCATTGTTCTAAAAATAACTATGTGATATCATAAAAAATATCATATAGGATGTTATCATACGGATATTTGTATAGTTATAAGATAAATTATAATGAATAAAATTCTTGGAATCTTATAGACACTGTCTATGTTGACCAGGTTTCCCATATATTGTGTATTACACCACAAACATGTAATCAAGTAAAGATCTGTCTGTTTATCAGGTTGTATTTCAGCCATCTTTGTATCCACTCCACCATGGTAATAGGTTGATGTTTTGGTGAAAATGAGTGAAATTTTCACAAATAAACACACTTAATTCTAGTTCTATGGGGAGGTAAAACCATCTACAAATTTTATTTCAACCTGGCCAATGAACCCTGAGGCCTGTTTTACTAATTAAACTTCATATGGGAAAAATAATCATAAGTCAAGATCACAAATTGAACCTGGTGTTTTCATTCATTGTTAGATTCTGCCATGCAACATCTCATTGGAATCGTCTTTAGAAGACAATTCAAATGAGATGAAGCATGGCAGAATTCCAAATTTAGTTACTACTGTAGAAGCATCTTTGATTTTTGACTTGCGCAAAAAATGATTGTAAGATGTTTAGTAAATCAGGCCCCTGTTTCTTTGTATTGAGTTCTATGGAAGGTTTTTAGTTTCGAATAGTTTGGAATAAAACCCCAAGGTGTTGTCATATCCTCAGTATTGTTGTCATTGCTTTGGCTTTGGCGAGGTACTTTTACCTTGGTCATGTCTCTGATGTTATTGAAGTTATCTTCTGTGATATGTGTGTTCACCATCTCAAGAGCTACACAGAGTATCAAGGGGAGACATTCTTGTTATGCTCCTATTTTGACTTTGTGTTATCCAGCACCTGCAGCCAAACATTTACACCTGCATTTAGTGTTCTTGTATGAACCTTGTATTATCAAAACATAGTTGGTTCAAATAATGTCCATTACAATCATTAGTGTATGATGTGAACACATAGAAATCAAGAATAGATGGATATATGAGTGTTGATGTCTAAAAAAACCCAACCAAGCAAAGAAGCAAACAAACAAAAACAAAATAGTCCTACTATATGAACGAAGTTACTTAATTTCTAGGCCCCGTAAGCTGCATTAGTTTAATTTGAAAATATCTCAAATTTATTAATAACCCCTAGTATTTTAACTTTTTACAGGATGGCATCAATAAAGCAGGCACTAGCTATGTACACAGAGGCTGTGGAGGAATATAAACTGATTCTACAGAAGTCACCCAACTATGTCCCTGCCTTAAAAGGTTGGATATTATCACGGATATATCATACACATGATCTGTTCTGCAATGTTTAGGTAGTAATGAACTTTAACAATGTTAACCAAGGTTTCCTAATGATTTCATTACGAAACCTTGGTCAACATTGTGATAGATCAAGATCACAGAGGCTGTGATGAAATGCAAACCTTTTGTTTTAAACCTAATTATCATACATTGATTGGGAAACAAGTTCTTACAACTTAGATTAATCCCTCTCGAATCTGCTTCCATTAACATTCACCAGTACTCACCGGAATGTGTGGGCCAATGAAAGAACCAAGATTGATAGCTGCTCCCTGGAATTGAACTCACGACTTGACGAGTCAAGAGGCCAACGCTCTACCTCAAGACCACAGACAACTTATTCTTCAGAAGTCCCCCAATTATAAGTATATTCCTGCCTTAAAAGGTTGGCTATTTGCACAGATAAATCATAGGCAAAATGAATGTTCTTGAAGTACTAAAAATAGAAGAAATTTCTTACAAACTACATAGTATAATTATTGCAGAGATGCTTGAATTTTAAAAGAAAATGAGTGGTAACTCTAGGGGATCAGGACTAAACTGTCGTCAGTGCCTATAAATATATAGGGGCTTACAATAGTTTTGGGCTTACCTCTTGAATTGTAGTCAATAAATAAATGATAATTATTATTTGTTTTAATTTCAATTAATGTCACATTTTAAGCTCAACTGTCTTGGAGAAAACCTGATGTATTGCTATGGCCTGGGTGTCGTTGTTGTCATTGTTGTCATGCAAAATTTTGACATTTTGTGATATCTCCTATTCTACTGAAGACATTCACTTGAAACTTGGCTCACATGTTCACCATCAAAAGAGCAACGTACACTATCAAAGGGAATAACTCTTGATGCACTTTGTGCAAAAAATGCCCTTTTTTCGTCTTCAATTTTTTTCACCATTCATCATTCAACAGCTGAGTGAAGGCACCTGTAGGTGGTACTCATGTTAATTTAGATGATAATTTTACGTCTTTTATAGGTCTTGGAGAGACATACAACCTGATGGCCAGATCATATCTTTCAAAATATCTACATGGGAGGGCCAGGGACAAATGTCAAGAGGCACTTCATGTCTTGTTAAAGTAAGTTGATCTTTAACCCTTATTATGGTTTTATTTGCATATCCCTGCTGTACACAAGACATATGGAAGACAGTTTAGGCTAAGATCAGCCTGCATAGACATGCAGTCTGAGCTTGGTCTACATTGCGTTAGTTCTACTCAATTATTGTGAGGAAAACTTGAGCCAGAATGGTGAAAATATCCCAAATATTGGTAGTTTGTTTAGAAATTTAAAAAAAATCAACCAGTTTAGGGTTAAATAACTTTCAAAGAAGACACGATGAATTGACTCATAAGTGATAGGATGTATAGTCTTTAAATACTCGAGGGATAGAATTAATGATATTGTGCTTATCGAAAGTGACAAAACTAGCTAAAGGCTTTCTGTGAAATTATCTCTCGCATTTAACAATGCTAATAGTTTATATATCTTACATTGAGGGCTGCTTCAATGAGACCAGATATGTCTTGCCTGTGGAAGCTGGCTGGGGATTCTTGTACCATCATACATGTGTTACCTGATGAAGATTTCAGGTGAGTCATTATTATATCCTTTATGGTAGTGAACCCAAAATAGTTCCACAATGTTTCGGAAGTGATGAACTCTAACAGTATTAACCGAGTTTTCCTAATGATTTTCATTAGGAAACCTTGGTCAACATTGTGAAATATCATGAGTTTTGAAATGATTAAGAACTATTTTGAGTCCACTACCTTAATAAACAATTTTTTTGTGATTTATTTCTGTAGGTATTGATTTATTATTTACAGTTTATAACCATTTTTGACTTCTTTGGAATTTCTTGAGCAACTAGCAATTAGTCTCTGGTATTATTCACTCCAGTAATACCAAGTCGTGCCAGATTCCATTTTCCCACCAAGATACACATCACACCAAGGCTATTATGTTATCCTCATTTTTAGTTTCTTAACCCTAAAAAAATATTTTAATGTCAGAAAGAAATATTTTTACGGCAGAGAATCATCTGAGGCAGCATTTTCAGAAAATAGTCAATAATTCTGAAGGTAAGGCAGATCTTTTAAGAATCTGCTGATCAAAAAGTTATTGATGACCAAGTATAAATATAATTGGTGGTCAATAACTTTTTACCAGTAGATTTCTTAGACAGGTCTTAGGTTGATACTGAAATACTGTTTTGAGATTTCATTTTAAATGCTCCAGTTGTCTTGATCAATCAGACCTTTTGTAATGAAATTCAAAATACTGTAGGATGTGTGTAAATTGTATTCTAGGTTTGAGAAGACGGACAAAACATTGATGACAAAGCTGGAAACTCTTCAGTTTGGTGGAAGGTAGGAACAAATACACCATAATTGGTTATTAGTTAAAGTAAAAAGAATTGCATTTTTAGCCTGTCTATTACAGAAAAAAAGTTTAGTAATGTCATGATGTGTACAAGGGTGTTAACTATTATAATGCACATTACGCGAGTGCATAACTTTAGAAAAAATGTCATTGATGAATGATCATAACATCCAAACTACAGCTTATTCAAGCTGTAGTTATGTTGTTTTGATTATTCACCAAAGCTCAAATCAAAGAAAATGGGACCATACAGAGGAAATTCACCTTTTGTCACAGTCCACATATTGCCTTTATTATATATAGTCTGTGTTGTTTGCCTTCTGAGTGTGTATAAATTTCAAAATCCTAGTTACGCCTATTGTATACGTTTGCCTGAGCGTATGCTTGTTCACATGTGTAATTATTTAAGATATCTACTTGAAAGTTTGATGTTTGGGTTCTCTAATAGTAGGGCAAGCTATACTGTCAAAGGAGATAAAACTAGGAGTATTTAAAAAAAAAATGTTTTTTTGCTTGGATCTTTTAGCTATCTAGTGCCCTCAGCCACTTATAATAATCTTGTGAAAATTCTAAATAGTAGAGATAATATACAATCCAATATTGATACAACCCTGACTTTTTTGGTGTCATCACTGTAATTGGCTTAATACATTCAACTTATACAGTGTCATCAAAGTTAGCCTATGCCAATTGGTCAAATTTTCTGTTTAAAATGCCTATAAATAGAAGGAAATTCCCTCAATATTATCTTTTTAGGTGTTACATCAGAGCCGTCAAAATTTACCCAGAATGCTCCTCTTTGTGGCACGACCTTGGGATGAACTATTTTTACCAATCAAAATGCAGTTTTGACGAGACTAGTACCCAGCTCGTAGAGAAATGTGTCCAGGCTATCAAAAAAGCTATACAACTGGAACCAGGCAATCACAGACATTGGACTGCTTTAGGTTTTATTTCCTGTAGCAAGGGTAATTACTTTACCGTCTTTGAATTCTAGAGATAAAAAGAAAATAAATGCAAAATATTTTAACAGAATCACTTTCACAATATTAGCCCAGGCCTATCAAGGTCTGATTTTGACTAGAAATTTTATTCTCATAATAACTAAGCTGAAAATGATTAAAAAATATAAATCAACTGTGCATTTGTTGCCTATCTGTCGTTTAATGAGAATAATTATGTGTGTATTTCTGTTTATTTATTGTCACTACCTTAGCACATGCCCATAAGAGAGAGTCGCCCCCTAGAAGACGGTTAGTTGTTACTGGGCATAGTACAAGGATACACGACAAAACTACTGTGAGATCCACATGGTTCTTTAAAGCACTGTCTCACAGGAACACGATTTAACTCCTCATTCGAAAGACAATTAGTTTTGTTAGTGCGTCAGCCCGGGAATTGAATCTACGGGGACAAACTTCAATGGATTTGAAGTCTCGTGCTCTACCAACTGAGATCAGGATAATTAATCTGGCTTGTTGATTAAAACACCATCTTTTATTGATGTGGGCTAGAGTTAAACTTATAGCTCTTTAATGGAAGACTGCATGAATTTGATTTCTTTTTGCATAGATTACTACAGACCATCCTTAGCACAGCACTGTTTTATAAAGTCTATACAAGCAGAACAAAATGTAAGTAAAGATCCTCTGACAAATGTTGCGTAAATATTGCTAATATATAGAGGATATTGAATGAGTGGTCATGGAATACTTAACGAGTCATCTGTGTACACATAAAAACGAGGCTGTTTAATAAATTCTGTATTTTATATTATGAGCACAAATTTTTATTCTATTTAATTCTATCTAATTTGTATGACCCGAATTTTTGTGAAAAATCGTCAAAATTCTTGAAATTCAACATTTCAATTTTCCGCAAAACTTATAATGTATACATTATGACGTCATTTTTGCGGTTACAAAATAGCGTTGCTTTTTGCTCTGAGCTCATTTGCATTGTTATTCCACTAGTGTAATTACAGCAGTGTAATATCAAAAATATTCAACGGGGTTATTTCACTCCTGCAACGTAGGTCATATTATAATTGTATCTAAATAGATCTGAACTGTGTAAAACATGTTGAATTTGCTTGAAGAATCAAAGAAGCAATTGTAACTTATTTGGTGAATGCTTTGTCCTGTCTACCAAAAAATCTGAGAATCAATTAAACATGTTAACTTGACCTACAATGCGGGACTGAAATTACCCTGTTGAATATTTTTGATATAACACGGGTGTTATTACACTACTGAAAAGTCCAAGTAATGAATTAAACATGTTTATATAATATGACCTATGTCAGGGGAATGAATATATTTTCATTGTAAAAAGTGACGTCATAATGCATTTTATGACTTCAGTTCACAAATGGTATTATATTTTTTGCGGAAAGACTTGAATCAATGAATTTCTGTAATTCCCTGGATTTATCGCAAAAATTCAGGTCAAATAATGAATAGAATATTAAATTTGTGCTCATAGAATTACGAATTTATTAAATTCTTCATCTAAAACAGATAAAAACTTTGTGCAGCCTTGATTTTATCTGTATATAGATGACTTATTTAATGAATTTGATATTCAATTACCATTCATTCAATATCCTCCATGAATTAAATGACTATAGGAAGGTTACATTATTATTTTTGGTTCTGCCTAGATCATATGCAAAGAACAAAACAGGTTGCAATCTGTAAAAACAGTGAGTTATTCATTCTGGTAATTTCAGTTGTTTGTTTGTGAAATCTCCAAGCAAATAGTTCAATTATCCAGCTAAAAGATGATGATTTCTTAATTCAAAATTAGTGCCACTAGGTCTGATTATCGATAATATGGACATGAGGATAATCCTTTGTTTCAGTTAAAATCGATTTGCATTTTCATTGAATTATCAACAAAAGCTATATTTTCACAAGTGGCGGAGGCAGGTTGTTGATCACAAAATAAAATGTCAATTAATCTTACTTGAAAAACAAACCATAATACCATCTTTTAATGCATAAATGAGACAAAAATGTGAAAATTCTCTGACAAATTTTTATTAACTACATCATTTTGCAGGTGATTGCTACTCAACATTTAATGTGATGTCACTTCTTGGGCTCTGCTTAGATGACATCAGATAGGGTGAAATGAACAAAAGTGGTTTGGCAGGTAGTTTATCAAAATGGCAACCATTATTCCTTTATAAACCACTGAAAAGCATTAAAGAAGTATTTAGTGCGGTTCCTTATGTACGAAAAATGGCTCCCGTAGGATTTTTGTGCTGAAATGGATTTTTTAGTTTTAATTGATTGTTACTGGGTCAAGCAATCGCAAACTATGCAGGTCCAAATTTTCTAAGCCATTCCCCGATTTTATGGGCCCATTTTCCTAAAATAGGGCTAATGAGATGAGTAATTTTTTCCTAGAATGACTTCTGTGGTTTAGCTGTGTATTTAGCGTGGATTGGGTTAAAAAATACAAAAATCTATGTTTTAAAGCTTATTTCACCCTTTTATGGGCTATCACAGAGCCCAAAATAGCAAATTTGGTGTTTTTATATTAGTGGGATAAGAGAAAACACCTTGTTCGTTTTGAGTTGATTTCTTAAGCCCTGTTTGGTATTAAGTATGGGTTGGCGTTGAAATACTTGCATGTCCATGTTCTTAATGGTAATTTTAGAATTTGTGTCATCTCTCATTATAGCCCTTATGAGCTGATTGGGGTGTTTTCCTTAAATAAGATTCACAAAAAATGACATACAGTTGACTTTTCTTTTCAAAGTATGTCCAATACCTAGTGTTGGTTTGCGTTGATGTAAAATATTTTTCAAATTTTAACTTCTTATATGCTATTTGATTGGCTTTGAAATGAGCCCATATGAACAGGTTTAGGAGTTTTCCAAACTCGTGATCTTTTGGAAAAAAAAAATTGCCCTCTTTAGGATGCTTACTTGTACCACAAATGATACAAACGTATATGAATCAAATTTTTAAAACCCATACAGTTCAAACCTAGTGAAAATGACATAGTGAATTATTGTGGAATTATATCGAAATAAAATTGAATGAGTGGGAGGAGCGTGTTTTGAATGACTTTTAAGGGAGGTAATATGAAATCGCTAATTGCTTTCAAAATATTAATTACCTCCCTTGAAATGTTTTGAGAATGAATGAATGGAGCGCCGAGTGAATGATTTAGAATGATTTTGATAGGAATATATTTCTTTTTCACGATGTTCTTAATTGTATGCGGTGCTTTGGCGCTAAATGAAACCCAGAGAAGGGGGTTTTGTGTGTTTGGGTGGCTTTTTTTCATACTGCAAATATACGACAGATTAAAATAATGAATGACATATATAATGAATGACATATTTCTTAGAATATGTTTGTTTTCAATGTTGCTCGCTTGTACCACAAATGGTATCAATGATCTCTTTGGGTCGTAAATATTCCGTTAAAATTTTCTAATCAATTACCTCACTTTTAATGGATTATTTGGACCCTCAATAAGCCCATATGAATCAACATGGTTACATTGCCAACAATTTGGTTCAAGTAAAAATTTCTGAAGAATGGCATTTCTGAAGCCTTATGAGTTAATGGGTGCGGGTCTCAGTAAAACATATGTGAGTTGAATTTCAAAGCCCATACCTCTTTCATTGGCACTTAATGAAGCCCATAAGAGCATTACTCGGCATTCTGTAAATATACGACGGGATATGTTTTTATTCAATGTTGTATTTTTGCATATATAACATACATAAGTTCCCCCGAATAAAAAGCATGTCATCTTATTTTTGCTAGTTTGTCCACTTAACACTGTTTCAAATTGTTTTTTACTGCCCTTTAACGTCTCGAGTAAGCTCTATATAATGCATAGTTCGCTTATGCATATTAATTTAGAACTTTATCAAACAACAAATTCATCTATTAAGATTTGGGTAAGGGTTATAGATATGTGCATCAGCTCTCTTCCTTTGAAATTTCTATCAAAAGTCACACAATTGCTATTGATACAAGGTCTACACTAACAGATTATTGAATCCTTACGGATTTCCATAGTTATAAGCATTCTCAAGCATGCATTTGCAGGCAAAACGCCCTCATCAGTTAACTACATGTCCCTACTCACAGACACTCTTATGGAAATGTCTATTAGTATATATCTCATCTGTTCTAATAAAATTTGCTGCATTTGTTCTAAAACAAATAGCGAATCTTCTTAAAAATCAAGTAAAAGAGGTGATACTTAGACACATGCATATGGTTTGCAACGCATATTACAGACAAATTCTTGTAACATATATTGTAATGTCTATCTTTTTTCTATTTTGTTACTTTTTCATAGAAATCAGTTACCGAAAATTCATGTAATTTACAACAACTTTATCATTGCAACTCGTTCTGACATGTTATAATCTCTGAAGAGGTGCATTTATGTCTATAAAAGAAACTTCATGGACGAGACCAAATCATAGGAATCCGTCATTTTAATGAAATGTACACTATTGGATGTTGGTTAAATTACATCGACTTTTAATGGTTTAGGACAGTATAGGATTCTAGTATAATGAACAGGCACAATTTCCATCAAAATAACAGTAATATGTGTACATGTAATCTTGCAGATTTGACTTAAATCTTGCTGCCTGGGGAAATGATTGGTAAAGAACATCATAGGGCATGGCCATCCGATTCTTGTTAGCTCACCTGAGCACGAAGTGCTCAAGGTGAGCTATTGGGATCGCAGAATGTCCGTCGTCAGTCGTGCGTCGTCCGTCGTGCGTTGTCCGTCATGCGTCGTGCGTCGTCCACAATTTCTTTAAACATCTTCTCCTCCTAAACCAGTTGGCCAATCTTGATGAAACTTGGCAGGGATGTTCCTTGGGTCAAGCTCTACCAAAGTTGTTCAAATAAATGAAATCCACCCTTAACTTTCCCTTTACTCTTAACAAAAAGGATGAAAATATGAAAATTTTCAAAAATCTTCTTCTCTGAAACCAGAAGGCAGACAGCTTTCATATTTGGTATGTAGCATCATCTAGTGGACCTCTACCAAGTTTGTTCATATCAAGACCCTAGGGTCATATTTGGGCTTTGCCCGGGCCCAACCCTTTTTACACAGAATCAAAGAGCGAAAATCTTTTAAAATCTTCTTCTCTGTAACCAGATGGCAGACAGCTTAAATATTTGGTGTGTAGCATCACCTAGTGGGCCTCTACCAAGTTTGTTCATAACAAGACCCTTGGGTCATATTTGGGCTTTGCATGGGTGCATCCCTTTATCTCTTATGAGCATGAAGGGTAAAAAATGAAAAGGGTGAAAATATGAAAATTTTCAAAAATCTTCTTCTCTGAAACCAGAAGGCAGACAGCTTTCATATTTGGTATGTAGCATCATCTAGTGGACCTCTACCAAGTTTGTTCATATCAAGACCCTAGGGTCATATTTGGGCTCCACCCGGGTGCAACCCTTTTTACATAGAATCAAAGAGCGAAAATCTTTTAAAATCTTCTTTAATCGATACCAGAGGGCACACTGCTTTCATTTTTGGTATGTAGTATCATCTTGTGGGACCTTACCAAGTTTGTTCATATTAAGACCCCGGGGTCACAATTGGGGTCCACCCAGGTGCATCCCTTTTTACATGGAATCAAAGAGCAAAAAGGCATATCTGTCTTACTCTTCGCTGAAAACGTTCCATGGTATTGATCTTAGGCAATTATCTTCTTTTTGACATCTGCCTATCTAATTAATGTGATGTCCCAGGGGTCATAGAGACTCAGGTGAGCGATCTAGGACCATCTTGGTCCTCTTGTTTTAATTTTGCAACCTACCTAATGCAAACAAAAGCCCTTGGAAAAATGTCCATATTCAATGGATACGTGTAGGTATTAAGGGCTTTTAAATAAAGTGTATTGGTTGAAAATTAATATGGAATAACCATTAGATTAGATATGAAGGGACATTGTTATTGCTGCTTCAAGAGCAAAACTCCTGCAGTTGACTGTTCCGCTAACAGCTATGCCTGTTCAAATCTAAAGAAACGGACTTTGACCAACTAGTTTCCATTGGTCATACAAGCGAAGAGGTAAATGCTTCTTAGAAATCACCAATGCTAAGTATGTTGTTTTGGTTTGGAAGACGTGTGAAACTTTGATTTATTAATGAAACTTTTAAGTCATGAAGACAGCTTCTGTGAACATCGAAAATTATTATCATCCCTTGCACTGAGTCTCTTGACTACTTCAGTACGAAACAACATAGAACAAATAAACATCCGGTTCATAGATTCGGAAATGTGTGCATTTTTCAATGTTTAAGAAATACATTGGTATGGCACTAACAACAACTCATTTCAAAAAAATTGTAGCTTGAATGTTCGAATCGGCAAGGTCAGTGATGAACCAGTCTTTTTATATCCGTTCTATAAATTACCAAATTGTTAATTTTTATGCATAATGTTTCAATTTTCGCATGTTTCGATATGATGTTTCCCAAGTGACAAATACTTCAACATTGACCTTTGAAACAATGGGACAAACAGGCAGAATTGTATGTGTAAGTAGTTGACTCAAAATTTAAGAATAATCTTTGAGGCATTAGTAGTTGCTTTATTTTTTCAAAATGGAATTCTGCTTCATTCAGCAATGTCTTTTCTTTTTTTCGCCTTTCAAGATCTAATCGTTTTTATTGTAGAGTTTTTTACTCGATAAAGTCATAATTTCCGATTTATTAATAAAAAATCAAAAATGCTTTTCCCAATCTGTGAAAGAGCAGCTTTAATATAGCAAGTTAGATACATGGGACCGAGGTTACATATTTTAGGTATTTTCTACTACAATGATTTTAGTCTTGTGTAAGAAAGCTTCAAACTATAGAGTAGTTCATTAATATATTTGGAGGATATTCAAACCAGCACACATGGGCTTCAACAAGCGCCAATAATCGTGTGGGCTTTGGATATTTGATTCATACTTTTTTCTAATTCTACCCCCATCATAACCCTACTTAATTTAATGAGGCTCGAGAAGTGTTTAAGACAAGAAATTGATTTTCCTCCACCCATTATTAGGCAAAGTATTAAGAGAATTTCGAGCGACATTTTGTTTTAACTAATTAAGAATCATTTACAGCAATTTTGGTACCAGTGAACACTATAAGAAGTGTTGTTGTTCTTAAAACCGGCTATGGGATCCTTTGCAAGCGGATCAAAAGGAATATTAGACTTTAAATAGGGTCTTATTGTTTATTAAACCAAAGCTATCTTAAATACAATAACGTGCTGAAAGTAATTGCAGAACGGTTCAACCGTAATGAAAATTACCTTTTTTTGTGACCCTTATTCTAAAAAGCACCCAAATCAGTTCACATGGGCTATTACGCTGGAGAGCCCATTAAATAATGAAATGATCATAGAGAACATGGACCTGCAAGTATTTCAATGCCATCCAACATTTTATACCAAACAGAGCTTAAGAAATCATCTCTAAACAAAAATAAAATTCCTTAACCCATTTATAGGAAACAGCGAAAAATGTTATTTTGGGCTCTTCAAGTGCAAAAATAGTGGAAAAGCCTTTGAAATATGGGTTACTGTATTTTCTAAAATGTTCTAACACTAAATATATTGTTAAACAAAAGAAAAATTTAAGAAGAAAAACAAAACGCCTTTCCTGAACCTAGTATTAGGAAAATATACATTATGCCCATATGGGCTCCGTTGAGAGCCCATAAAATTGGGGAACAGACCTGAAAAATTTGGACCTGCATAGTTTACGATTGCTTGACCCCTAAACAATCAGTTAAACCCAAAAAAGCAATTTCAGCACAAAAGTCCTACGGGATTACATAAGGCACCGCACTAATTGGTCTTTTTTTCCTGTTTTCAGAATGTAGTTGCTTGGACAAACTTGGCATCTCTCTATCTTAAACATGAGAATGTTAAGGTAGGTTCAATTTATATCTATCAAATAATATTTTAATGCTCCAAAAATAAAATATTAGGGGTTTGATATTTTCAAGTGTCAACCTGCCCATGGGTCACTCTATCTATGTGCAAAATTTAGCCAAAAGACTTACCATTTGTTAAGCCTTTTTAAGTGTCTTAATCACCTTTCAACTCTTGGATTTGACAGGATTTGTAAACAAGTTTTGATAACATGAATACACTTTTAGACTAGAAGATCTATATTTCCAGAGATGATGTCTAAATAATGCTCTACCCATTTAATCAGAGTTAAATTTTCCAAACATATCTCAAAAATATATCATGATCCATTTGACAAGTTTTTCCTTTGCCATACTTTTCAGTTAGCCCATGAAGCATTCAAGATAGCACAAAGACTGGAACCCTCCTATGTGTCCTGCTGGATAGGTCAGGCTATCATTGCCGAAATTGTTGGTCATGAGGATGCTATGGACTTGTTTAGACACACAACTGATTTAGGCAACCATGTGAGTATATTTAGAGCTGAATTAAAGACCATTATGTATGCATGCACCATATAGTAGAAAGTCTAAATATTAAAGCTGAAATTGATTGTCATGAAGATGTCATGGGCCTGTTAAGTCACACAACCAATCATGGAAACCATGTGAGCTGGGCTTTTGATTATAAAGTTAATCCTCTTTCAAACCCTATGTTGTGGTTACATATCAGAATTGGTGGGAGACAAATAATCAGAAACAATGAGTGCCACCATTGGGGATTGAACTCGGGACCTCTAGCTTGACAGTCTGATATATATGTGACCCATCACGCAAAAAGGAACTATTTAACGAGAGCTTACAAAAAAGCTGCATACTCAAAATTATTTTCATTGAGTAATAAAACCAACTTTTCAGCCAACAAGAATACACAAATCTTAATGTACATAACTTAACCCTTGTCATGCTGAATAAATTTTGTCTTAAAATTTTCATCAAAATCAAAGGGCAATAAGCACTGAAATTACAAACTTAAGGTCAATTTTTATTTGTATTATGATTCATATTTTTTCAATTATGCTTATATTGCATAATAGAGAAATAACATGAATTAATAATATATATATCATTCTAGATATAATTTTAAAGAGAGTGATTCAAGGAATTTAAATTCTTTTGTAATTATTTTGTATTTTAAAGTTTTAGTTTTGTTATAAATGAAAAATGTATTTGCAGTTTATCCTAAAATCTTATCAATAAGGTACATTTCCCCCTTTGGCAAAATATAAGATCTTACAACTTCTCTTTGTGTTCAAAACATTAGGTTGACAATCCTTTCTTTTAATTACTTATTTTACTGATTCAAATTGACATATTTGATGTTTGCTGCAATAAAATGCATTGATTTATATGATTTTCAATTGTCATCTTTGTGCCTGGAGAAATGAGGGTCAGTATAAAGCTGCGATGAAAACAGTGTAAAGCATCTTGGAAACTGCTTGAATAAACTGTTAACATCCAGATTTGACTCTCTTATCTTCAGGTAAGTTGGTTTTCATTACTTTTTCATGTTTAATTTTAAAATAATCTTAGAACATTGTGGAAAAGAAGTGTTGTTGAAAATTTGTGTAAAAACAATTGTTTTAATTTCCTTCATCATTAACTCATTTCGTGCCTGTCTGTTTGTCATTCTTTTTGAGTATTTTAATGAAATGTTGTTTGAATTCTTTATTGAAAAATATTTGTATTTGAATAATCATTGTAATTTTCATCAAGATCAAATATTTGAATTTCTGCAAATCTAAAGACAAGAAAACTTTGTAATTTTGGTACAGACTGGTGATTCACTGCCAAGTTGATATTTAGCTCTACCACAAATTAATTAACAAATTGTATAATTATGCTTGTTAAACTAATTTCCCCCTAGTTTATGCATATTGTAACTATCTTGCTGTTTGTTGTGCGTTGTTCCTGGATCTGTGGAGACTTAATTAAGTTCAAATAATTTGTTAATTCCCTTTACAGCTAAATGTTGTAAGGAATACTGGTCTCCTAGAGATTTAGGAATGATAGAGCACAAACAAACAGCAAAATAATATTTCTTGTCAAAATTAGTTAAAATTGTAGTTATATTTCATGATCTTGGAAACTGCTTGAATAAACTGTTAACATCCAGATTTGACTCTCTTATCTTCAGAACCTCTCCCATAAACCAACTATCCCAACGCCCCATATTGGAGCTTGCCGACTGGTTTGATCTGGTGGACAATTTTGTATTGTGTAACTTTCTTCCATTGGAAAAAGAGGTTCATAATATTTTGGTGGAGAATCGACGGTCCATGTCTGTACCTACAACACCATCAAGAACATCCTACGGCACCTACCTGAGACAGATTGGTGGGAGAGGAAGAAGTAGAGAGTCAACAATAACATCATCTGGAACTTTAGAACTCAAACCATTCCAAGCACAAAGTTTAATCTTAGCTATTCATACCTGACATCAAACCTTCAGACTTAGCCAACAGGACATATTAGTTGAACTTTTTCCGTGTGGTGCAATTTACTATTGAGCAACTTGTGTAAAGAGTTAAACAAATTGTGACGTGACAGAATTTGGCAACCACAAGAACAATTTTTTCTTGCTTTGAAAAGAGAGACCATTGTCAAAACCACTCATCTGTTTGCGTCTGCTCAACAAGCCAACACATAACTGACCAACACTGACAAGTTTACAGGAACTTTTTGCTAGCAGCAGACACCAGAAGAGTGCAGCCCTACCTTATCAGCAGGCAATATGCAGAACCAAAAGAACCTAATGAGAAGCTGCTGTGGTAAGACCTGTTTTGATTATTCAAAATGTAAGGCTAAGAATTATGCTTGTGCTCTCTGCAAAAAGACTGGTCATTTTGAGAAATACTGTCTAAAAACCTTAGAAATAATGACTAAATTTTGTTTTACCAGCTATAGGAACTTGCCCCTATTCACATGTCAGAGTCATTGAATGTTCCTAAACAAATAAGTGCTAGATGAATGATGAGAATCCTAATTCTACACTGGATTCTAAAACATGTGCTAATATTTATACACAGTTAACCAATTCTGACAAACAATTTTTTTTATTAGATTAAAGTGCTTTTTATTTCTACATTACAATATAACTAAACTTAAAAGCAATGCGCTTGGTTAAATGTTTTTTTTTCTTAAAAATAAAATAAATAAGCAACTTTCAAATTCTCTTGAGACTCTTAATTGAAACACACAAAAAGTTTAAACTTGTACACACCAATAACCGCATATTCTATGCAGATACTCAATTGGTCTTAATTAGAACCTTTATTTTTGAAGCTAATATAAAACTCTGGTTGTAGAATATTGGAAAGCTCATAAAAAGTTGTGTTGAAGGGGGAAAAGTAAAAGAACCAACTTTATCCCAAGATTTAATAGGTTTTGATAGGTTCCAGGGCTATTCCGGTCTTTGAACTTACTCAGTTGGTATCTACATGAACTTGTCACTGGCGCCATTAAATTTCAAAACTCCATTTTTTTTCAACATTGGTATAACGATGCCTGTGCAGCCTTATTACCAATATCTTTCTTTTTATTTTAAGATGAGTTATTGTTAGGTGCCACTGTCTGGGTTCTTTTTCTGTTAGTGGTCTTGTGTCCAACATCACTTTTTCAAGGGTATTCCTTCAAGGCACAACTATGTGTAGTTTTCCAAAACTTAATCTCAACTAACACTTGCCTGAGAATATTGGCTTCATACTTTTGAGAAACCAATGTGAGATCATGTAGAAATATCAATTATAGGATAAGTTAGATGATGAAAGTTAAATTGTAAATCATGTATTCACACAAATAATTTCTGTAAGACTTGAAACATACAACAGACTAAATAGAACACTTAAACTTATTTATTACATGATTGTGAACATCAACTTTAATGTACAGTCTTAAATACCACTCTTGTAGTGCTTTTAGTATTGAAGCTTTCAACTAGAAGGAAATCTACATCAAAAAACTTAGAAGTCACTATCCTTAAATAATGCCTTTTCATTCCTATTTTACAATTACCTCTGTGTTCATCTCACTACTGTTTTGAAATGCCTCTTGACATCTCAGAGCTGGAACTGTGTGGTCCTAGGTGCTCAAGTAAATTGAAACTCCAATGGCCTAACTTTTCTATCTCGAACCAAAGTAATGATCAAAAGATAAACATTCAATAAGAAGTTTCAATCAACTGGTATGCAGAAAGAAAACCGCATTAAGTCACATCCATTTTTTTTAACATTTATACAAAATAATGGTCATTTACTACCTTTAACTGCTTCTTAGCCTTACTAAGATTGATCCTAACAGTTCTTATCTATATGTGTACATGATTCTTCTGTTATTATTGTTGTTTTACATACATAGCCATTTTTCAGCAGATTTTTTTTTCTTACTTCCATCTGTTATTTTGTTCATCATCCTTGATGATGTACATCATGAAGCATTGTGTATCTTTTCTTGTACATGTATAAGGTATTGTTATTTTTTCATTTCAAGTCTTTACATGTATTATTAATCTTCTGTCTAAATTGAAACAGAGGTTTCATATAACTTTTCTCTATAATGGATATGTTATAGTACAGCTGTCTATCACAAAACCAATAAGGAGAAAACCATTCTTTAATTGGGAAAGGTCAGTCCCATTAAACTGTCCTAATTGGGAAAGGTCAGTCCCATTAAACTGTCCTAATTGGGAAAGGTCAGTCCCATTTAAACTGTCCTAGTTGGGAAAGGTCAGTCCCATTAAACTGTCCTAGTTGGGAAAGGTCAGTCCCATTTAAACTGTCCTAATTGGGAATTGTCAGTCCCATTAAACTGTCCTAATTGGGAAAGGTCAGTCCCATTTAAACTGTCCTAACAATGCTTGTGCATCAGTAAAATTGTAATACTGATATCACATTCATTGTATTAAATTAACTAGCTGTAAGTTCATTTTAAACTTAGAACTTCAGCTGCCCCATAGTGTGGACGCACACTTCATCAGGCATATGCCTATGATTTTTTCTTTGAATTTATAATATGTTGGTCATTCTCAGTTCTTCCTTTTGATTCATATTTTTCTAGCTTTGGGGTCCAAAGCTAAATGGACAAGAGAGGAATTATTATGATTCATATTTTTTCAATTATGCTTATATTGCATAATAGAGAAATAACATGAATTAATAATATATATATCATTCTAGATATAATTTTAAAGAGAGTGATTCAAGGAATTTAAATTCTTTTGTAATTATTTTGTATTTTAAAGTTTTAGTTTTGTTATAAATGAAAAATGTATTTGCAGTTTATCCTAAAATCTTATCAATAAGGTACATTTCCCCCTTTGGCAAAATATAAGATCTTACAACTTCTCTTTGTGTTCAAAACATTAGGTTGACAATCCTTTCTTTTAATTACTTATTTTACTGATTCAAATTGACATATTTGATGTTTGCTGCAATAAAATGCATTGATTTATATGATTTTCAATTGTCATCTTTGTGCCTGGAGAAATGAGGGTCAGTATAAAGCTGCGATGAAAACAGTGTAAAGCATCTTGGAAACTGCTTGAATAAACTGTTAACATCCAGATTTGACTCTCTTATCTTCAGGTAAGTTGGTTTTCATTACTTTTTCATGTTTAATTTTAAAATAATCTTAGAACATTGTGGAAAAGAAGTGTTGTTGAAAATTTGTGTAAAAACAATTGTTTTAATTTCCTTCATCATTAACTCATTTCGTGCCTGTCTGTTTGTCATTCTTTTTGAGTATTTTAATGAAATGTTGTTTGAATTCTTTATTGAAAAATATTTGTATTTGAATAATCATTGTAATTTTCATCAAGATCAAATATTTGAATTTCTGCAAATCTAAAGACAAGAAAACTTTGTAATTTTGGTACAGACTGGTGATTCACTGCCAAGTTGATATTTAGCTCTACCACAAATTAATTAACAAATTGTATAATTATGCTTGTTAAACTAATTTCCCCCTAGTTTATGCATATTGTAACTATCTTGCTGTTTGTTGTTCGTTGTTCCTGGATCTGTGGAGACTTAATTAAGTTCAAATAATTTGTTAATTCCCTTTACAGCTAAATGTTGTAAGGAATACTGGTCTCCTAGAGATTTAGGAATGATAGAGCACAAACAAACAGCAAAATAATATTTCTTGTCAAAATTAGTTAAAATTGTAGTTATATTTCATGATCTTGGAAACTGCTTGAATAAACTGTTAA
The DNA here is from genome assembly GCA_948146395.1 of Fragum whitleyi. NCBI lineage: Eukaryota > Metazoa > Mollusca > Bivalvia > Cardiida > Cardiidae > Fragum > Fragum whitleyi. Next base: position 60,492,786 of record OX411554.1, read on the forward strand.
CATCCAGATTTGACTCTCTTATCTTCAGAACCTCTCCCATAAACCAACTATCCCAACGCCCCATATTGGAGCTTGCCGACTGGTTTGATCTGGTGGACAATTTTGTATTGTGTAACTTTCTTCCATTGGAAAAAGAGGTTCATAATATTTGAAAAACTAGGTCTATTGACAATTCTGTCCTCTAAAGTGAAAAAACAGGTGGTGTAGACTATCATCAGACTGCACATATGTGCAGGCTGATGTTGGTCTATAGCTCCTGTCAAAGCAGGAATATCCCGGGTCCAGCATGACAATGGTTAAGTTAAATTATTGATATTTCGTTATTCTGTGTTTCAGTTAGAGGGAGCTCTGGGCTACAGTCACTGGGTGTGTACAATGCTTCAGAGTAAAGAGACACATGAATCTTATATCTACCAGTATGCCATAGAACAAATGGCTGCTGTACCTGCTTCAATTGATGCCTTGGCTAAATACACAGGTAATTGTTTTTGTCCAGCCTGCTTGAATTAAGGGAGACTTACCTTTCTCATATAGCTTAATCCCCTTCTCTTTCATAATGAACAGCCATTAGAGATATCCTTATCCTTATCTTAAACATGTGTAAGAACATGCTTCAAATGACATCATATGTTTTGCGACATTTTTGTCATCAGAGCTTTTCAAACATTTGGACTTAGGGCACAATCTGTTGTAAATTTCAGAAATAGAATCTTAAACTTGATTTTATTTGAGACAAGCTGATCCTTACCTCATCTTGAATAGAAAACTTATTTAGCTCGCAAAGGCTTGCTAAATAACATATGTTTTCTGGACTAGGTTAAGACCAGGGCCCGAGGTTATAAAACTTTTCTCAGGCTCAACTGGAAATTTTCTCAAATTTTCAATTTAAATAAATGCATGAAAAAAAAGATAATATTAAAATGTTGTTATTGATAACAACTTAATTATATTATCTTTTTTTGTGAAAACATTAAAATGAGTATTAAAACAGAATTTTGGCTTTAATCTCTAATTAAATTTGAGAAAATTTTGAATTGAGATTGAGAAAATTTTGAATTGAGAATGAGAAAAGTTTTATGAACTCTGATTGTCTCAAATAAAATCTCATGACAGATCATATATATCACTGTAAGTCAGTGACAAGTTGGTGTTTGTGCTTTGGTAAGTCTTTACTTCAGTCTGTTTAGGTTTCTCTTGACCATAACTCCTATAATTATGGATGAATTTCGGGTTACTTGGCACAATTGTTCTTAATTATGGAATGTTCACCATTTTAAAGACATTTTTTTAGAAAGGTTTGAGGAAAAGATTACAGATCAAGGTCAAATATTGAAATCATGCTTATTTGGACCACATTTTCTGAATTTATAGGGTGATTTCTTATATGCCCTGTTCATGTTTCACTCAAGGTGTTTTCTTTTTGGTCAAGTACTTTGATAAGCATGAATTACGAGGCATTGCTCTTGACTTTTTTAGCTCACCTTAGCACATCTTGCTCAAGGTGAGCTTTTGTGATCATTGAATGTCCGTCATGCGTTGTCTGTCGTCTTGTCGTCCGTCGTCCAGCGTCAACAATTTAAGTGTTTACACTCTAGAGACCACAAATATGATCCAATCTTCATAAAACTTGGTCAGAATGTTGGCCAGGTCACAAGGATGAATCCTATTGAAAATGGGAGGGATCTATGCCATATCACAGGAAAAAAACTTGGCCAGAATTTTTGTCAAGTCACAAGGATGAAGCCTATAGAAAATTGGAGGGATCCATACCAGATCACGGGAAAAGGGGCCTTAACGACAGTTTTATTTTTATGCTCTAGATGCCACAAATATAGCCCAATCTTCATGAAACTTGTTTAGAATGTTTGTCAGGTCACAAGGATGAAGCCTATTGAAAATGGGAAGGATCCATGCAATATCACGGGGAAAGGGGCCTTAAAGACAATTATTTTGTTTAACCTCTAGAGGCCACAAATATGGCCCAATCTTCATGTAACTCGGTCAGAATATTGGTCAAGTCACAAGGATGAACTCTTTAGAAAATGGAAAGGATCTATGCCATATCACAGGAAAAGGAGCCTTAATGATATTATTTTTTGTTATAATTCAAGAGGCCTCAATTTTGGCCAGAACTTCTTGAAACTTGGTTTGGTGTAAAATTAACTCCTAAATGAATATGCCTATATAAATGATGTGATGTCCAAGTGGTCAAAAAGACTCAGGTGAGCGATCAAGGACCATCATGGTCCTCTTGTATAAGGTTTAATCTCTTAACCCTTGTCATACTGAATAAATTTCGGCTAAAAAAAATTATCAAAACCAAAGGGCAAAAAGCACTGAAAGTACCAACTGTAGGTCAATTTTTATTTAAATAACTAAATTTATTGACAATTTTAGTTTGAAAGTGAGAAATAGGTGGTGTTGACTAACATCAGACTGCACATATGTGCAGGCTGATGTTTGTCTATAGCTCCTTCCATAGCAGGAATATTCCGGGTTCAGCATGACAAGGGTTAATTTCAAGTAAAATTACAAGGCATTGCTCTTGAACAATTTTTAGGTTTAATCTCTTATCTTCATGATCAGGTAAAATTAACTTTGATGAAACATGTATCTGAAAAGAAATCTTTTGAAACATGTATATTGATGTCTCAGTGCAAAAATAGTTGTAACCGTCCGTATGTATATAGGCAGTTTCAACTGTTTTGTACTGAGCCACCGATGTGCTTCATTGTACAACTGCATTTAGTATGATTATTTTGGACCATGGAATAATAAATGTATAAAACTTTCTTCACAGATCGAGTGAAGACAAATGCTGTTGCTTTCAATATGTATGGTCTTCTGCTTGAGAGACAGAAATTATTCAAAACTGCTGCAGAACAGTTTAAGTGGTATGATTATCTTAAAATTTTCACCAAATTCAATATTATATAAAACTATAGGATGTTTGGGCATATTGGGTTAAAATCTCCATCATTGTAATTTCAAGGACATGGAAATTTTCAAATAAGTGAATAAGTGAACCTCAGATTATAATTGAAGATCATCCATGCAAAATGTAATTTCAAATGCTTTGGAAAGTAAAGGATGCAGAAATGGTTGTAGGAAGAGTATCTTGTCTTTGAATTATACTTTTTAACCCCTGCATTGATAGATCAAGGGCACATTGTTTTTTGCCCTGTCTTTTTGTCCAAAAAATAACTTTAAACATAGGCCATAACTTTGAATGGTAAGTGATAGATCCTCCATATTTCACATGATGAATGCTTTGGTACACTACTTTTCTGTTTGAATCAAGGTCATTGGCAAAGGTCAAGGTCAGTTTTTTCAAGATCAAGTCTGTCAAAAATTGACTTCACATTGAATTAAGTATTTAGCCGTAAATTACAGAATTGAATTAAGGTATGCCGTTGAATACTGTAATGTCTCAAACTACTGTATCTGAAAAAAGAAAGACAGTTGCAGGGGCATTAGTGTTTCACAAACACTTCTTGTTAAAATTGTCACATCTAAGACCTATAAATAGAGATTAATTGAATTATTCATTCTTTATAAACTTTGTTTCAGTGCCATAGATTTATTAATTGATCATCAAAGTGAACTTCTGAAGGAAGTTAGGTGTAATTATGCCAGAGTTTTATGGTAAGGCCATAGTCATCTTAAATAACTTGGAATGGCAGCAGCCATGGCATGGCGAAGTTGGTACTACCACAGGTGTTGAATGTCCACGCCCAACTTGTCCAATACTGGCTTTTTAATTTGCAGACAGAAAAAATTTTCCTAGGCCACTTGTACATAGACAAGTTGATACCAAGGCTTATCTTGGAATGGTACTAAAAGGATCTAAGAGATAAATTATCCTAGTGTTTATATCAAAGGGAAGATTGCATTGTTTTATCATCTATTTATTCATATTATTCAATATAGGGTTACATTTTTGAGGGCGTAAAAATGTGCAGATACCTAAAAAATGGTTTAATGCCTGAAGGCCTGAAAAAAGACCATTATTGCATGAAAAGAAAGACTTTCATAATAATTCAAATGGAAATGGCAAAATAATTCACAGGAATGCTCTATAACTAGCTCCAAAAACAATAATGTGCCATAAAATTGTGTTGGGCATTGCACTGTCACTTTTGTTTATACCAACCTTAAGTTTGCTTGGTTGATTAATTATGTCACAAAAGTTTACACGGGATTAGGATCAAAGTCTTTATTTATGCTCTATATTGATATCAGACAAAAAAACTGAAAAGGTGTATAGGCCCAGACTTGGAATATTTAAGTGAAAAAGCCAGGCATTAACAGCACAAGAAATTACCTAGTAATCCATGATTTCTCCCTTTAACACTCGGATTTTGTCTGTTAACATATGCCTTTAACAGTCCGAAAATGTACATTTTAATGTAACAATGCTGGTTAACCCTTTGCTGTTTAATCCCTGCTTTTTATGTGCATGGGATTTAATGATTGAGAAAATATTGTGAATAAGAAGAAATTGCTTCTGACAAGCAATTTATTCTTTTTCCACACTATTTTCTACCATACTGAATGGTTATTTTTCAAATTAAATCCACTTTAAATTTTCATCTGCAAAACTTTTGAATTTGGACAGGTCCAAAATTTTGCAAAACAGGAAAGTGTTAATTGTAATTACTGGTAAAGGAAAAAGCATAGTTAATATTCAAACCTTTGAATTTGTTGCAGTGCTTGTGGAGACTATGAAGGTTCTAGTCGTATGTATGAGAACATTGATGTTGTTAACAGTTTTGTAGATCTGTGTCAGGGTGCACTCGCTTTCTACAAATGTGGAAAATTGGAACAGAGTTTTCAAGGTTAGTTATTCTTCTGCCTTTGGCTATAAACTATTTACTCTTTGACAGACAGTATAGAAGGAGGTCAGTCTATATATTAGTCTACACTGCCTGCCCTCTACTGAATTATTGTTGGGAAAACTTGAGCCAGACTGGGGTGGAATTTCCTAAGAGTGGAAATTTGAAATAATATCCAAATTTAGCAGGAAAAGGGTAAAGTGACAATTGTCAACTTCTCTATTTTTAATAAAAAAAAAGGGGGGGACATCAGGTGGTAGAGACTCAGGCCGGTCTGCACATATGTGTAGGCTGTTCTTTTTCTAAACCTCCAGGCAAAGTAGGAATAATCCAGGTTCAGGATGACAAGGGGTTTTGCCAATGAAGATAACCCAGTGATAATGGAGCTTAACACTTTCCTGTTTTACAAAATTTTGTACCTGTCCAAATTCAAAGGTTTTGCAGACGAAAATTTAAAGTGGATTTAATTTGAAAAATAACCATTCAGTAGGGTAGAAAATAGTGTGGAAAAAGAAGAAATTGCTTGTCAGAAGCAATTTCTTCTTTTTTTCACAATGTTTTCTCAATCATAAAATCACAGGCACGTAAAAAGCAGGGATTAAACAGCAAAGGGTTAAACAGAGGACCTTCAAATCAAGAGTTAGGTACCTTTACTACTTCATTTTAAGTTTGACTGTAACAAAACAAAAAAGCTTTTACAGACACTCTCAGCCACTTAATCCAGATGTTTTCACCTCCCTGAGTGAGGGGTAATAGTTTAAACCCAATTTAAGTTGCTGTCATACTGCAGTTGTAGCACATCTGAGTTTCCATTCCTGACAGCAGCACTCGTCCTTTCCAATTATTTGTCTTCCACCAATGGGTTGATAATTGTAGATGTATATGGGATATCAGTTTGAGGCTAGAAAAGGATATGATGGTAGTACTAGTGAAAGAAATACCAGGAATACATTTTTAGGTGCTCCATCTGCAACGATTCAACTGAAAGATTGTTGAATGCTGCATAAAACCCCATTCAAACAGAAAAACCTAGACCCAATTCTAAAGCTATCTGAACTTCGGTAACTGTTACACACATAAAAACACAACTGGCAATGGTGGATTGCGAACCACCCAACCTCCAGGTCACAGGCCAAGTCGGTCTAAAATTGTTATTTCATCATGAAACCCTATATTGTTGGTACTCATTGAAATTATCTTGACAAGATGGTTTCAATGAGAACCAACAATATCAGGTCTATGTTGCTATAAATGAAATACCTTGACCTAAAATCCCTTATACTCTTTTTACCTGTAGCTCTGTATACCACTAGGCTAGTTAGGCCTTTTTACGATTGGCCATTTAGGCAGAGCTATGCTTTGGCAGTATACAGTTGTTTAATGGTGTTTCATGTAACAGTGGAACTGATATTCTCAAGGTGGGAGGGATGATGTTCCAAACTGTTGCCCACTTAAGGAAGGCAGGGGGCAAAATTTCAGAATCTCATCCCTGACACCAAGGGGAATAGATTTTCACTGTTACACAAATCACCATATAATAACTGTAATACCTGACCAATTTTATGTAAAGATTTTTCTCATTCATTTTTATGTCTCAAAAAAATACATAGAGAGAAGAAAAGTAGATTCTTGGATAAAAGAAAATAATTGAGCAGGTCACTTGGCATGTTTATAACACATGAAATAAAATGATGTGATCTTCGTGAGTGGGCCACATGTTGCTACTTAGTACGCATGGATGAAATAGTTCATACCGTTACCAGGTCATGTGATATAAGTGCAAATAAACCACAAAACAATTCAAAATGATTAATTCACATTTATGTAGAAGAATAGGTAATAATGTAGTTTATTCTTTTTCCAGCCTACAACAGAGCAGTGGAGATGACATCATCAGAATTAGATAAGTCACATGTCCTTGCTGCAGTTGCCATGGTGATATATAAATTTGGAAACTCGGAGGAAGCCAAAACGAAATTGTTTGAAAGGTAAATCCTGATAAGAGCTCGAATGAGTACTTGAGTAGAGTACTTGGGTATAGGGTAAGGTAATGTTTCTACCTGTGTCCTGTATCATTACCTGTTACCTGACTTTTTTGAAAGCACAATGTTTAAAACAGTCCTCAATTTTTTTCTGAATTTGATTTCCAGGTGGTCCTATAGACTTCCATCAGATATTTTTGTGAAACCTGGCTACGTATTTGTGAGTCTGTGACTTCGATCACCTGTGTCCCTTAACCCTTTCCTGGTTTACAAAATTTTGGACCTGTCCAAATTCAAAGGTTTTGCACACGAAAATTTAAAGTGGATTTAATTTGAAAAATAACCATTCAGTAGGGTAGAAAATAGTGTGCAAAAAGAAGAAATTGCTTGTCAGAAGCAATTTCTTCTTTTTAGCTCACCTGAGCAGGAAGTGCTCATGTGAGCTATTGTGATCACCTTTCATCCGGCGTCCGTCCATCGGTCGTCGTCCGGCGTCCGTCAACAATTTCTTTAAACGACATCTCCTCCTAAACTACTGGGCCGATTTACACCAAATTTTACAGAAATGTTGCTTAGGTGGTCCCCTTCAAAAATAGCTAAAAGAATTGAAATCCATGAAAAACTCTGGTTGCTATGGCAACAAACAGTGAAATTTTAAGAAAATCTTTAAAATTCTTCTTCTTCTCAACTAGTAGTCCTACAGACTTAAAACTTGGCATGGATGATCAGTTCATAGACTTAAATTGAAATAGCTAAAATCATATCTTTTGGGCCACCAGGTGCGGAGCACCAGGGGGGAGGGGGTAGTACTTTGGGTAAATTTTGTAATCTTCAAGCTGCTTCTTCTTCGGAACCAGGAGCCCTACAGACTTGAAAATTGGCATGGATGATCAGTATATGGACCTTTATAAAAATAGCTAAAATCATGACTGTAGATTCACCAGGTGCGGAGCACCAGGGGGGAGAGGGTAATACTTTTGTGAAAATTTTGTAATCTTTAACCTTCTTCTTCTGATGAATCAGGAGCCTGACAGATTTGAATATTGGCATGGATGATCAGTAAATGGACCTTTATAAAAATAGCTAATATCATGACTGTAGATTCACCAGGTCTGGAGCACCATGGGGGAAGGGGTAGTACTTTTGTGAAAATTTTGTAACTTTAACCTTCATCTTCTAAAATAACCAGAAGCCCTTCAGACTCCAATATTGGCATGGATGATAAGCATATGGATCTTAAATATAATAGCTAAAAGCATGAATGTAGGGCCACCAGATGCAGAGCATTAGGGGGGAGGGGGTAGTACTTTGGATCCATTTTGAAATCTTTAACCTTATTCTTCTCCTGGATCAGGAACCCTACAGACTTGAAAATTGTAATGGGTGATCAATATATTGACATTAATAAAAATAGCTAAAATCATGACTGTAGGGTCACCAGGTGCTGAGTGTCTTGGGGAGGGGGTAGTACTTTGGATCATTTTTGAAATCTTTAAACTTCTAATGGACCAGGAGTCCTACAGACTTGAAAATTGGTATGAATGATCAGCATATGGACATCAATTGAATTAGCTAAAATCATGACTGTAGATTCACCAGGTGCAGAGCATCTTGGGGGAGGGGGAGTGCTTTGTTGAGAATTTTGAATCCCTACAGCCTTTATATTTGACATGGATTGATCAACTCATTAAAGAAAACTTTAAAAGTCTCAGACTCAGCCTGTATATCTGGCATTGATTAGCTGATCACAGACCTTTTATGAAAAAAGCTTAAATAAATAATGACCAGACGAGGAGCAGAGGGGGGGATTATTTCAAATGTTATCTGATTGAATAAGTGAAAATCTCTTTTTCTTTGGTTGCATGGACATACCTAGGTAATGAAGCTTTTTTCTCAGGTGAGCGACCCAGGGCCAACGGCCCTCTTGTTTCACAATGTTTTCTCAATCATAAAATCACAGGCACGTAAAAAGCAGGGATTAAACAGCAAAGGGTTAAAACTTTGTCAGACTTTGTATGTTCGTGCCTCCCTTTTAAATTGTCTGGATCCCCCTTTCTATTTAGTTGATAAATATATGGACAGTAATCATTTGGTACTCGAGTACCCTGGGATAATGAGATCTCGGGTACAAAAAATCTGCTCATCCCATCTCAAATCTTGATGTTTGAATATGCAAAGGAAATAATATGACTGTGTTTGAAATAAATGATTTTTTAAAACCCTTCAAAAAAGCTATCTGGTCTAAAAATCATAAAGCACATTGGATATTGCTAGAATGTAATATACAAGCCCATGGAGCTTTATATTTAGTATAATATTTATATAATTGTAAACTGTCTTGATCAAAATGACCCTTTCATCTAGTGGAAACAGTTAGGACCTTTGTTGTACTGTGTAGGCTGAGTAAGGTCTATACCTTTCAGATGTATCATGCCTCCACATCGATATATTGAGGGCATATTGTTTCACAAAGTGTCCATCACAACTTCACCTGCAAGCTAAAGTTTTCCAATGACTTCCAACACTTTTTAAGTTGCAACGTTCTGATTTAGCATAAAGTAACCTCTTAGCTATCAGTCTTTGAAGGTCACGATCGTATGACAAGTTCAAGGTCAAATATCACCGTCAGACTTTTAAACATTCCTTTTTTGGTGTCTGGGCTTTTGCTTACACTTCTGTCTGATGCTGGACTGATTATTCAACCTCAATGCTATATTTACCTACCAAATGGTTCCTCTATATTTGACTGGCTATAAACTTTCTGTTTTCAGTGCCCAGACAGAACAACCATCAGTACATGGTCTCAAAGCCCTTTGTTCTCTGGGTCTGCTTCAATCTGATGCAACACTAGCTGCTGCAGCCCTGCAAGAATTGTATAAACAACAAAATAACATGGAACCAGTACATAACCAGGATGTGGCTCTGTTATCAGTTCTCCTTGATAATTTACAGGTAAAATAATTAAGGGGATTGTCTGTGAGAAACTATTGTAAGTGTCACTGTCTATAGATATATATGCACTTATAAAAGCTTTGCTCTGACCCTGTGGTAAATTGTACTAAGATATGAATGAAAGCATTCAGTGATAATCCAAGTATGTGGTTGAAGCCCTGCAAGAACTGTATAAACAACAAGAAAACATGGAACCAGTACACAGGCAAGATGTCGCTCTGTTATCAGTTCTTCTAGATAACTTACAGGTAAAATGAATTGTAATTTTAGACTGGCCAAAACTGGAACAGGTTTTAGATGACAATGAAAGTGAGTGAAATATCAAAAGAAATATCCTACATGAGAGAAAATATTGTTGAAAAAAAAAGAGAAATTACATGTTACAAGCAATGATTAACTATCGTAAACCATTAGAAAAAGATTTTGGTATGTTTTTGACCACCATACTTTTTACATGCCACAAGAGTTTTATATTTTAGGGTACAGTTTTTGAGGGATTGAGAAGGATACAAAGACAACTGATGAAGAATCCACTAGACCCAGATTTGTGGCATGTTTTGTCCACCACACTTCTGAGATATTTCCCAGACAGAGGTTTGGCTTTAATAAACTCAACAAAGGCCTCTATGACATTAAAACAACAAATGGAACAGGTAAAATGTGTTGCATTTAAGAGATGAAGAGAGTATTTGTTTATTTCATGGAGGTATGAAACTAAAAACATAATTACACTTGATGAATATGCAAAGCGGAATCACAAATAAGTGCAATTAGGTTTGTAATTTAATACCTGCATGAAATCAGTTAATACTCTCTTCATATCTTATAATTTTACAATATGAAGCAGTAACATAAAGATTTCTCAGTAATAAGAAAGATTTTTAATGATACTACCTTATGCGGAAGCCTACAAAATAGCTGGGTACTGGAAATTGTTTTCATTGAGTATTGAAACAAATTTTGAAGCCAATCAGAATACGCATATTTTGACGAACAAAAATGAAATTAAATTATTTGTGAATGACACCCTTTGATATTCCTCTGTTGAAATTTTCTTTGTTCCTTACTTATTGAGGACTTGCCAGATTCAAATGAATTCCAAGAAATTGATCACCATTCTGAGTGACTCAAAATGAGTGTTAAGAATTAAGTGAATTGATTGCTGAGCAAGCAACTATGAATGAATTTCATTAGTATGAGCAGTTTATTATGTTCTTAGGGTAGCAGACCTGTAATAGTTCTGTAACATTTCAGAACTCATGATCTTTCATTGTGTTAACCAAAGTTCCCTAATGAAATCATTCAGAATCATTGGTTTACACTGCTGTTAAAAATCGTGACTTTTGAAGTGTTGTGGAACTATTACAGGTCAACTACCTTAACAGTGAGAGACTTAACCATTCTTATGCTGTTCACATCATATTGCTACTGTACACAACGCTTAAGCACACAGTATACAGTAATTTCATGGTGTTTTGTTTAAAAGTAAAAACTATTGCCCTAAGGTGGAGGGGATGATGTTATGAACTGTTGACTGATGCCAAAGGCAGAGGGCAACAGTTCATAATGACATAACTGACACCGAGGGCAATAATTTTTCACTGTTACATAAATATACATGAAATAACTGTTTGATAACCTAATCATTATTGTGTAAATTTGTTATATCATTTGATTTTTTTTAAAGTACATACATAGAAGAAACATTGATCCTTTGATAAATGTCTAAGAATGAGTCACTCTGCATGTTTATTACATGTGCAACAAAATGACGTCATTTTTTCAAGCAGGCAACAGTTTGGTTCTTAGTGGGCAGGGATGAAACAGTCAATACTGTTGACTTGTCATGTGACCAATATTGTATTAAACTATGAAACAGTACGAATGGTTGATATTCATTTATTTTGGAGATCAGGTAAAAATATAAATTAAGGTCAGCCTAGTCTTCTTGCTTTCTGGGTAATTATGGAAGAAAAAACTTGAACCAGACTGATTGAAATTTCACCAGATTAAGAAAATTGTTTTCTTTTAACAAAACCGTAATTCCATAGGATAAATATTCATGTATTATTATTGATTTCTTTTGCAGATGGGATATGACAGAATTAGTCTTGGACAGCTAAGTGCAGGTCTACATAGTGTGAAAGATACTAATAATAATGCTCTTAAAACTGCTCAGAGGGCTGTTCTGTTTAACCCAGGTAAATACTTCAATGTTGTTTTCCTTTATAACTAAATTTTTGCCTATGGTATTCAAAATTTATGACAACACTCGTCTGAAGGTTATGGACAAAGAAAGAATCTTATAAGGGGCACAACTCTTATGGACTTAATCTTGAAACTTTTCTGGTCTAAAAATAAAGGCTTAGATCAGGCTGCACATATGTGCAGCCTGATCTTTATCTCTACCTCAAGTCAAAGCTGAAATACTCCAAGTCCTTTTTATTGATAATGCCCTGTTAATCAGCAGCAAGTCTTAGTTCTACAATTCAATTTGTTTTGTTTGTTCAAACAGGAGCTTTTGAAAGTTGGTGCTGCCTAGCCACAGCTATACATGCCGAGGCCATTTTGACTTCTGAAGTTAACCGTCGACAGGCTTTATTGGCAGAGGAATTCCATATCTTAACATGGATACTTACTGCAGGTATCTCAACATTTAAATAACGAAGAGATTATTAGTTGATTTCATAGAGGTATGAAACAAAAACCTGATTACAGACTGTCTGTGTACAAATACCCAAAGCAAATTCATACATGACTGATTAGGTTCTAATTTTCATACCTTCATGAAATTAACAAATACTCTCTTCACATCTAATGTCATGGAGTATTGTCGATAATAAATCAAATTTCTTATAGGACTACTTTTTGCAGAAGCTTATGAAATAGTTGCGTATACAGAACTATTTTATTGAGAAATAGAACCCATTTTTCAGCGAATCAGAATGTATGAAGATTGGTGGAATCATCTAAAGTTATTCCAATTTGCTAATTAGTGTAGCACTTGATTTCAAACCTCCAAGAGTTTAGCTCAACTAGCTAGATTATGTCCCACTTCAAAGAAGAGGGGGTATATTGCTTTGCACTTATTGGTCAGTCAGTCTATTTGTCCAAAGACCTTTTTCAGGAGCATATCTCAAAAAGTATACATGCTAGAATCATTAAACTTTACAGGTGGAAAGATTTTATTTAGGAGAAGAGCAGTGCACAAGAACCATAACTCTACTCATATCATTTTGTGAGTTATTGCCCTTTATTGATTGACAAAGAATAGGCTATTGACATCTCATTTGTAATGAGTTTACCTTCCAACTGTTATGTCTTTACTTTGATTTTTATTAGCTCTGCTGTTTTCGGAGAAAACCTGAGGTATTGCTATAGCCTTCATGTTGTCGTCGTCTTGTGAAAACTTTGACATTTTGTGATATCTCTGGTTCTACTGAAAACATTTACTTGAAACTTGGCACACATGTTCACTATTAAAAGAGCAACCAATACTTTCAAGGGGGATAACTCTAGATGCATTTTGAACAAATTCTGTCCCTTTTTATGCCCCCCTATCGAGAGATTGGGGGCATATTGTTTTACTCATGTCCGTCTGTCTGTCTGTTCGCTGTCCGTCCGTCTGTCTGTCCGTCCATCTGTTCGAAAACTTAACCCGAAAACTTAACCTCTTCCTTTTCTCCAAAAGTATTTGACATACAAAGCTGTACACCAAAGTCAAGGTCATGTGACAAGGTCAAGGTCATCTGTCAAGGTCAAACTTTAAAAAAAAAAATGCTGTTTCGGGGGCAGTCGTGTTTCACAAACACATCTTGTTAGACTTAGATTTTTTTCCCTCCATCAAGCACTCAACAGCAGAGCGTAGGCACACGTAGGGGGTGCTCTTGTCTTGTCAATTGATTCAAATGGTAATTGTTATGGAAGAAAGACTTGGTACACCTGTTGAGGGTGCAACACAAGACTTGAGCAAGATCTAATAAAATATATGGGCACTTACCGGTCTTGCAGACATGTGCAACTGAACAGGCTGGCCAGAGTCTTTACCTTATGAAAGTTTACAATTATTGCAAATAGATAGCTCAGCGCAAAACAGTTGTAACATCCTACAAACATATGGCTCAGCGTGAAACAGTTCTAACTACCTATAAACATATAGGCAGTTACAATTGTTTTGCGCTGAGCCATCAAAATGTCATGCACAGGTTTAACTCATGCATTGCTTGTAGACCATTGTTCCTTCTTGTTTATTACAGAGAATCTATCATTGGGTCTAAAGATGTGGTGTCACAAACAAAGAACTATCTGTTCTGTGCATATGGAAAAGCATGCAGATTTATTAACATGCCTTGAACAGGTTGGAAATATTAAACATTTGTTTGTTGTTGTTGGGTTTTTTTTATAACTTTACATCTTACCTTTGAAGTACAGTGGATACATTAGTTTCATCATGTCTGTCTCTTCATCCATCTATCCGATTGTCCATCTGTTGACTTTCTGACTATTTGTCTCTCACCAATGGGTTGATAATCCTAAACCTTTGTGAGCTAGCAGCTAGGAAAGAGTGTAGTGGTTGTACTGGTGAGAGAGAACCAGGAATCCATTGTTAGGTGCTCCAGCCGCGGCGATATCACTGACAAAATGTTGAAAATGGCACAAAACTCCATTCAATCAATCAACCATCTCTAGACTGTATTTACATAGCCAGACTATAACTCAAGAACTAATGGACCTAGAATCAGAAAACTTTTTTATGTAAGTGTTGCCCATGACCTAAGGAAGTGCACTATACTTTTCTTGTCACGCAGGTCCAAGATTAAGGTCACATATGACACTTACTCGAGAACCATTTTCTCTAGAATCATGAAACTTTATACAACTGTTGATCCCCAAGAAAGGACCCTATTGTTTTAGAGTCAAAAAGGTGAAGGTCATAATTTACATTTGTCCCAAAAATATTTTGTTGACTCTAACTCAAAAATCAATGACCTTCTTGCACTGATAATACTTTTACACTGGTTTGGGTATTAGTTCACTTTTTGACAATTTTAGTTTATTAGTCCCCTACCGGTGTTCACACCGGAGGGGACTATAGGTTTGCCCTCCGTCTGTCCGTCCGTCTGTCCGTCCGTCTGTCCGTCCGTCCGTCTGTCCGCTCAAATCTTGATCCCGCGATAACTTAATAACTAAGCAAGCGTTTTTGATGAAAGTTGGTATATGACTAGATGGCAATGTGTAGATTATGCACATCATTTTATTTTTGTTTTTGGACTTAAATTGAGGTTGCTATGGTTACGGAAATAGTGAAAATATGGCCAAAAATGGGATCCTGCGATAAGATGATAACTAAGCAAGCTAGTTTGATGAGACTTGGTATATGACTATATGGCAATGTGTAGATTATGCACATCATTTTATTTTTGTTTTTAGACTAAAATTGTTGTTGCTATGGTTACGGAAATAGTGAAAATATGGCAAAAAATATTGGATCCTGCGATAAGTTAATAAGTAAGCAAGCTAATTTGATGAGACTTGGTATATGACTAGATGGCAATGTGTAGATTATGCACATCATTTTATCTTTGTTCTTTGACAAAAAGTGCGGTTGCTATGGTAACGGAAATAGTGAAAATATGGCAAAAAATGGATCCTGCAATAACTTAATAACTAAGCAAGCTAACTTGATGAAACCTGTTTTAAAATGTAAAAAAATTTATAAGCCATGTTAGTCAGGTTGGTGATGCAGCAGTATTAATCACCTCCAGTGAAAGTTCTCATTTCTTACCAACAAGACTGAAGAAAAACATCTTGGATCAGACAAGGTAACTGTTATTGATACTATTTCTTGCATCTGTCTATTGCTTCCATGAATTGTATAGTGGGCACAGCAGAGACAACAACTCATGTAAGTCTTGTTTAACCCTTTAACAAGACCTGGTTTTGACGTCCCTGATAGAATTGGCGTGGGAAAACATTGAGACAAACAAAGCCGGTAGGGGACTTATGCCCATGTCCAACATGGCTCTTGTTTAAGTTTGATTTAAACTAAAGGTCTTCAACACTCAATCTAGATATTTTCATGTCCCTGAAAAACAGCAGTTAATTACAAAACACTACAAACAAATTTTACAGCTGTATAGATTTGAATTACCTCAAATGTGTTTTATAATATGACTTACGTCGCCAGAGTGAAATAACCCTGTTAAATACATTTGATATTACACATGTTATTACACTACTGGAATATGTAAAGAAATGAGCTAAAAATGAAGAACAGTGCAATAATTTGCTAGGAAAATGACGTCATAATAGATCTCCACATGTCATTTCTCAAAAAGTGTTATATGTTCTGAGGAATAACATGAATTCATATATATTCTCGTTTTATCACCAAAATTTGGGTCATAATATAAAAAGATTATCAAATTTATGCTAATGAAATACACAATGTACCAGCTTTATTAAACTCGTCATCTAAAACAGTTAGAAACTCGGCACAACCTCGTTTTTATCAGTTCATAGATGACTCGTTTAATAAATTGGGTATTCAATGATCGCTCATTCAATATCCTCTATTTACCTTTTCCCCTTCACCCCTTACTTCGTGTGACCTTGGCCTTTGAACCTGTGATTTTAAGATTGCAAATGAGTGGTACATGTACTTGTCCATAGGAACTTCTGATGTTGAATATTTGTAAGGTATATTCAAGTTAATTTATGTTATTCTGCAAGACATTCATTATCTTTTTGAGAACAATATGGCTCATATGAGTAAAACCATTGCTTGTTTCTGTATGTTTACATGGACATATGCCACCATGTTTCATTTCAAATGAAGTCTTGCATGTGTTATTATGAAGATATTGATAAGCTGATCATTTAAAAAAAAATGGTCATTGGCTATGGTCAGAATGTATAGTGAAGGCTTACAGTGAAAATAAATGTTCTAGAATTTTTGGTGCCGAGTTAAGAAAGTGTACCTGTAAAAGTTCAACAACTTTTCAGAAGTAAGGAACATTAACTGTTAACCGAGGTTTACTAATGATTTTCATTAGGAAACCTTGGTCAACATTGTTAAAGTTTTACAGGTCCACAGCCTTAACTTTCTTTTATACAAAGACCTTGTGATTTTGAAGTAATGTATCAACTCTTGGGGTTTAAGTGCTATTAAAGTGATTCACATATATATATTCAGCTTTTAACAGAGTTTGGGTCAGAAAGAGAGGCTCAGCAATGGTTTGAAGTGTTTCAACATGTCATGAAAGATGATACTGACAGCCTTGGTAAAACTGTTCAAAATACAGACATTCTCTACTTTTGGCAGGTAAACAATTTATCTGGTATCATACAGAATTTGAATTTTGTTCGGAACAAGTTTTCTCTATGGAACATTGCAGCCAATTTTGCTAAAGTCTTTGCCCAAAACATTATTGTATTTCTCCTAATAATAACTCCTTGGAGAAATACATGGTCAGGGAGCTTTTATTCAGTATGCATTTTCTGATTTAAAAAAAAATACCATACACATTGAAATTGAAGCCTTTTATTCCCTGATCCATTTAACTTTAGGTGAATTTCCTCCAAACAATCATATAAATGATTGTTTAGAGAAAATTCATCATGAATTGGAGAAGGAGTCTCAAAAATTACTAAAATTAAGGCATTTGAATTTGGTTTTCATCATAAAAAATGTAGGGGTGCTTATATTTGGAAGGGTGCTGTTATTAGAGGAAATATGGTAAGTAAAAATCGAGTAGTATAGGTTAAGGTCAGATCTGCAGATCGGGTCAGTGTGCTGGCTGACCTTAGTCTATACTATCTCCACTGTGAACAATATGAGAAAGGTAAAATTATGTCTTGTCTGATGGCTTGCGATACTTACTGAACGGTCAAATACATATAGATTATATTTTCACATTTGTTTGAGGAATCACAAAAAGTCTTTTGCTAAGTGTTTGATTTTGTATCAAAACACTAATCATGCTGTATTAGATTACTTTCAGAACTGCATTAAATCAATTACCATTTATGGAAAGTTGTAACCCTAGTCAGCCTGCATGATTTGTGCAGTCTCGCTAGGGTCCGTAATTTTTTGGACTTCCCAGATGGTCTTTCTTTTCTCAGACAGATCACCAAATTAAATGCTTTCACTAATTTCCTACAGATTCTAATGGAGATGTATTTGATGAAAGGTTTAACCCAAGAAGCTGATACAGTTTACAACATGTATGTGTCAAGAATGGACAAGTAAGTTTTAATAAGCGTCCATTCTCAAAATAGGGATTGCTTCACTCTTTATGGTTAGTCTATCAGTTTGAATGTTATTTTTTTTAACCCTAATGAGTCTGTCTGGCTTTTTCAATAATAAATGATGATTACAATCTGCGCCAAGGAATTCATGTAACTCTGATTAGTATTTTAATTTATTTCTGTGGTATAAGTCCTGTCAATAAAAACAGTAAACTTGGCATTTAATGATATTGATATGAGTTAATGTGGTATATCTGTTGTCATCAAATTGATTTCATCATCACCAAGGACAAAACTACCATTATGCACATTACCCAAATGCGTAACAGAAATAAATCCTCTTTCCAAAAATATTGTTGGTGAATGATCATAGCATCAAAACTACAGCTTATTCAAGCTGTAGTTTTGATGTTTTGATTATTCACGAATGCTCAAATCATAGGAAAGGGGAGCGGACAGAAGACATACATCTTTTGTCACAGTCCACATATTGCCTTTATCCTTTATTTTCTATGGTGGTAGGGTTCTGAGCGCTTATTAATTTCAAAATCCTAGTTATGCTTATGGTCACCATCTACTATTTCTACAAGAAACCTTATTGAAAAAATGATATTGTGATATAACAGTAGATTTTATTGAGTCCTTAGGGCATCATTATATCATTGAAGAGTTTACTGTAAAATCTAAAAGCTTAAGACTATCGTGGAGGAGAAATTGAAATCTGTCCTTGCCAATAAGATTTGATATTTGAATATGAATAATCAGGAGCGACAATCAAAATGAAAAAACAGAACAATTAGCAAATGTGGATTACCTTGACCATAATGTCATCTTATATATTCCATATGATTTAAAAGGCTATAACTAATTTGCTCTCATAAAATCTTCCTTCTTTATTTCAGTTGTAAAGATTCTATAGCAATGTTGACACGGTTAACATATTCCTGGTATCAGAAAACAATAGTAAGTGCGTTTAAATGTACTTGCAAATTAAGCTAAAATTTTGGTTAGTGCTAAATGTCAAGAAAAGATAAGAAAAAACAGATAGAGTGTGTATTTTGGATTTAGATCAAATTATATTTGAATTATAATAGCACAAACATATGCTGTTGGTACTCATTGAAATTGTCGCATCAAGACTTGTCAAATGAGTACATGCAACATAGGGTTTATTTAGAAATAAATTTGAGACTGTCTTTACCCCCTCTTATCTGTACTTTTGGAAAAAAACATTTTCATTTACATGTGTTTCATCCAATAAGAACGCGCTAAATTTGGTACTGGACTTAAACTAAATGACATTACTTAGTCATGAGCCAAATAAATAACTTGTGTGTTTAAACTCACAATTACAATTATTATTTTCCTTGCAGTTGAGTAAAGATGTAGGAGACCATAGAAGGTTTGAAGATTTGTCAAAAAGAATCCTCGATAAAGATCCAGGCTGCCAAGCTGTCCTGATCATGCAGGGAATTCTTAATCTGAATAAAAATATGAGGTAAGAAAACTAGTCACTAATAGTTCTTATTATTACCTGATATCCTATGTTAATGAAGATTTACCATTTCAAAGTCTTTCATAATAATGTTAGCAAATCTTTCTGATAGACTTCATTATTTCAAGCTCTGCTATTTTCAGTGAAAACCTCAGGTATTGTGATCACCTTGGCTTCGTTTGCTTTGGTGTTGTTGTTGGTTTGGGTGTTGGCATGACAAACTATCACCTTTGTCATATCTCTGTTGTTATTGAAGATATCTTCATGAAACTTGGCACGTGGGTTCACCGTCACAAGCACTGTCCAGACTATAAAGGGGGGGGGGCGCAACCCTGGAAGCATTTTTGTTAGTTATGCCCCTTTTCAACATAGATTTTTCACAGTATTCAGCACCTGCAGCCAATTGTTGCACCTATAGGCAGTGCTCTTTTTATTTATTCTGTCATGCTTACCATCTTCTAAACAGGATCAATGCTACTTATGACATCAATTTGTTGCACATGTAATAAACATACAAAGCAATGCCCTGTTAGGGATTTTTCCTAAAAAAAATTTTTCCCTGTTTTGAAATATTTCAAATAAATAATATATAATTTTTATTAGGTAATAAAACATCTATTTCATGGTGATTTGGCCATCAGCAACAGTAAAGAATTGTTTTCACTGTTACATAAATGGTCATGAAATAAATCGTATACTGTAGTACCGATCTTTAGACACACACACCTGATACATGTAAGAGTGCAGATTTATCAAAATATCAATATTTTTTGCATTTCCAAATAGTCTTAGCCTTCAAAATTCATATCTGACTAAATTATGCCAAATCTTTCTTACATCATTTAGGCAATCCAGAAACAAGATGGAGGAGGTGTTAAGACAGGAAGTGTGTGGTCACATGACAGGAAGTAGGCCTTACAGTTTGTCTGTTGCTAGGAGAGCGCTCATTTACATTCTTAACAAGACTAAAAAGGATCAAGATATAATACAGGTTTGTATCGTCAGCCAGATTAGCCCTGTTGGTAGAGCATCAGACTTTAAAACTATCAAAGTTTGATCACGTGGGTAAGATTCCAGGGCTAGCACAATAACAAACTAATTGTCTTTGGCACAAGACATTAAACTGAGGTGCCATGAGACTGTGCTTACGCTGAGCACAATAAAGACCCTTGGTGGACCTCAGCAGAAGTTATCATTAGGGATTATTCCAAGTTGTAAGAACTTGTTTCCCAGTCGATGTGAAATAAATAGGTTTGAACCAAAGGAGAAGTGTTGTCATGTATTCTTGCACTATCTCCTGTAACAACTAACTGTCTTCTGGTTATATGCTAAGGTGGCGACGATAATTAAATAGAAATAAACAGGTTTGTATATTGATGTATATATTTCTGGGACAATTCTGACAGCCTTGCTCAAGTATTTACAATAATAACTAAGTAGATAGCAGGTAGTGTAGACTAAGATGAGACTGCATGTCTATGCAGGCTAATTATGGTCTGTATTGTTTAAATATTTAATTTTTGTGTACTGTAGAAATATGCAGTGGACAGCATGAAAAGAAATATCAATGATATTTTTATGGGGTTTTTTTATTCTTTATTATAGAAAAAGATCAAGAAAGAAATCTTGAAAAATCTCTCCTCTTAAACCATGAAGACCCAACATTTCTTTCAATATCTGTATGAAGAACTGGCTCATGGTTTTCTGCTGACTAAATTTCAAATATAATCCTCGAAAGAAGCCCTTTTTTATTCCCCACCATTTGGCAAAGGGGATGTAGTAATGGTCACCATCTATCATTCCGTCACTTATCTTGTCTGGAGCATATCTCCTAAAGTATGAAAGCTATTAACTTCAAACTATTTAGATAGATTGATCTCATAAAGGAGAAGTGCAGTGCACATGAACTACAACTCTTGCTTGCATAATTTATGAGTTACTCCCCTTTTGATAAGGCTCCAGTTTACTATCAAGTTTCGATAGAGGGGGACAGCCATGTCCGACATGGCTCTTGTTTTGTCAATTAAAAAAGGCTCGAGACATTTCCAATGAACTTTGGAGGTCAGGGCCCAAGGTTATAAAACGTTTCTCAGGCTCAAATGATAATTTTCTCAAATTTTAAATTTAAATAATTGTATGCGTATAAAAGATAATATCAATAAGTTGTTATTTATAACAACTTATTAATGTTATCTTTTATGTTAATACATTAAAATTAGTATTAACACAGAATTACGGCTTTAATCTAAAATTGAAATTTGAGAAAATTTTGAATTGAGAATGAGAAAAGTTTTATAACCTCAGGCCCAGGTAGTATGCGAAGAACTCCATCATTAATATCCTCTTTGTTTCAACTAAATTTCATCTTGGAGATTAAAAGATTCCAGGCAAAATGCTATGAAATACTCTATATATGGAGCTGTGATGAATAGAACGTTAGTAACTGAGATCTTGTTACTCGCTGGTACTCAAGTACCCGATGATTGATGTCCATATCTTTTTATCAGCTTAAAACAAAGGTGGATCCAGAATTTCTGTCAAGGGGAATCAAACATACAGATTCTGTATCCTGGGGCCTCTTTCAAGAAAGGTCCTACGATTGAAATTTGGTTGTATCGCAATCGTAGGATAAAAATTGGCTTTCAAGAAACTTTTTGGCTTTCAAGAAAGGCGTCGTATCGTGAAATCTACGATAAGATATACGACACCTTCAGACCAGTCGTAAATTTTACGATTTTGTCCCAAATGAACCTTAAATTTTCTCGGATTCCTTTCTAGCTCTCGAGGATTTTAGAACAATTATTTAGCTATGCACATGCCAAATTTCCCAGAAAAATATAGTGTAAGAAACGAGATATATTGAAAACAATTGATGCACCATCATTTCGATAATTGACTTTACTCTGCGATAATCGTATGATTGTCGCAGAATATTTACATAGTGGTAGTGAGTTGTTTATTTAAGGTAAGAATCGACCTTTTCATGATCATGACTGAAAATGTTTGTTTAACCCTTCCTAGTGACACAGAAAGTGGGATTTACCGAATCAATAGATTTTTTTACACATATATATATATAAATAACTTACTTTTTAGCTCGACTATTCGAAGAATAGGGGGGCTATTCTGGTCACCCGGGCATCGGCGTCAGCGTTGGCGTCGGCGTAATGCTTTGGTTAAGTTTTTACGTGCAAGTGTTTAAAAACTCTATTACTTTGAAACTTTGCACATGCTTCTGTGACCATTTACTAAAGCTATTGCTTGGAAACTTTGCACATGCTTCTGTGACCATAATATCAGCCTCTTGACAAAGATTCAATTGTATGGTATTGATTTTAGTGAATTTTTAATCCTTTTCGGTCTTAGAAATTCCTGGTTAAGTTTTTATGTGCAAATGTTGTATATCTGTAATATCTCTATTTCTACTAAAGCTATTGCTTGGAAACTATGCAGATGCTTCTGTGACCATAATTTAAGCCTTTTGACAAAGATTCAATGCTCTGATATTGAATTTCATCGAATTTTAACCCTTTTCAGACTTAGAAATTCCTGGTTAAGTTTTTACGTGCAAATGTTGTATATCAGTTATATCTCTATTTCTACCTAGGCTTTTGCTTGGAATCTATACACATGCTTCTATTACCATTATATCAGTTTCTAGACAAAGATAAATTATTCTCATATTGAATTTCATTGAATTTAAACCTATTTCAGACCTAGAAATTCTTGGTTAAGTTTTTACGTGCAAATGTTGTACATCAGTTATATCTCTTATTGTAGTTAAGCTATTGCTTGGAAACTTTGCACATGCTTCTATGATCATAATATCAGCCTCTTGACAAAGATTCAATAATATGGTATTGAATTTAGTGGAATTTTAACCCTTTTCGGACTTAAAAATCTTGGTTAAGTTTCTACGTGCAAATGTTGTTTATGTGTAATATTTCTGTTTCTATAAAAGCTATTGCTTTGAAACTTTACACATGCTTCTGTGACCATAATATCAGCATCTAGACAAAGATTCATTACCCTGATATTGAATTTAGTGGATTTTTAACCCTTTTTGGACTTAGAAATCTTGGTTAAGTTTTTACGTGCAACTGATGTACATCTGTAATATCTGTATCTACTAAAGCTGTTGCTTGGAAACTTTATACATGCTTCTTTGACCATAATATTAGCCCACAGAAAAAGATTAATTATTCTGATATTTAATTTAGTGGAATTTTAACCCTTTTTGGCCTTAAAAATCTTGGTTATGTTATTATGTGCAACTGGTTTATGTTAGTTGTATTTCTGTTCCTACTGAAGATATTTCTTTTAAACTTTGCACAGGCTTCTGTGACCAAAATATCAGCCTCTAGACAAAGATTCTTTTCTCTTGACTTAAATTTTATTGAATTTCCAATGTCGATATTGATTTGCTGTTACTATCCAGCACTAGGAATAGTCGAGCTTCGCTGTCCTCCGACAGCTCTTGTTTGAAAACATATAACTCTCACATTATACAATATGGATTCCTGTGTTTTATGCTTCAAGAACTACATTAATTAAAAGGAAAACTCCACAACCTATATTCAAAACCATACATTTCTTGATGGATAGGAGGATTTCTTATTAACAACAACATCAACAACAAAACCGCTGCACTCGATTTTTTTCTCTCTCTTTTCGTAAAATATGAACTGAGCAAATAATCAAGCAAAACCAATAATTGAACGGCGATACTAAGCCAGATGCAACATATCTAAGCTACATATAACTGTTGTAGTTACACGGATACAACAACAAGCACTGTACTACTCCTATGAAAGCACGTGCAAAGCCGAGTAGGAATAATAAGATTTTTATGCATCTAAATAGCAGGGGTCAGATTCAAGTCAATAAAAATGCGCTATACTTACAATTTTGTTTTCTTATACGTGCATATACTTCACCAGAAAACAAACAGCCAAACAAACAACAATGATAATAAAATGAAATTATAATAAAGTCATACACTGAAAATTTGGTGGAGATAATCATTTACTAGAACAAGAGCATTTTACCATGCAGTCCAATGTTCGATTGCTCCAAATTCCGCGCGACAGCAGGTGTACTCCCATTGGAAATGGAATCGACAGTGTAGGCTAAATTAACAATGCAATTATGAGCACTTTTATTATTGTCTTGACATAGATATTTAGATATCGATGAGAAATGTGTAGTTTGACGAATTTAGTTTAAAAAAAAACGTTAAATATGCATTAATATACAAGTAAATGGCTTTTCTATGGTCAGTTCGCTGATTTACCCTGGTTTTGTAAAATGTGGACAATTTGCCCACTAACGCGGAAGTTTATATCATATGATCAGCACGTGCAGATGTGAAAGATCAACTTTACGATGATCTTATGAGGTCAAATAGTCTGCGATTTTCAAAGATATTTCTGTGAAAGCGGTTTACGACTGTCTTAAATATAACATAAATCGTACAATATTTTTCATGAAAGGGGCCCCTGGAGTCTAAAAACTATCTGAAGTAAGTCAGTAGAACTGTATGGAAATCAACTTCAGAAAATAAATGAAGACTGTTTTAAACTGTCTTCAATTATTTCCTGAATTTGATCTTCAAAGGTACGTAGTGATTATACAATAGTCGGGTAACGGGCAATAACTATGGACCCAGTTAGGAACATCATTCTGACCGATGCTTGGGTACTCGAGTACTCATTCCAGCTTTACCTCTTTATGTTTTATACTTTCAGAAAATAGCAGAGGAAGCAGAGCAAGATGGGGATGAAGAGACATTATTATATTTACAACAAACTGGACTGTGAAATGTTAAACTGTTGCAAAGATCAAATACAAGTGTGAAGGATCAGGGCCCGAGGTTATAAAACTATTCTCATTCTCAACTCAAAATTTTCTAAAATTTGAATTTGATATTAAAGCCATAATACTGTTTTAATACTCATTTTAATGTATTAACATAAAATATAATATTAATTAGTTGTTATAAATAACAACTTATTAATATTATCTTTTATTTTCAAACATTTATTTGAATTTGAAATTTGAGAAAATTTTGAGTTGAGAATGAATAAAGTTTTATAACCTCGTGCCTAGATCTTATTTTCTCACAAAACTCCCCTAATCTTCTTTAAAGAACAGCTGTTGGATATATCTTTGTCTAACATATTCTAAATAATGTCATACGACATCATCTTACACACGTCAAAATATTTTGACATCTGGGTGTTGGAAAAATGAGTTTGAATTAACAAAACTGGTCTCCAAGTGAGAAAAAGAATCTGTTACTTGATTTTATTTGAGACCAGCTGATCTTAACCTTATCTAGAATAGAAAAAATATTTTAGGCTCGCCAAGACTCACTAAATAACATTTCTATCGCAGACTTGGTTAACTTCAGCTTGTCTCAGACCATATCTCATGACAGATCCTATATATCTTTTTAAACTATACTTAGCAATTAGAAAATTAAACGAGACTTACCTGGAAGTTGAAGTTTAATTGTAATTTTATAAGTTAAATAGTAATAAGGAGGGATTTAACTGAGATAGTGTTCCGGTTGCGCATGCGCATCAGTTTTTGAAGCTCTAACATTATATGTTAGAATGTAACATTTACATGTTACCATATACATTGAAATAGCATATCATGCAATTATCAGTATTATTATTTCCATTGAATTATTTTTCCTGTTGGGTGGGAGGGAGGCAGTTAAATCCCTCCTTATTACTATTTAACTTATAAAATTACAATTAAACTTCAACTTCCAGGTAAGTCTCGTTTAATTTTCTAATTTTATTACGTTTATTAGCAATAATACGGTATTTAACTGAGACTTCAAAGCTACAAAAATTATAAGAGAGAATAAAAAGCATACCCTGATTATGCTTGCAAGACAGCTGTAGCGAAGTTGTCTTCCTTTTGGACTGTTTTGTTGTAAAATTTCTGGAAAGTACCTGCATTTGACCAACCAGCAACTTGGAGTATTTCCTGTATTGGCACTGCTTTATCTGATGCCTTTGACGTAGCAGCGGCTCTCACACTGTGAGCCCCATACATTTTAATGTCAATTCCAGCTCTAGCCATAACTACTTTAATCCACCGAGAAATGGTACTGGCAGTTACTGGTGCATGAGGTTTTACATAACTTATTAACAATTTTGCGTGATTCTTTTCACGCAATGGTTTAGTTCTTCGTAGATATTCTTTAAGCACAAAATACACACATAATCGCCTGTCTGGCGGAAAAGCTTTAAATGATAAAACTGAAAAATCATGACCCGGTCTGCTCTGCTTGAGTAGTCCGTCAATTTGTAAAACATACTCTGATTTTAACTTCTGTATATGTACAATGGACAACTTGTTTAGTGTATCTACACGTGCTGCATTTGTAAGACCCATCAACATCACAAGCTTTAATGTCAAATCTTTTAAAGTTAACTGTTTTACAGGAGAAAGTTTTCGTAGATAATTGAGGACAATATTGACGTCCCATATTTTGGAATATCTCGGTCTCGGTGGTCTTAGGTTGAAGACTCCCTTCATAAAGCGAATTATCAATGGATGTGAGCCAGCTGGGTGTGATTCAATAGATATGCCGAGAGATGATAAGCTGGATCGTGCCAAGTTAAGTGTACTGTAACCATTGCCTGCATCATAAAGTTCAGTTAGGAATTCAATAATATCCTTCACACCGGGAGAAACTTCACTAATTTTCCGTTTACTGCAGAACAATAGCCATTTTGAAATATATGATTTATATTCGTGTCTAGTGGATGTTCTCCAGGATGATAGCAGAATGCTGGTAGCTTTTGGTGAAAATCCCTGATTTCGAAAGGATTTCCGGAAACTAAACACCCGATCATTACTATTTTCTGCCAAAGTGGGTGTACTTGATTTGTGTGGGGCATAGTTAGGAGATTCCTGTCCCTGCGCAGTATCCGCGGCTGATCTTTTAAAATTGATAATAGTACCGGGAACCAAGGCTGTGTTGGCCATAGAGGTACTATAATCAGTGCTTGTGCTTGGTCTTGTTGAATCTTGCATATGCAGCGACTGATCATACTGAAAGGAGGAAATATATAATTCAGTTCAAATTTTCCCCAATCCAAAGAGAACGCATCTATATAAGTGGCTTTAGGGTCTGGTCTAAAAGAGCAATATGGCTCTACTTTAAAATTCAACCTCGAGGCAAACAAATCGACAGTGGGTTTGGACCATACATTACATAGTCTATCAAATACATTGCTATCCAATTGCCATTCAAGTTTGTCATTGAAACTTCGTGATGGTGCATCCGCCTCATTTTTAGAACTAGGTATATGAGTTATAGTAATCCATGTCTTATGTTCCATGCACCATTGCCAAATTTGTTTACTAGCAAGATTACATTCAATCGATTTACATCCACCCATATTTTTTACATAGCAAATTGCTGTGGATGAGTCTGACAAAATTTTTACATGTGTACCTTGCAATTTTTCTTTCAATGCACAAATTGAGAAGAAAATAGCTTTAAGCTCTAAGACATTTATATGATGTAATCTTTCTATTGACGTCCATCGACCCCCAGAAATAATATCTTGACATTTAAAGCCCCAACCTGATTTGCTAGAATCAGTCTGAATTGTCAACTCTGGTGTACCTCTGTCTATGACCCGTACTTGGGACTGAACATTCTCAATCCACCAATTCAAATCAGACTTCATGC
This sequence comes from Fragum whitleyi, assembly GCA_948146395.1. NCBI lineage: Eukaryota > Metazoa > Mollusca > Bivalvia > Cardiida > Cardiidae > Fragum > Fragum whitleyi. Next base: position 60,521,022 of record OX411554.1, read on the forward strand.
TAGATGTTATTATCATTTTTGCATCATAGTTACCACAATTAAGCTTTAAAGAATGTATTTTAGCCATTTCTAGTTCTCTGTAGAATAATTTTCCATAATCAACAGCAGAGAAAGAAGCGACCATAAGTCCTATGATTTTGGCAACCTGTCGTATAGGCGCTTCCATAGCAATGAACAATTTTTTGCATTCACTAAGGATAAGCAATTTCTTTTCTTGTGGTAAGTATACTATCATTTTTTCTGAATCAATCACATTTCCAAGATATATGATAACTTTAGTGGGTTGAAGAACAGACTTATCCAAATTCAATATGAATCCCAGTTTAACCATTAAACTAACAGTATCGTAAAGATTGGTGTAACAGTTTTCTTTTGAAAGACTGCCTAACAAGCTGTCATCTATAAAACCTGTACTAATGTGACCCATATTTCTTAAGCTTGCATAAACTGGCTTCATTAATTTAGTGAACCAGAGGGGCCCATGGCTGATTCCGTTGGGGCAGCAGGTAAATTGAAATATTGTTTGTCTCCACACAAACCGAAGGTAAATTTGATCTTCTTCTGCAATTCGCACAGAGTAGTAAGCATGACGAATGTCAAGAGACGCCATAAACATGTCTTTTCTGACAAGTGAAATAGCATTTTCAAAAGTTTCCATTTTAAAATGTCGGTAAGGAATGTATGTATTAAGTTCTTTTAAGTTTAAAATTAATCTATAGTCTCCATTTTTCTTTTGTTTGAGAAAAATCGGTGAAATGAACTGATTTTCATGTGGTTTAACCTCAGTAATGACTTTTTGATCTAACAGTTTTGTTATTTCCTGATCAATAATGGAACTTTCGACAACATTGAATTGCCTTTGAGGTACATGAATTTGTTTTGGTTTTTCATTATTTATAAATTCAATGTGACAGTTTTTCACCATTTCCAATATAACTTTATCGGAAGTAATTTTTTCCCATTCAGAGACAAAATATTCCAATCTACCTGCTGAAAAGTTACCTAAAGTACTTACATCTTGTAAAAGTTTGTCTAGTTTTTCTGCAGGGGACGAACCCCTGGCCGTCTGTTGTAGTTTTTTGAGTCTGTGCTACGAAAGTTTGAATATGTAGCTGTTTGGCTGGGTCTAGATCTGATAAGACCCCTGAAACGACCACGATTCCATGGCCTAGGCCTGTAATTGCTTCGTTGTATTGATGATCCAGCCATTCTGTCTCTAATTTTGGCCGTGTCTTCAATCTCTCGTGCCGTCTTAGACACGTCATCCCCAAACAATTCAGTTGTAACAGGTAGTGTGTGGGTACAGAGATGAGCATATTCCTTCTTTAGTTCAGGACGCAATAAATCTCTCCTAAACATATTTGTTTGGTAGTTTGAGTGACCCATGAGACCCATAGCGTCATGACATCCATTTATTATATCCGACATGTTTATCTCAATGTCCAGGCCTTTTTCTGTTAGTGCTCTCTCAATCTGAGCAGCCATATTCATGGTTTTTGTCAAACAGACACCAGCTTTCACGATTGAGGTCGAGATGTTTTGTAGTTTTTTGTCATTAGTTCGGCTTTGTGCCGACATAACATCCCAAACTAATTTGTTCATTTTGGCCATCACTAGGCCTTCACAATTTGCCGGACGAGGACACACTTCATCTTTAATAGAGTGTTCGTATTTTTCTGGGTCCATGCCTTTCCTATAGACCTCTGTCACAGTTTCTGCCAAAAACTCATCCACATCAGCATCACATAATTCTGTGGCTTTAAATTTCTTGGATAAATCAGCAAATCTGCTGACATGTTCTGGCTCAGAACCTGAGTCATCCATCCTGGCTCGCTTAGGAGGAGATGGTTCTTCCTCATAACCATCAAATTCTTCATAATAATTGTTCGCCTGTTCCAGCGAGTCCATTCTGGCGACAAGCGCCGTCTGAGAAGCCTGGATGCTTTTAAGACATTCCAAGATGAGGTTATTATTCAAATCACCGGGCGGCGACGCCGCCGGTTTCAGAGGGATTTTATACGTTCCCGATTTCGTTGTTTTGTCCGAACTTTCGTCCGACTTTTTAGAATCGTCCGTCTTTTTTGCCGGCACTTTCACTTTTTTCTTTTCGTTGTCCGCCATTTTGAAATCTACAGCACCACGTGCTGGCAATCAAAGGCGATTTTCACACGAAAATCACAGCCTGAACTACGTACAGGCGCAAATACGTGCTCCCAAAAGACCGGTGTACACAAGTAATCACCGAAAAATGCAAATCACGTCTCAGCTACGCCGAGAATAGTAAAATTCGAACTACGTTCGAACAAGCACGTTTTCCAAAGCGCTAGCGGAAACACACTGATGCGCATGCGCAACCGGAACTCTATCTCAGTTAAATACCGTATTATTGCTAATAAACGTAATAAAATTGATTGATTAATTGGGGTTTAATGCTGCCTTTTTTAAAAGCTGCGATGATAAATTTTGCATATTATTTTCTGGCCAAAAATTTTAAGACAATGTTAAATTTATCCATCAAACTACACTAATAAGAAGCTATTCTATTTTTTTTCCAGAGAATTTTTGCGACAATATATGCAAAAAGGTTTTAACTTTACAAGACAATGGTCACAAACTGTTGAACTTTTTAAGTATGATGTGTGAACTTGAACAACAGCTTTAGCAAATCAATCGGTTATATAAACCCGTTGGTTGGCAAACATAAGATCGAAACTACAGCTTTCATTATATATCGAGTTAGTTTGTTTTGTTGAAAAATCCTTTTCACCTGTGAGGAAAACTTATTAAGTAGTCCTAAACATGCAAATTTTTCGAAGTGTATTTCCTTTCTCAGGTGGTAACAATATGCGAATTCAAATAAAGCCCGATTTAACTAAAACACAAACATTTCTAGCCACAAACTTTTCTAGGTTAACAGTAGTTCCTTGCCAGTAAGAAATTAAAACTCCCTACTTTTAGCTTGGACATTGTGATTTCACAAGTTGAGAGTTCCCTGAATGCCTTCCTAACAGAATTTAGTGTCAAATCCAAGATATGTAGGCAATGTTTGTCGGACTCTTAATGTTGTCCTGCTAAATCCCAAATATTCCTTCTTCAGCAGGATGTATGGACAAAGAACAGCCTGCACATATGTGCAGTCTGAACTTAGCCTTTACAACCTGTTTGTCACTTTCAAACAAGAATCGTCAATAGATTTGGTTCCTCCAATGAAGATTGACCAACATTTGGTGCTTTCATCCCTTTGATTTTGATGCAAACCAATATTTTTCAGCATGACAAAGGTTACAAGTAAAATTATCCAGGGAATCCAGACAAATGGCTAATTGTAAATAGTTCATTTCAAAGTTTCTCTCTTCATGATGCTGAGCTCTGCTAGGTCAGTGGCAATATATTGCGTCCTCAATCCTTGGGTTGTGGGTTCAAACCTGACTCGGCCAACTTTCATTTGATATTTGACAAAAGTCAATGTCATGTGAGTCATTTGTCTCCAACCAATAGGTGTAGGTGGGTCATCCAATAAAAAGTGAGACTTGTGCTATAATGCCTAACTAGTTCTTATATATCAGATTATTGTTTCTCTTTTGTCTAGTGTAACATCTCCTACAATGTTCGACAGATACCTACCTTCATATATTGTATGGAAACCTTGTTGCTAGGCAACAGGAAGATGCACCATATAACGAAACGGCCATGTTCACCTTTTGATGTTTCAATGTTTTCTAGTATCATATCCAAGTGGTAGACAATGGTTCTATAATTTTCAAAAGAAATGACATCAAATTTCATGATCAATTCCTTCCTTTTAGCTGACAATGTCGTTCTGAAAAATCGGAGGATATACAAATGCAATTCTACATTGATGTTATCTTAAGTTTTGATAAAAGACTTTGCTTTCAATGTATCTCTTGAAGATATTAGATGGCATCTTTAACAAAAAAATCTTGATCAAATTTTAAAATACAAATATTTTCTTTGAATAATGATGTCTTGGAGAAAGCAAGTTTTTTGCTAAAATTCAATTTTACCACTTATGAATAAAATAATCAGTAAAAATAAGATACAGTGAGAAAATTTTTTATCCCTGATTAATATCCTTTGCAAAACGCCGTTTCCATCTTCCTCAATTTTCTGAAATTAAACACTTAAGAGATGTAACATTTCTGTTATTTTGATATTCATCTGGCCATAGTTAACGTCATGACGCCCTTCTTAGTGACATCATCAACATGACATCATGGCAACATACTGGTTGATGAAAAAATAAATGCAGGAGTAAATAATGTAGATGCATGTAAAATTCGTTTTAATATCTTGATTAGTTTTCGAGATATAGAACTAGTCTATCTTTTTCTTGGATGACCCTCGTAATAGTAGTACTTTTGAGTGGTATGAGCGACCTGTGTGTAGCTCAGATGAAATGATGTGGTTCAGGCTGCACTAGTGTAAGAAACAACATCACCATAGTAAGATGCACCAGCTGCCTGGATATGACTGCACTAATTTTGAAAGTGACTTTTAACCAACAAATCTATCTTCAAGGCATACATATATCGATGGCTCAGTGGGAAAAAGTTGCAACTGCCCATTTGTTCATACGCAGTTACAAATGTTTCTCACTGAGCATGCACCCGTGCAAAGCCCAAATATGACCCAAGGGTCTTATGAACAAACTTGGTAGAGGCCCACTAGGTGTTGCTACACACCAAATATTTAAGCTGTCTGCCATCTGGTTACAGAGAAGAAGATTTTTAAAGATTTTCGCTCTTTGATTCTATGTAAAAAGGGTTGGGCCTGGGCAAAGCCCAAATATGACCCCAAGGTCTTGATATGAACAAACTTGGTAGAAGTCCACGAGATGATGCTACACACCAAATATGAAAGCTGTCTGCCTTCTGGTTTCAGAGAAGAAGACTTTTAAAGATTTTCATATTTTCACCCTTTTTGTTAAGGGTAAAGGGAAAGTTAAGGGTGGATTTCATTTATTTGAACAACTTTGGTAGAGCTTGACCTAAGGAACATCCCTGCCAAGTTTCATCGAGATTGGGCCACTGGTTTAGGAGGAGAAGATGTTTAAAGAAATTGTGGACGACTGACGACGGACATTCTACGATCCCAATAGCTCACCTTGAGCACTTCGTGCTCAGGTGAGCTAAAAACAATGCCCCTTAACAATGATCTTGACCTTATCATAAAACATGTGTACTTTGGCATCAGTGGATGTTTTATCATCATGACAACTATGAACATTATAACTTGAATAAGGTTGAAGTAATTTATGACGTTAAATTGTTTTTTTTCTGTTTTTCAGACAGACAGACTTACAACGGTTAAACAATATGCCCTTATGTTTCGAAGCAGTGATGCTTTTGAATATGAGCCTGTGTGTGACATTACCAACAATTTGACATCTGCTTGAAGTGGGAATATTAGCAGTGTGGACAGCCATCTACTGTAAATGCCATGTTATTTGATGGTGTACAAGTACTTTTAGACCTTATCTACCTACTAAACGCATGGCAAAGACTTTGGTCAGACTGTGCGGATACACAGGCTGGTCAGAGTATTTGCTATGTACCTATATGAAATTGTTGGAAATCTCACGCACAGGCTCATATTTCATTGCCTGCCAACATGACAAGAGTTCAGTACAAGACAATATCAAGTATCTATATACCTTGTATAGACACTTGATAAGTCTTGCACTGAACCCACAAATTATTTGTGATAGCTGACACAGATCCATGAAAAAAGCCACTGATGAAAATTCAATTGAGTACAAAATTGTCAAAAAGAAAAACAAAATTCTCATATTGTCATTTTATTTGACAATTACAAATACAAGACAAGTTCGAAGCTCGACAATAAATTTATTCATCGGCATCCTCTTCTTCTTCATCTTCATTATTGATCTGGAAGTATCGCAGTTCGTATGTGTCCTTCGTCGAGGCAACAACACGCAGCCAATCTCGAAGGTTGTTCTTCTTCAAGTATTTTTTTGTCAAGTACTTCAAATACCTGAAGACAAATGGTATAATCTAAAATCCATTATCAGATGAAATACATGCACTGTCAGTGATACAGATTTCACAACTTTCTATGCAGTAACACATGAATAAATTTCAAAGATGTAGATGTAAATGGTGTCTGTGAAAACCTCTAAACAAAATTAAGTCCACGGAAAGAGGGTTGAAGAGACAGACAGATGTACATGGTGATTCTAGTATGCCCCCCTCTACTTTGTAAGGAAATAGTCAGTGTGCATGAATTGGTTAGTTAGAAAGTGCTAAATGTGCAATTTTATAGGCCCGATCTTGGGTTTGATTGATTGAATGGAGTTTTACGCCGCTTTCAACATTTTTTCAGTTATATTGCGGCGGCTGGAGCACTTTACAATGGATCAAGGGTATTTCTCTCATCAGTACAACCATCACATCCTTTCCTAGCCTCCAGCTGCTATCTCACATATGTCTACGATTATCAACCCATTGGTGAGAGACAAATAGTCGGAAAGAATGAGTGCCGCCGTCAGGGATCGAACCCGGGACCTCTACATCGACAGTCCGATGCGCTACCACTTGCGCTATGTCGGCGGCTGCCCTATCTTGGGATTTCCAAAAGTGACATTGGGACTCTTTGAAATATTCTACCAAAACCTCTTCATGTGTCACTTTGATGATTTCATTACGGCATTAGATTTAGAAGGAAATTCCTAGTTTTCAGAATTACAAACTGTAAGCAATATCATATTTCGAAATTTGTACCACAATGATTGAACTATTTCACATTCTCAATTTTTCAATCATAGTTTACGAAGTCATACCCCTCTTGAATTTTGGACCCATCTGGAAACTGAATATTTTGATACAAGAAGCTGTTAAAACCTTACCTCTTTGAGAAGGGAATATCTGCATTCAAGGTCAGTTTGGACTTGTTCCTCTCCAAGGTCACGTTGTTGCCAAGGTTACCAGTCTTGTTTTCCACCTTGATTCTCTCCAGGAGGAATTTTTCCTGCATCAATTCCAAAACAGAAACAGGATAAGGAAGGGGGCCCTATCCTAGGCTAGGGAAGAGGGCCCTAACCTGAACTAGGGAAGGTAGCCCTAGTTTATATTTATAAAATTAATTCATGATCATGTTATAAAATGGTGGCTTTATAGGCTTTTCCTACAGAATAAGCAGATTTTGAAGCCCTGTAGAAAAATTGTTGTAATGTATTGTGGAAAACAAATAAATAGCTCGATGCAATTATTCTTCCATGAGAGACAATATTCTTTAATTTTTACCAACTTACATTTTGTACCTGTATCTTTTTTGAAATTGAATCTGTAAACAGTTTTGTCTTCTGGAGAATGTTTTCAGTTAATTTTGAAAATGAGGGTAGAGTTTATCAATTTTATCCATACCAGTAAAAATGAATTATTTGCTTGCTTAAATGGAGTTAAATGCGATTTTTAAAGAATTTTTCAGTCATAAAGACAAATTTTGGAGGCTCGGGCACCTACCAATAAGTCCCTGATTGTTTTTAAATAAACCAGGGTTTTAGTCCAACATAAATAAAGGATAAATCAACGGAATCATATGGGTCCTTTCTTAAATTTTGTGAGACACTGCTTTAGTTATAGACTAATGCTTTTAGGCTAAAATATTGTGTTTTGTAGATTTAGAGCTATTACCTGGTTATAGGTCAAGAAATTGATAGAAGTATATTAATGTTTGGGGCTTAACTTCAGGAAAGAATTGAAGACTGTGTAAAGCAGTCTTCAATTCTTTCGTGAAGTTGAGCGCCAGAGTCTATGGTATTTGCTTCACATAGTTTTGAGGGTCCTAGCTACTTATCTTTTTATCTCAGATACGCAAAACCTGCGTCCCTTAAAACCTCGAAATACTTTGATCGTAAGCCTAAAATACCCCCTGTATCTGTAACCCTACCCAAATACTTACAAAACTGGACATGTCCATGATCCCATCTTCCACAGGGTGTGTACAGTCCAGGATAAATGTGGTAATCACTTTCTTCTTCTTACCCTTACCCTTCGTCTTGGGCTTTGAGGGGTTCTTCATGGGTTTCTGAAATACCAGCAGCAGGGTTTAACACTATCTTCTGAGAGCAAGGAGTCCAGCAGACTCCACTATTATGAAATCAGGGAGTCCAAGGTAGAAGTAAGGAGTCCAAATTTTGTACTGATAAGAAATTAGCGTGGAAAAGAAGAAATTGTTTGTTACAAGCAATTTCTTCCATTCCCAAATAGTTGATCACCAATTAGACAGATAATAAGATTTTCTTTCAAAATTATTCATAATTGCTGGCAAATTGTTTTCCTCAAAACTATTGAACAGATTTTAAATTTTGATAGATATGGTCAAGGAGACCATTGGACTATTATCTTGCAATACAAAGGAGCCCTGCCTGGAAAATAAAGAGTCTAGGAGTATGCCGTTACCAATATGGGGTCCCCATGACTTACCATTATGGGGTCCTTATGACTCAATAGTTAAGCTCATGAGGGTCCATGCTAAATGCTTATTTATCAAAGATACATACATGTTCATGTATCAAACAATTATTTCCCATTGATCAAGATTACTTATTTAATTTTTCAAAAGTAAATATTTTTTTATTGACAATGTTTTTCTTGCATAATGAAAATATAAATAAGTGTAATCAAATGTTCGTTTAAAAAGATTTGTAAAATCAATGGTCAAATTCGACTGCTACTAATAGGAAAACAATAGTAAGAATAGCTATAGCTACAAACGCTCAGTCTTAGTTGCGATCGAAGTCAACCATAGTCAACAATAAGGAAGGTCACTCTTAGGAAACCACTTGAAGAAAATGGTAAACAGTTAGACATGACTTGCTCAGGTGAGCTAAAAAATAATGCCGGCTGCCTATGCTTTAACTGTTATTCAAACATAAAGCAATGTGGCAATAGGTGCACATCATTTTTTTCGAATCAGACTATTTTAGCGAACTAAAACCTCGGAAGTAATTCAAGACCCACGTGGATAATTTGACTCGGAATTTCATGAGCGAAAAATCTCATTCAGTGGGAACTTATGAGAAATACCAAGTTTTCAATGGCAAATTAAACCAAATCCTTTGTTAAAATTATATTTTTGCTACAAAATTTTCTCCTTAAGCTAATTTGAATGAGATTTCTGGCAGAAAAATAGAGAACTTACACAGATCTTGCCAAAAAATAATCCCCTATTTATCATTTAGACCGGAGATGATCAAAAGGTATCCCAACAAGGTCTAGGGGAACTGATTCAATTTTCTGCGATCTGTCAAGAATTTTTAGGGAAACTCCGGTCCATATATCCAAATGTTCAAGGTGATCTCTGATTGGTCAATATTATTGAAATTAAACAAGTTTGCATATTTTTCACCGATTATAATCTGTTGTTAAAATACCAGGGATCATTTTTGGGCGAGATCTGTGTAATTTCTCTCATTTTTCTGCTAGAAATCTCATTCAAATTGGCTAAATGAGAGAAAAATCTCATAGCAAAACATATTTCTAACAAAGGATTTGGTTCAATTTCCCATTGAAAACTCAGTATTTCTCATAAGTTCCGACTGGAAGAGATTTATCGCACATGAAAATCTTGAGCCAGAATTATCCCTGATTAATACAATCGAAAAATTAAAGATTTTAAACGATTTTCTCGGTCCAATTGCTATTAATTAACATGGGTATATATCTTTGAGTTGCCGGTAAAAGCAGCAGTAAGGGTCATCCAAAAAATGGCCCAAAAAGTCGTCGAGAAAAGGGATCATGCCATACTAATTTTAATTATTTCATGCGCAAGTGAACGGGCCTGAATTTAAGACAAGATTGATCATTTTAACATTCTTTTGAACTGAACTATGACCGGAAACGTTTTAATGGTCGCCTACAGAAAATGAATAAGTTCCCCTAGACCAAAAAAAAAAAAATAATAATAATTCAGCGCGAAAACTAATGTCGGACAACGCTTCCAAGTTTCACAGGAATAATATGGTAATTTATAACTACATTTTAGGGTCAGGTCAATTTTAAGACAATAATTTACTTTTCCCAAAAGTTGTTTTCAAGGTAAAGTGAAGAAAATGGCCTAAAATGTCGGTGGAAATAAACTTACAGCCGGGGCCATTTCGTGATTTTTCGGGAAAGGACGAACACGTGGCTTTCGGGAGCAAAGGAAATTTAATCCCCACAAGGAATTTTTTGGAATACATGTATTAATCATTTTTTTTTAAAAAAAAGATGATTTTAAAATAACCAAGGGCGAAGCTCCCATTACGCAATTGCGTAATACAAATAAATCCCCTTTCGAAAAATGTTGTTGCTGAATGATCATAACATCGAAACTACAGTTTATTCAAGCTGTAGGTAGATGCTTTGATTCAATGATTCAACAGTGAACGCTCAAATCATAGAAAAGGGGAGCGGACGGAGGATATTCATATTTTGTCACAGTCTGTATATCGCTTTTATCCTATAAATTCTTTGTTGGTCGCCATCTGATAGACTGGTCCCACTGTCAACTATCATAAAAGCCTATATGAGTCGACAGTTGAACCAGTTTAGCCATATGAGTGCGTATAAATTCAAAGTCCTAGTTACGCCTATGATATTTACTTCATGTCTGATTGGAACATTTGACTTGAGGTGGGTGAAGTCACCGTCGTTAAAACACAGACCCAGTTATTGGATATATTGAGTGTCCATGGTTCCTATCGGCGAGAAAATAACATGAAAAAGGAAAAGAAAAAAAATGCAGCAAAAATGTGGCATTCGAAAAAGCAATAAAAAAATAATAAAAGTAATTCTATTTTGAAAAACCTCCATTCAAAGGCAAGCTCATTACCCGAAAAATCGTAGATTTTGAAAACGTTGCCAACGTTGAAGGTGTGTTCGTTAGAGCCAGATTCTTAAGTGGCTCGATAAGAATCTTAAGATATTTCAATGAAGAAACAAAGATGGTTTTCATTTGCTTAAAACGAGTCATGACGACATCGAATGTTTTCACTCAAATTATCGAAAATTCCGTCGTTCAGTATGACAGGTGCGTTTCTTACAATAAGATGAAAATTTCTGCTAAATAAGATTATCATAACGTCATAAGAAACGATTTCAATATTTTGAGTGAAAACATACGACGACGTCAAGGCTACACGTTTTAAGCCAATGTAAACAATCTTCGTTTCCTCATTTAGATACCTTAAGATTCTTATTATTTAAGCCGCTTAAAAATCTTAATCTAAAAAACGCTACATCTGAAAAAATCTTTATACGATTTTTAAGAATCTTAATCTAAGAAACTCATTCCCCGAAATGATTTTATGCTGATATTTTGGTAAAAATTAACATATAGATTTGTATTCTGGATTGAGATACAGTTAACAAAATCGTGAAATTGACACGGAAAATGATTTTGGAGTGTGTGGAGCGAGTTTTGAGCGAATTTAAAGGGAGGTAATTAATCCAATAATGCAAATTTTGTTCAGAATGAACAAAATTAGTGATATTCATCACACCCCTTTAATAAAATATGCATACAGGTTCTATCTTTTGAGTGATTTAAGAGCGTGTTTGAATGGTATGAGTGAGTGTTTGAAATGAATGAATGGATCGCTTAGCCATTTAGAATGATTCAAGTTGATCGGAATGATCGGAGGATGCCCCACGCATTTATTTGATGATAACACGTATTCGAACATGTCTTCATACCAAATTTTGTGTAAACGACGCCACATAATATATATCGAAATCGCTTTAATATATTTATCTTATATTACAGTGGCGGATCCAGAGAGATTTCGAAGGGTTCAAATGCTGTCTCATCTGAAATTACTTCATGGTAGGGGAAAACGGGATACCTTCGGACGTCTTTTACCACTGACCTATGTTTACGCCTGACGCTATAGGTGAAAACTCGGACTCTAGCCGTATACTATAGGACATCATTACTTGCATTTTATCTAAAGAATGTGAAGATAATGATCATTGCCAAAACCAATCAAAACGAGAACGGTTTGAGAGTAATGTGAAACGGGTTAATTTGGACGGGGTTGTAAAAATTCGGACATGCAAGCGGTAAAACTCGGACATGTGTATTATTAAAGGGTGAAATTCGGACGATTATGGAGTATCAATAATTAGGGGAATGAAGACACCTTTTATGATAGGCCTACTTTAAAAAAAAAACGAAGTTTGATATGTAGCTTTAAATCCTCTATTCAAGGATGACATGACTATATATATTATATTTATTCAACAACTTTGATGTAGAATGTTCGAAAATATTCAGTTCGAATGAAAACAGATGAATGAGTATTTAAAGAGATGCCGGTATCACAGGGTAGGGGAGACCGGGGCAGAGTGTTACACGGGGCAAAGTGTTACGTTTGAAATATTTTCTTTTTGACATCATTAATGTCCCAGATGTTATTTCTTAGAAAAAGGTTTTTTGATTATGCATGTTTTGCTGCATATTAGATTCATGAAATAGGAATGTCCATTTAAGAAGAATCAGAAAACGGTTTTTGTGACACAAAAGTAAATTCTTACCATCTTCGTAATTATCCGCCTCGTCATATATAAAAGTACAATAAATATGAAAGTTATATGGTTATGGGATCCCAAGATCCAGAAGCATACTTTTGTATATAAATTATGTTATTGTAAACCCTTCTTTTCTTTGCACGAGTATCTTTTTCGGAAAAGTTGCGATTGGGGCAAAGTGTTACACAGGACGTGGGGCAAAGTGTTACAGTGTAACATTTTGCCCACAATATGTTTAGCGCCATTATTCAATTTCCAGATAACGAGATTATGACTGAAACGAATTCAAAGAAGCTTCAGGCGAAGTTTTAATGTTTGTGCAAATCATTAAACACCTAATTATAAGCAATAGAAACCGTTGTACGAAAAAGATAAATTTCCCGTTGCAAGAGTAACCAGCTTTTTCTCAAAAAGCTTTGTCCGCTATATATTTGGATTTGTTGAAACGGGTATTTGGCTGTCCAATGGGCTTATTTCTAATAGTTTGTGGTAAATCACAGTTTTTTTTTATGTAATTTCATAAATGTAGAGTTTAAGAGACGTAATAGTAATTAATGCAATTCAGCCATGATCATATTGTCTATTATACTTTCTGACTTTTCAGACTTATTCGAAACTACTGTAGGTTTCAATAGTAACAGGTACTCTTAGGTTTTATTCCGCAAATGGACATACAATACGATATTTATGGTTCATGTCTTTATAAGAGAAAGAAAAAAAGAGAATATTTTAGGAAATGGTCTGAGTATTTTGTTATTAAGGAAACGTTTTGAAACTTGTGGTTAGGCGCAAGAAATGCACTTTTTTGTCATGGGTGACCAAGTCAGTGTGTGCAAAACTTGCAGTCTAATTTTGAATAGTATTTTGCCAAAAGGCCTTTCATGGTTATCCCGGTAATTTAAAAGCAAATGGAAGTCCTTTTCATGACGACTGTATGCCATGTAACACTTTGCCCCGGTAGGTGTAACACTTTGCCCCCAAAGCCCGGGGCAATGCGTTACATTTACCGGTATTTTTGTCTGCGTATAAAATTTTTATAATATGACGAAATTGTTTAATCAAAGTATTTTTTAGTTCCAAATTCGTTAAATTTTCGATTCATATATTAAATAAATTCAAAAGAGCTATGGTGTCGGAAAATTTTTGAATTGATTAAAAATTGTAACACTTTGCCCCGGTCTCCCCTAACCTGTACCCATAGTGAAGTGTCCCCGGGGACAGGTATTCCCTGCGTAACGTGTCCCCGGGGACAGGTATTCCCTGCGTAACGTGTCCCCGGGGACAGGTATTCCCTGCGTAACGTGTCCCCGGGGACAGGTATTCCCTGCGTAACGTGTCCCCGGGAACACGTTACCCTAGAAATCAGCTGGGGTAACCCCCCCCCCCCCGGTAACCTGTCCCCTGCCCTAAATATATTGAAAACTAATATTTAATCATAATTCTTTTACCAAGATACGTTTATTTTATGTGTAACAAGTCTCGTTCTTTGATCATTACGTGTTAGCCTATTAATTTGTTTTGCAAACTTGATTACTGCTTCAGTTCGGAAGGATTTTTATGTTTTCATAATAAGTCTTATGATAATTCTCATTTTTTTAGAAAAAATAAAAATGTTTTATCTCATCATTACTATAGACCGGTATTAATAAACTTAGACCAACTTCTAATCGGTCACTCAAATAATGCACGAAAAGTAATACTTAACAACGTTAAAGATGCAAGTGTTTGACGATTTCCGATAGCCGATGCACTTGGTAGATAGCAAAACCCAAATGCATAAAAAACTTCTCCAGGGAAAGCAATTTAACTTGCATGAGAACATGGGTGCCCTCAATTTCAAAACTAACATTGGTGGGTGGGGTAAATTTAACAAATTCACCCCATTTACGCAAATGAACGTCATAAATAATGTTTTCTTTACTTATTTGTATTCATCTACCTTTAAGGTATCGAAGGCATAGTGATTTTTCAACAACATTACGGTAATTCTTATATAATTGAGACTATAGCATAACTTTCAAGCCCCCCCCCCCCAATTAAAAAGGGTGTCAACAATATCCTAGTATGCACAAATGACAAATGATAAATGACCTAAATATTTTCAATGACTTATTGATATCTAAAATTGTTTAGAGGTAAGGCTTCCCAAGCTGTGGTCACTTATCTCTGAAGCACGTTACCCACTTATGGTAAACCACTGCACTTGAAAGTTATGCTATAGTCTCAATTATATCATTATTGTTTTCACAATTTAATTATTCACTTATAAGAAAATTTCTTTTGCGTGTGTGTGGGAGTGGGACACGTTACCCAAGCTTGGGTAATCTGTCAACGGGGACACGTTACCTAGGCCTACTTGGCCTAGATAACCTGTCCCTTCCCCCAAAAGGTTGTCTACAATGTTCTGTAAACACAAAAAAGATTGTTATCGTCCAATAACCAGGATTTATTGATCTAAGCTTACAAAAACAAAACTTCAATCTGAAAGTTATGTAGTAGTCTCAATTAAATCATAACAGCCTTTACAATTAAATTATTTACTTATAAGAAAAAAAATAGTGTGTGTGGGAGGGGGACACGTTAGCTAAGCTGGGTTAACCTGTCCCACCCCCAAAAAGGTTGTCAACATTGTGCACAAATTTTTCAGTTAAACTTTACTTTTGCATGCAATACCAAGAATGACTATTGTCATAATGAAAAAAAAAATAATTGATTAGAAAATTATCGAGATGCAAGCAAATTATAAACGTTATAACGTAATTATTAACGTTCCAAACGCTCACCCACTCTCGCTTACAGTCTCCTCTCTGTCACAGTCCACTCCCCACCTTTCTGTAACTCTCCTCTTTCTCATTCACTCACACCTACAGACACCCTTTTATCACAATCCACACTCTCTCTCCCCCATTCTCTCTAACATTCCACTCTCTTACTTACTTTCGCTAACATACTTTTTGTCCACTCCTTCCTATTCTCTAACACACCCCACTCTCTCTCTCATTCTCGACTACAGACTCGTTTCGCTCACAAACGACTCTCTCCCCTACTCTCCCAAACTCTCTAACGCTCCAATCTCTCATCCACTCACTCCCGATTACAGACTCCTATCTCTCACATTAAACCCTCCTCCACTCCCTCTTACATTACACCCTCTCATTCACTCTCGCGATAACAGACTCCTTTCTCTCACAATCCATTCTCTCCATCACTCGTACAAACCACTGTCACTCTCATATACAGACTTCATTCGGTCGCAATCCATTCTCTGCCCAACTCTCTCTTACACTCCACTCTCTCATTCACTCACTCACGCCTTCAGACCCTTTTCTGTCAATCCTCTCTCTACTCCACCTTATCTAAGATTCCTTTATCTCACTCACTCTCGCTTACAGACTTCTTTCTCTCACACACGACTCTCTCCCAACCCTCTCTCGCACTCTTTAATAATACTCAACTCTCTTAATTACTTGCACTTACATACTCCTTTCTGTAAAAAATCCACTCTCTCCCCAGTCTCTTTTTCGCAATACACTCTCTCATTCATCCTCGCTTACAGACTCCTTTTTCTCACAATCCACTTTCTCTTCCACTCTCTCTAACATTCCACTCGCTCACTCACTCTCGCTTACAGACTCCTTTCTCTCACCATCCACTCCCCTCTTTTCTCTCACACATACCACTTATTCCCTCATTCTCAATTACAGACTCCTTTCCTTCACACACGACTATCTCCCCCACTCCTTTTAACACCCCAATCTCTCACTCACTCTCGCTTCCAGACTCCTTTCTCTTACAATCCACTCTCTCTTGCTTTGTCCGAAACATTCCATCTCTCACTAACTTTCGCTTACAGACCCCTTCTCTAAAAATCCACTCTCGACCCACTCTCTCTGCTTTTTTCACTCTTCCCCCC
The DNA here is from genome assembly GCA_948146395.1 of Fragum whitleyi. NCBI lineage: Eukaryota > Metazoa > Mollusca > Bivalvia > Cardiida > Cardiidae > Fragum > Fragum whitleyi. The sequence continues at coordinate 60,537,486 of OX411554.1, forward strand.
TCACTCCCGCTTTCATACTCCTTTCTCTCATAATCCACTCTCTCCCCCCAAAATCCACTCTAACTAAAACTCCACCATCTCTCACATTCTCCATCGCAACCCGTTCTCTGACACTCTACTCTCACTCACAGTCTACTTCGACACGCTATCCCCCATACTCGCCAATTTCTCTTACATTCTTCCCTAACACCCTCTTCCACACTCAACTCTTACCCTATCAATCCACTCTTTTCCTCTCGCATGCTCCACTTTAATCCACACTCCACTCTCTTCCTTACTTCACTCTCACACTACTCAAACTCATTCTCTCTTACTCTTACTCTCACCCTCACATCTCCACTACCCCCTAACACACACAAGCTTCTCCCTGTCCATCTCACTCCCGATACTTCCCCATCCCGTCCTTCAATCCACTCTCCCCTCCTCACACATTTTAGTCCCCCGCTCTATATGCTTCCCCCGTCTATCATAATCTATCTTCTCCTTCTCTTTTATACTCTCCACTTAATCTCTCACTTTCTAATCTCTCCTTCCCTCACATAATCCATTCTCTCCTATTTCGCTAGTTAGACTTTGAAATTAGTTTGAAACAAATTGACATTCTTTGACCTGGATGACTCAAGTTTGCCCACAATAATTAAGTAGAGAATAGGCAGTAAAGGCTAATATCAGACTGCACTTCGTAGTGCAGGCTGATCTTAAGCAATATTGCATGGAGCAAGGCGTACCTCGTTAGCTCCTTTTATGATTTGAGCGTTGGTGAATAATCAAAACATCGTAACTACAGCTTTAATGAGCTGTTTTTTCGATGTTATGATTTTTCATCGACGATATTTTTCAACAGATTACAATTTCTTTTACGCACTTGCGTAAATTGCGTAATGGGAGTTACGCCCTTGTGGGGAAATCTTTGGGACTGCAGAAAAGAGTTTGTAAACAGCATTGAGACAGTTAGGTCACATTTGGTTGTGAAAAATGATAAAACTGTCAATTTATGTGATGTTATAGTAACTAATCCTACGGGCATATTGAATTACAATGTATTGACTTTTAAAGTCTTAAATACTAAACTATACGAATATTTTTGTTGGTAATTCCCACATAATAAATAAACGACCCGTCACCTGAAAGAAAAGGAACCATCTGGGAAATAAACGAAAAAGTGTCGAACTTCGCGGACTGACCAGGTTGGACAGTTTTCGTGAAAAAGCGATTTTTCGAATCTATAATGATTATCCTACATTTTTATGTTGATTTTTTCTTAAATACATCCACTGAATAACCTCTGAAGTGTGGGATCTCCCTTTCAGATATTCATTTTATGGAATTCACAGATGACCCCTTTTGGCGTGACCAGTCACATGGTCCAGTCACAGTATTACCAACTCCAGCATCAACTAAAATATGTGACCCGTCACGCGAAAAGGGACCATTCGAGAATTCAGAAAAATGAATTATTGAAAGAGAGATTTGATCCAGCATAGGTCAACCAGAAGTCGTATTTCAAAAATTCTTTCACTGGAAGGTAGATTGGTCATCCTAGATTCAGGAAATAGGCACGGTGCAAAAAGTTTCGACCCTAGCCAGTCTGTGCATTCCGCGCAGTCTGACTAGGGTCGACACTTTACGACCTACCCAGATGGTCCTTTTTCGGTTGACAGGTCACATATATTTTGCTTTTGAAGCTTATCTGATGTTTTGAAATAACCCTTCTTCTACAAATTGCGAACAAACTTAGTAATAGCAATTAATAGCACAGACATAGATTTAAAGAACGAATAAATCCTTTTTTATAGTAACGTACATAAATGCACCGAAATATTGAACCTCACTGTTTACAACCGGTGATTTTGAATTATCATCTTAAACCATTCAATACTAATTACATCTTAAATATGTGGAAAATTGTAGTGTTTATTTTTATTTCTCTAATAACAATATCAAAAGCGGATATTTACTCGTCTCATTTGCACCTTCTAGGAGCTATCGCAAGAGTCAAAGCTTTCCCCGATATAGAAACAATAAATGAACACATTGGTCACTTGTCTAATCGTATTGGAAAGTACAAAGAAGTTTTTAGACATCATAGAGATATTAAAGATCTTCTTATCTCTACCACGTTTAACCATTATCATCCAATGTCTGTGTTTGTGTTTATGCACCGGGCGTCCACCATGCTCCAAGGACTTCAAGAGATCGAAAACTTGACATTACCGGAATTCGACAAGGAAAATTTTAATGTTTTTGAACCGATCGACTGATTTTGGTTTTCCAATGGAGTATGACTTTAACAGCTCTATATCAGGTAAGGGATATATTCTCATTACAGAGGACAATTATTTGTTTCTGTGCTAGATCGATCAATATTAAATTAAGTGAACAACAATAGCGACATTAAGCACTTGTGAAATATGCCTTAGTTGTTCACGGAATGGATATTTGTCGATCGTGCTTAAAAAACAATCGTTTTGCTTTTTTTAATGCAAAAATGAAATGGAATATTTAAATATCTCGTAATTGTCGCCATTTCACACCTGGGTTCCGTTTTACTTCTTATGAGATTTCGTTTGTATACTGTTTCTGATCTTAAACTCGTCTAGAAGAGAAAGAAATGTTGTTAAGCGAGTCTTGGCGAACTTCTTTTCTATGCTGGCAGGTTTAAATGCTTCTTATCTCTGATTCGCACTTACTTAATGTTTAACTACAATATTTGTTCAATTACTTTGACAATTAAAACCCTTCATTACTGATGGGACGATAATCGAAGACCCATGTGAGATGGCTGCTAGAGGCTAGGAAAAGATGTAATGATAGTGCTGGTTTGAGAAATTACAGGAATGTATTAATAGGTGCTCCAGCCGCCGCGATATAACTGCAAGATTGTTAAAAGTGGTACAAAACCCTATTCAAACAAATCCTTACTGATAGGCTTTGAGCGCAGAGATTTCTGTTAAATTTCTTTGAGAGGAATAACAACAGTATCAATTGATAAATAGAGGTTTAGATAAGCTTGTCTTACATAAAATCGAGTTACAGATTCTTTTTATCTCATAAACAACATGTCTGTGCTTTGGAAATATATCGTTTTGGAAAAAAAGGAAAACACCACCTCATACGTTTCTTAAATTAAATGCATATATATATATATATATATATATATGATACGTACTTAGTGTTTTGTATAAAAAAAATATCTAACGAAGTTGAGGGAATTGATAATTGTCGAGGCTACGCCGTGACAATTAACAATTCCACCAACCGAATTAGATATTTTTTTCATACAATACACAAAGTTTGTATTATATTTATCTTATAACCTCTTTATGCCTTGTTTTCGTCGATGTTTCTAACAGAAATGCAAGTTTCTAAAAATAACCGCATTATGTCATTGTTCCAAAAATGTCCATATGATATCATAAAAAATATCACATGGGATGTTGACACGGATATTAATAAGATAAAATTAAAGAATGATCAAGCAGGAGTGAAATAAGCAATTGATGTTCTATAGTCAGAAAGGACAACCTTTCTTGTTTAAGAAATTCGGCGGTAGACGACCAAAATGTCATTTTTAAGGTTGTGGACCCCTAAAAGTTCCGCAACGTTTTGTAAGTTACGAAATTATCAGTGTTAACCGAAGTTTCCTCATGATTTTATTAGGAAACCTCGCCATTGTAAAAGATAATAAGTTCTGAAATGATTACTATTACAGTTCCACTACCTTAAGCTTTAGGTACGATATTTTGTTTGACCGAAGTTTACTAATTTCGCTTCAGATCTGTTTCAGGACTGTTAAGATTACAAGACATCTATCGACTCAAATCAAAGGATATGGCGTCTGGTAGGTTAGCAGAATTCCAAACAACTCCCTTATCACTGGGTGAAATATATAGACATTGCAAAGAACGCACAATCCTTGTACGGTGGTATGAAAGCGTACAACCACAGATCTTTCAGGGCTCACCTTCCTATCGAATGGTTAAATGTTGCTGAAAAAATGGTATCAAACGTTGAAGAAGCTTAAATATTTTTAGGCGTTAGTAAAAGCGTGTATACTGGTATTAAATGTGCTCACCAGACAACGTTGAAAGGTTAAGTTATTTTAAACAGAGGTTTCCTGATTTGAATGGAACTATGGTAACAGATTGCAAACGTTCTTTATATACTCGATGTAGAGCTTTACCAAAAGCGGCTAGAAAAGCAATTAAGTTCCATAATTTCGATGCATTGTGCCGGGGAGAATCTGTAACGCCAACGATGTCAGATGACGTCATTCCTACACCGGAACGTCATAAACGCTGTAGATACGTGCATAATAAAGACCCATTCTTGTTGCTGAAACCTGTTAAAGTTGAGGAATTGAACTTAGTGCATCCACGCATTTAAATATTACAGAATTTTATGGATGAGTTGGAAATACGCGAGCTTAAGCATGTAGCTACACCCCATCTTAATCGTGGAACCGTCAGAAAAATGGAAGGTTATGTTATTACAGAAACAAAAGTCAGTAAACAATACTTTACGAAGTTTTGAAAATATTCAAGTAGTGAATTACGGAGCAGGTGGTTTTTACGATTTACACGTGGACTTGTTTACTCCCAACGTCATGAAGAAATTTAATGACGCAATGAATAATAGATTGGTAACCAGTGGTTTATCTCAAAGACGTTCCTGCAGGTGGCGAGACTACATTTCCAGCTGTTGGAGTGAAGGTGAAGCCAAAAAGGGGCAATGCAGTTCGCTTCTTTAATATGAAGCGAAACGGTGAATTGTTAGCAGATAGCGTGCACGCCTCCTGTCCGATTGTATACGGGGAAAAATGTGTAGCAAATCAGTGGATTGGGCGAAATGGCCAGGAGTTTACCTACCCATGTTCTACTGACAAAAATGCATGATATTTTCATATTTCATCTTTTGGTGATCAAACGTCGTTTGTACAGCGCTGCGGCTAAGATGCACAACGAGGATAACTTATTCATGTCCTTAATATTTAGATCTATGATAATTTTTGTATAAGACCAGTATATCTTTCATTGAGAGAACAACAAAGACAGTTATTCACGATTAGTAGAACCACTAGTGAAAATAAAATTTTCATTCCCTCCCTTGAGAGATTTATAGATCGTACGCGGAAAACCCCAACAACAAAAAAAACCAAACAACAACAACAATAAATAACAACATAAAAGCAAATATTATTTTCAGTTTCGACGGAAGAATAACTCCATTAACACGACTATCAAAGCGAATATTGCTTTACCCCTTTAACATTTATCAGTAAGGACTAACCTGCGTTCAAGGACGAAAATCGTTTGCAAATTTTAATCAAAGCGCTAAAAGCGCTGAAGGCCTGGTTTAAAAAGGTGACAAGGTGACATTTGTAGGCATACACTCCAATTTTTCAATCTTGTAAGCAATTCTTTTTTAAGCGAGGGAAACCAAGGGTTCCATTTACCTATAGGGATCGTAAGCCACATTCCGAACTCACTTTAAAGGGAAAATGTCGAACGGTATGCGCACTATATAGCGTTGAGTCTGCCAAAAATAACTAATTCCCAAGGTATAGATTACTATGTCCGATACCGCTTTGCAGACAGGCGCAACTCACGTTTTTTTTTTACAATTTTAGTTACACCCATGCTGATTTATTGTCTACGACCTGTTACAAGTTGGCTCAGTCTAAAATTTTGTCGTCTGATTAAGGGTTTAAGGATGACTCCTTTTCTTCTTTTCCCTAATAGCAAGGTCATCCGTCAAGATCAAATATAAAGGCTTTTTGCCGTGATAAGTAAGAAAATATCTGGTATAAATGATAAGGACAAGGTGAATAATCAAGGTTATATTCCAGAAAATTGACCTCATGTGTTGTTTCGTCTAGTCTGTTCCCTCGCCTTCGGTACTGTCAGTACTTTGATTTTATCACAGCGTAGTGATATGTAAGCACTGCATTGAACACACAAAGCACTTCGTGTCACACAAAAGTTGATGACGTATACTAGACCTATTTTTTGGCGAGCATGATCACTAATAAGCTACGTGGTACACATGTTGTTCGGTTTTTGACTCGATTTTCTTTTCCCTAGGCGATTACCAGGATACAGGGTTGTTTCCTTTGGCCTGCTAAACCAGGCCAAAAATGATATCCCCATTTGCGAGGGAATCCACATGAAAAGCGGGGTAACATTTTTAAAAAAAAGTTTCGCGAACGTTTTCATCTTGACCACAGAATCGAATTTTGAAAAAATAAAAAATAAACAAAATACGTGAAAAAATCCTTTTTAAAGTCATCGATATCACAATCATTGGAAAATTGACATTTATCTCTATCAAAACCATACTATTTAAATCGCTCCCTCCGCGCTACATTTACTGATCGAAAACTCGCACTCAAACCATTCAAAACGCTAAATTCCTGGATATTGGATTACCTCCCGTTAATTTTATTTAAAACTCGCTCAACACGCTCATTCAAACACATTGTAAATAAATAAAAAGTCAATCAACCTGTCAATTTCACGATGATTTTAGCTGTTTAATTATATTTATAATATGACCAACGTCGCCGGGGTGAAATAAACCCGTTGAATATTTTTGATATTACACGGGTATTATTACACTAGTGGAATAACTATGCAAATGAGCTCAGAGCGAATAGCAACGCTATAATTGTAACCACGAAAATGACGTTATAATCTATGTTTTGTGACGTCATTTTGAAACGGCGTTATAAGTTTCGCGGAAAATTGAAACGTTGAATTTCAAAAAAAAATACGATTTTTCGCTAAAATTCGGGTCATATTACAAACAGAATATAAAATTTGTGCTCATAAAATACATAATTTATTAAACTCGTCATCTATAAACAGATAAAAACTCGGCGCAGCCTCGTTTTTATTTGTTTATAGATGACTCGTTTAATAAATTCAGTATTCAATGACCACTCATTCAATATCCTCTATCTATGATATAATTGTGATTCATCGCGCATCAGGACCAGCTGAAAACTGATTATTTGAAAAAGAGATTGGCTCCAGAAGAGATCAACTATAGACTGCGTTTCAAAAATTCTATTACAGGAAATAAGAATTATTGTTCTTCATCCACAAAATCAGCCAATTTCGAAATGTTCGACCCTATTCAGCCTGCACAGTCCGCTCTGGCCGACTTTACGTACACTTTATTAGTTATATGGTTTCTTGCCTGGGTATATGACGATTTATTCCCGACTGGAAAAAATGATGTCACCCGAGCCGCAGGCGATATATTATATCATAAAAAATTATCATAAGGGATGTTATCACACGGACATTTGTATAGTTATAAGATAAAAGACTTATACAGAAATTCAAAGGCAATATCATTCACAAACTCCTTTTCAAGTAAAAGGTAAAAACAGTTACTGCTACAAAGCTTTTGTAAGATACTTTTTTAATTGGAAACTTTTATGCGTTATCTCCCTTGCTTGTCCTGTGGATTAAATCAGAGTTTCTCCAAAATCGCTAGAGGTCCATTTAGATATTTTCCTTGGATTTTGACCATGGTTTCTTGGCGAAATCGTGAAAATTAGTTTTGTACATACAAAATACTTATTTACGCAATTTGTATCTATGATAAAGTTTCAATAGTAAAGTGAGAAATAAATGTTTATTGTACATCAAAACTATCTAATAAATTGCGCAATATTTGATTTAGAGCTTATCTTTAAATCTTATAGTGACAAGGAAATAAGGATAAAATCCAAGGTAAGGACCCTTCTTCCTCTGGGAGTATTTCAAGGGTGATAAGCAGCCGATTTCCCTCATTGAAATGGGCAACCAATAAATGTGGTGGCAAAAATAAGATTAACTAATCATTTTCCCTGAAGTTATATAAAATATGTCACGACAGCGTAACGTTGATATTGCACTCTCAAAGTTAGCTAACTCGCTCGACCAGCGCTACATTCATTGTATTCTAACCCCACACCTAAATCGCCCGTTAATTTTACTCAAAACTCACTCATCACACTCGTTTAATTTTTCAAAACTCATTCCAATATCATTCACCTTGTCAATTTCACGATAACTTTATCAGGCTTTTCAATGTCTATCCACTAAGCAGACATGGATCTCTTTGAAATGTCACACACATGTTCAAATTTTATCAAAGGGAGGTAAAAGAATAACTCAAATTGAGTATCACTTTCCTGAGATATCGTTCAAAACACGCTCACCTCACTCATCACCATCATTTCAAAACCATTACAAAATTATTCACCTCGTTGACTTGTTGCTTGAATTATGATAATTCTGCACTTCGACATGTGATATTTGCCTTTTTCTTACGTTGAAGGATCAAAATAACTCACATTCATCTTAAATAAATCTGCTTTTTTTTTATTTTGGTCGCCCATGACGGACTGTGTAGTAAATGGGGCGATATCATCCAAGAAGTTCAAACACTTTAAAGTTCAGCAACCAAGACGACCTATGTCGTAAACATGGCAAAAAAATCATTTGAGTAACAATTAATGGCTCGTGGGGAGATTCAGTCGTGAATAAAAAAGGAAAAAGAAAACCGTCACCCGAAAAAGAGACATAAACACGAGAGATGTTTGCAAACAGTTCGCATCATTCTGTCATTCTGAACGAAAACAAGCAACTACAATCAACCATCAGCGGAATATGAAATGTACAGTATGTATAATCGTAAATTGACACTCAATCTGAACAAAACCATTCTAAATCGCTCGCTCAGCGCTCAATTTATAGCATTTTTGCATCTCACTCGAACACGTTTCAAAGCATCGAAAAGAAGCAAAACGCCCAAAATCTATATACAAACCGACCAAATTATTTCATTATTTTATCTAGGCGTAACTTATTTTGATAACACAAATACATTTTAAAAATTTAGGAGACATGGTTATTCATATATCATATATTTTAAGACCAAAATGTGTTATTCAATGTAAAGGGATTAAATGTGGAAGTTGAGTTAGCATCATGGCTAGTTTGAGAACGAAGTAATATTTCATGCTCACAGATACTTATCATTTTTATATTTTTGATTATTCTCCAAATAAATGGTTAAACGAAACTGTTTTAACCCTTTCCTGTTTTACAAAATTTTGGACCTGTCCAAATTCAAAGGTTTTGCAGACGAAAAATTTTAAGTGGGTTTAATTTGAAAAATAACCATTCTATAGGGTAGAAAATAGTGTGGAAAAAGAAGAAATTGCTTGTCAGAAGCAATTTCTTCTTTTTCCACAATGTTTTCTCAATCATAAAATCACAGGCACGTAAAAAGCAGGGATTAAACAGCAAAGGGTTAAGAAACCTTTTAAAAATACAAATTATTTGACATACTTAAAGTTAGTAACATCGTGAAATTGACACTCATTCCGACCAAAATCATTAAAAATAATTCACTCAGTGCTTCATCCATTCATTCCAAACATTCCCTCAAATTAAGCAAAAACACTCCAAAATCTTAAGAAAACATTTCGAAATCGTTCAAGACGATCAACAATTGAATTCAAATCGATCAAATTATTATACGATTTTCTAAGCTGGTGTGGGTCTTAAAGTTTATGATTGATCCACGATTAAGACACACAACTAGAAAAGTACGTATATTTTATTAAAAGGGGGTAGTAAATATAGCTAATTTTGTTCATCTTGCTATGGACACATCTTTAATCGACCAAGCAAAATTTTGACCAAAGAGGTTTGTGTTCTTTAACTTAGAGTTCAATTGAATTTATTGTCACAAAAGAACATCAAATGTCTCTGAATTTTCACTATTTTTACAATTTATTACATTTATTAGTGATGGTGACGTGTTTATAAAAAATCCCCCACTGGAAGTAATTGATGAAGTTTAATCTATTTTCACAGGAATGTGCCAATTTGATTGTCCAAATTATTTCAATCAGCTAAAACATGACTTTTACAGGTGTTGCTATGTTCCATGCAGAGCAAAACTCTTTTTTCGAGGCTTATCGTATTGATAGGAAAGGTAATCAATGAATTTTTTCGTCCCATCAAACTTGAACAATGATTGCTTTAACATTTCATTTAAAGTTCACAACATCGTGAAATTGACAAGATGAATGATTTTGGAATGATTTTGAATTGAAATATTGGGTGTGTAGCGAGTTTAGAGTGAAATTCAAGGAAGGAAATCCAATATTGCTAAAAAAACCCCAAGTGAGCTATATTTATTACTTCCCTTAAATAAAATAAATTGCATTAAATTCATAATGCTAAAAGAAATTGATGCCCTTTTTTAAGGTTAATTTTTTTTTTTTTGAAAATAGAGATGTTATTTTTATTTCCTTTGAACTGGAAATTCATGGCTCGAGGTTATTAAGCTTTTTTCGTACTATAACAACTTATTAATATTATCTCTATGTTCATACATTTATACTAGTTTTATCAGCAGAACTCAATTTCATATATATTATTTTTTATACTAGCATTGAAATCTACATGTATCAAACTCATCAATAATATTTTAAACAGTGGTCAGAAGACAGGACTTTTTGTGTAATAATTTTTGGCACTCTGATAATGGGTCACCCAAGGATCATTCTAGTGAAATTTGGTTAAAATCCAAATATCAAAATTTCAACACTAACAGAATGTTACTGCACAATATACAGGTACTTTGTCTGCAAAATTTTGATTGTAAATCTGACCGCTTTTCATTAAACACTACTAAAAGGATGGTACAATCAAACCTGTCTTAACAGCCACCTGTATTCAGCAAGCAACCTGTCTTAAGCAACCATCGAGTTCCCAAATGAACCATTTGCACTGAAATTGAGCTGTATTAAGCATGACCTGTCTTAAGCAAGCACTTCTTTGATGTCCCTTTGGTGCTTGCTTAAGACAGGTTTGACTGTACTTCACAATAATTAATTGTCATCAAAACAAAATTCTAACTAATGATAATAAGAAGTAAAATATTCCATCCAATACAAATATTTATTTTATTCTGCCCAATGCCTTAGAGTGCAGTCAACTCAGCTCTTTATCCCCCACTCTGAACCTCAGGAGGTCAGAACATCATTTTACACTCCTTGTACTCTATGTGCAGAGTCACCCTTCATTTAACTAAACAGACCAATTCAGAGGGGGTATTCTCAGGCCACTTATTTCAACTTATGTTTCTATACATTTGGATTTCAACAAAGGTTTTGTTCATTCTAATCTATAATCTTTGAACCTATTAAATTTTATAAGTGTAAAAAAATTGATCATTTAGGTGATACTAAAAGGGTGCTCAAATATTCACTTTATATGTTAGAATGTCCTCTGTCAATAAAAAAACATAATCTTCATCTAATCAAACTATTTTTTGCAGACTGATACAACTTAACAGAAATAAAATTCCCATGATATTTAATCCAACTGTTTAAACTTTCAGGATAGTTTGTTTTACCCTTTCCTATATTTGATGTTCCACCATATAACCTATCTGAAGAAATGACCTCTGCCAATAAAAGACATATTTTCGATCTGATTACATTAATTTTTTGTTGACTGATAAAGGGTCACTAAAGAATCATTCCAGTGAAATTTGGTTGAAATCCATCTGGTAGATTCTGGGAAACTGATTTTCAATATTTTCACTATATAACATATAGAGAAAAGACCACCACCCATAAAATGCATATTTTTCATCTGATAACAATAATTCTTTATAGACTTGTTGAGGGTCATGAAAGAATCATTCCAAGGAAATTTAGTTGATATGCATTGGTTAGATTCTGAGAAAATGATTTTCAAATTTTTCACTATATAACATATAGAGAAATGACCTTCGCCCATAAAAGACAAATTTTTCATCAGATCACAATGATTTTTTTTGTAGGCTGATAGAGGGCTACCCAAGGATAATTCATGTGAAGTTTGGTGTATATCCATCAATTAGTTTCTGAGAAAAGCCACCTATTATAGGTAAACCATGCTTTCTGAATGTTTATAAACAAACTTATGACGAGTTCAATATAGATAAATTGGGACCAACGAATTCTTTGCTGTCACGGTTTTTAAACTATACTGAAGGATCACAGAAACACAAAACTACTGGTATTCTAAACATCCTTTGAATTACATCTGTAAACCTCATGTGTCATAGCGTAAAAGTAACATGCTTTCGAAATCAACTTCATCATGAAAAAACTAAAATTGAAACATCAAAAGGCATTGAATATCTATTGGGAGAAAAAAGTGTTTTTTCTTGATGAGTGTCTTTACTCGATAAGTATATACGTGATTACATTTGCAATTAAGTACCGTTATCTCATGCTTGATAAATTTCAATAAAGTCCACCCCTACTTCTGGCTATTCCACAATTTCCCGCGTTTTCGTATACCGCGGTTGAACTATACCATATATGGAAATTAGCCATACCCACTACAGCCATGATATTCAACCGATCAAAAATCTTTGAAGGAATCTGATAGAGGGTCATCCAAGGAACATTCCTGTGAAATTTTATTGGAATCCATCCAGTACTTTGTAAGGAGATTTTTAAAGTAAATGTTTACGGACGGACGAATATACACATAGACGACAGACAACCCGCCATGACAATAGCTTGCTGGCCTTTTGGCTAGTGGAGCTAAAAAATAGAGTAAAACAAACATATCCCCCTCTACACAATAGGAGGAGTGGTTGGTGTATAAATATAACTGGACTAAATTCTGTATTTTCGGATTGAATGTCTCCTGTTTTAACCCTTTCCTGTTTTACAAAATTTTGGACCTGTCCAAATTCAAAGGTTTTGCAGACGAAAATTTTAAGTGGATTTAATTTGAAAAATAACCATTCAGTAGGGTAGAAAATAGTGTGGAAAAAGAAGAAATTGCGTGTCAGAAGCAATTTCTTCTTTTTTGACAATGTTTTCTCAATCATAAAATCACAGGCAAGTAAAAAGCAGGGATTAAACAGCAAAGGGTTAACAAGTGATGATCCTTAATGTAAATGTGAATTCTAAGTTAAATTCAACAAGTGCATGTCGTATTGCGATGCAATACAGGAGTCCCCCACCGGATAGCAAAAAATCCTTTCTTATAATATATCTCCTACTAACTAGATCTATAACTGTATACAAAATTTAAAGTGCATTACACTTCTTCTCAATGAGATCTACCAGTGTACAAAGTTTGAAGTTGCTAGGGCTTATGGTTAAGGAGATAAGTACGGGACAAAAATGTAAGGATAGAAACAACAAAGGGCAATAACTCAAAAAGTGGACATGGCAGAGTGACAGTTCTTGTACATGACACTTGTCCTCAATGATATCTATATGTGTAGCAAGTTTGAAGTTTCTAGCACTTATGGTTTAGAAGATATGTTCCGGACAAAAATGTAAAGGTAAAAACAACAAAGGGCAATAACTTAAAAAGTGGGTGTGGCAGAGTAACTGTTCTTGTACATGACAATTGTCCTCAATGAGATCTATACATGTACAAAGTTTAAAGTTGCTAGCACTTATAGTTAAGGAGATATGATCTGGACAAGAATGTAAGACTAAAAAGAGCAAAGGGCAATAACTCAAAAAGTGGACATGGCAGAGTAACAGTTCTTATAGATGACACTTGTCCTCGATAAGATCTATCAGTGTACAAAGTTTGAAGATGCTAGCACTTATGGTTTAGGAGATATGATCCGGACAAAAATGTAAGGGTAAAAACAACAAAGGGCAATAACTCAAAAAAAGGGCGTGGCAGAAAAAAAGTTCTTGAACATGACACTTGTCCTCAATAAGATCTATAAGTGTACCAATTTTGAAGTTGTTAGCACATATAGTTTAGAAGATATAGCCCGAACAAGAATGTAAGGGTAAAAACAACAAAGGGCAATAACTCAAAAAGAAGGCGTAACAGAGTAACGGTTCTTGAACATGACACTTCTCCTCAATAAGATCTATAAGTGTACCAAGTTTGAAGTTGCTAGCACATATGGTTTAGAAGATATAGCCCGGACAAGAATGTAAGGGTAAAAACAACAAAGGGCAATAACTCAAAAAGAGGGCGTGGCAGAGTAACGGTTCTTGAACATAACACTTCTCTTCAATGAGATATATAAGTGTACAAAGTTTGAAGTTGCTAGCACACATAGTTTAGGAGATATGTTCCGGACAAGAATGCAAGGGAAAAACAACAAAGGGCAATAACTCAAAAAGTGGGCGTGGCAGAGTAACGGTTCTTGAACATGACACTTGTCCTCAATGAGATCTATAAGTGTACAAAGTTTGAAGTTGCTAGCACATATGCTTTAGAAGATATAGCCCGGACAAGAATGTAAGGGTAAAAACAACAAAGGGCAATAACTCAAAAAGTGGGCGTGGCAGAGTAACGGTTCTTGAACATGACACTTCTCCTCAATGAGATCTATAAGTGTACCAAGTTTGAAGTTGCTAGCACATATGGTTTAGAAGATATAGCCCGGACAAAAGCGTGACGGACAGACGGACAGACGGACGGACGGACGGACAGACGGACGGACAGACGGAATCAAGCAAACCTATAGTCCCCCACCGGTTACATTATAGATGACACTTGTCCTCGATAAGATCTATCAGTGTACAAAGTTTGAAGATGCTAGCACTTATGGTTTAGGAGATATGATCCGGACAAAAATGTAAGGGTAAAAACAACAAAGAGCAATAACTCAAAAAAAGGGCGTGGCAGAAAAAAAGTTCTTGAACATGACACTTGTCCTCAATAAGATCTATAAGTGTACCAATTTTGAAGTTGTTAGCACATATAGTTTAGAAGATATAGCCCGAACAAGAATGTAAGGGTAAAAACAACAAAGGGCAATAACTCAAAAAGAAGGCGTAACAGAGTAACGGTTCTTGAACATGACACTTCTCCTCAATAAGATCTATAAGTGTACCAAGTTTGAAGTTGCTAGCACATATGGTTTAGAAGATATAGCCCGGACAAGAATGTAAGGGTAAAAACAACAAAGGGCAATAACTCAAAAAGAGGGCGTGGCAGAGTAACGGTTCTTGAACATAACACTTCTCTTCAATGAGATATATAAGTGTACAAAGTTTGAAGTTGCTAGCACACATAGTTTAGGAGATATGTTCCGGACAAGAATGCAAGGGTAAAAACAACAAAGGGCAATAACTCAAAAAGTGGGCGTGGCAGAGTAACGGTTCTTGAACATGACACTTGTCCTCAATGAGATCTATAAGTGTACAAAGTTTGAAGTTGCTAGCACATATGCTTTAGAAGATATAGCCCGGACAAGAATGTAAGGGTAAAAACAACAAAGGGCAATAACTCAAAAAGTGGGCGTGGCAGAGTAACGGTTCTTGAACATGACACTTCTCCTCAATGAGATCTATAAGTGTACCAAGTTTGAAGTTGCTAGCACATATGGTTTAGAAGATATAGCCCGGACAAAAGCGTGACGGACAGACGGACGGACGGACGGACAGACGGACGGACAGACGGAATCGAGCAAACCTATAGTCCCCCAACGGGTAACCGGTGGGGGACTAATAAGGCCCCTATTCATTTGTCAGTTCGTGTGATTGTTAGATACAATCACAATTATCAAAAGCAATGATTCTATGGCCCTACAATAATACTGGGAAAAAGTTAATGGGCACAGATAGACTGAGGGATTGGAAAGACACCATTGCTATGGCTCTTTTGACCTTTGGTTAGTAGAGCAAACAATTAGTGATAGACAGTTTAATCGATAATCGGTTAGTTTTGGCTTCCAATTGTGATAATTGACTATGAAATTTCATAATCGATTATTCAGTTCGGAACACATAAATGAAAGCCATTATATATCTAAACTGACATCAGTTTGATGGCCCAGCAAGAAAGTTGTACATGCCTTTATGTTGGACTGAAGGTGACAAAGTTTTGCTCCAGAAGTTGATGTCGCCCACCTACCTTAATACATCCTATGATTGCAATTCTTTAAATTAGAGGTTTTTCATTGGCCTAAATGGCAACACGTGATCAAAACAATTGCACTTTATACTTTGATAAAACAAGACAGAACTACTTTCGACAAAAATAGAAACGAAACCAGGTCAGGAATTTCGGATATCGGGATTTCTCTTTCAATAAATACCGAGCTTGTTTTGTTACTATTTATAGATAACACTCTTTGAATTTGATGTCCTCGATTTCCTTTTGATATATTGTAAATAAACAAACAAATTGTGTAATTCTTGTGATTTTAATTATAATCTCTAAAAATAAATTAATAAGTAAATGAAAAAGCCGTCTGCTTTTACACAGAGTCAAATTTGTCATGGTTGATGTTGCTCATTTTTCGTTGTCTTTCCCCGCATTTGAAGACTATTTTGGGGAAATCATATAAAACTCTAATGTACCAAAAATTCAATTTTCTAAGAGCAAAGTTCAAATTGATTGATTGATTGAATGGAGTTTAACACTGCTTTCAACATTATTTCAGTTATATTGCGGCGCCTGGAGCACCTAACGATAGTTTCCTGGTATTTCTCTCGCCAGTACAACCATCACATTCTTTCCTAGCCTCCAGCTGCTATCTCACATATGTCTATGATTATCAACCCATTGGTGAGAGACAAAAAGTCGGAATGAATTAGTGTCGCCATTGGGGATCCAACCAGGGAACTTAAGATTGACAGTCCGACGCGCTACCAACTGCACTATGACGGCGGCGCAAAATTCAGAACATTTAACCTTAGTTGTCAAATATTATGAACATCAACCATGACAAAATTGAAAGAAATAAAGATAAACAGATAACCTGTTAGTACAGAATGAAAAAAAAGATCAAAATAATTATTGATTGATTGAATGGAGTTTAACGCCACTTTCAAAATTTCTTTCAGTTATATCCACGGCTGGAGCACCTAACAATGGTTTCCTGGTATTTCTCACACCAGTACAACCACAACATCCTTTCCTAGCCTCCAGCTGCTATCTCACATAGGTCTACAATTATCAACCCTTTAAAACAAGAGCCGTCAGAGACGGAATATGCTCCCTGAATAAGGCATTGTCACAAAAACAAGAGCCAAGTTGGACATGGACATCCCCCCCAAGAAAGCTTGATAGTAAACTGAAGCCTAATAGATAAAAGATTCTATGTACTGTCAAAGATTTGCCTCCTATAAAATCTAAGCAATAAAAATAACAAGGGGCAATAACTCCAAAATAATGCAAGCAAGAGTTGCAGTTCAGGTGTATTGCACTTCTCCTCCATGAGATCTATCCACCCATAAAGATTCAAGATGGTAGCTTTTATACTTTAGTAGATATGCTCCAGACAAAATCTAAGTATCAAAAATAACAAAGGGCAATAACTCCAAAATTATGCAAGCAAGAGTTGCAGTTATTGTACACTGCACTTCTCCGCCACCAGATCTATCCACCCATAAAGTTTCAAGTTGATAGCTATTATACTTTAGGAAATATGCTCCAGACATAATCTAAGTATCAAAAATAACAAAGGGCAATAACTCCAAAATTATGCAAGCAAGAGTTGTAGTTCTTGTGCAATGCACTTCTCCATAAAGTCTATCCACCCATAAGGTTTCAAGTTGATAGCTATTATACTTTAGGAGATATGCTCTGTGGTCAGATTGCAAGGACTCAAATAAGGTGTTATCTTATACAGCTAACATATAGGTAACAAACATTAAACCCCCTTTTTGCATGACATATTTTGAGACACAAATTTCAAATACTTTATGGTAAAGGGAATATGATTTGCTACTGAAATTTGAAATTTCATCAAATTCTGAGCATGAGACTAGGAGAAATGAAAGAATAACTGTATTTTACGCGCTAGTGTAAAGGTAACAAACATTTAGCCCCCTTTTTCCATGATATATTTTTTTTACGTTAATTTCAAATTGTTTATAGTAAAGGGCATCTGATTTGCTACTCAAATATGAAATTTCACTAAATTCTGATCGTTAGACTAGGAGAAATTTGGGAAAAACTGTTTTTTACCCTAAGTCCCCTTTTCTCGTGACGAGGCCCCAAATCCAAAAACCGTCACAGATGCATCATCACATATCATAGGAAGTTCTCATGGTAAGTTTCATTTGATTTTGCCCAAGGGTTATGGAGAAATAGGTGGGGACGGACGGACGGACGGACGGAATTACGGACGGACGGATGGACAGACGAAGCGGCGGCTATATGCTCTCCCTTTGGGGAGCATAAAAAGAAACAGTTGATTTTCAGCAATAAACATGAAAACAATTTGATTGCTAAAGACAAAACAGTTGTAACTGACTTTATGTTTAAAGGATAATTACAACCGTTTCAAGTTGAGCCATTGAATTTCAAAGAGAAAAAATGGACAAAATCATTTTTTTTTCACAAAACAAATCTGATAAGCAATTGCCATGAAAACAAACTTGAACTCACATGAGAAAAATAGGTCAAAGTAAATTTTTTAAAATAGATATAGAGCAAATTATAAGAAACTCTTAACATTAACACAAAACAAATCTGAGTGGCTTTTTTAAGAATAAGATTTCACAAGAATTTCAATCGGGATATCTTTCTCGATTCAATTGAAATTCTATGACCGATGAAAGATATCCCGATTAAAAATCTTTAACAAGAGGCACAAGCGGGTCTGTATCACTCCACTGGCTTTAATAACCCGAAACTTTCACTCTGCCATGCCTACACATGGGGGTCAATCAAACTTGAACAGTGTAAATAAAAAAATGCCACACCCATATTTGGGGGTCAATCCAAATTTCTTTAACATTTTAAGTAAAGGGTCACCCAAGGAACATCAATGCCAAGTTTCATTGAAATCGGCCCAATGGTTTGGGAGGAGAAGATTTTTAAAGATTTTATTGTGAGTCGTAGCACCTAAGGGTAACTTGCATTACTTTTGATTCAGAAGTTATTTAACTGTAACAAATTTATGTGTGAAGGAAAATAATCTTATGGTCAGACCAGTAAGATTCCACAGTCTCAAGTTTTTCTATTTCTGTTATAAAATACAAGAGCCAAAATGGAATTGTAAACAGTCATTGGTTTTTGCTTGTTCATTTTACAAGAGAATATCTGGGATAACTTTAGTACAACATTTTTATGCTTATCTTTGATATCAAGATTGAAATCTCCAATGATGAATAAAGGTTTTGTTATGTCTACATGAGAAAAAAAGTTCTTCTTTTAACACTTCTAAAAAACTTGAAGAAAGCATATTTGGTGCTTTATACGGAACAACAAGCTGTATTTGGTTAGAACTAAAATCCAGGCATAATATTGTAAACTCCAGTTGCTGAGAGGTGAAAGACAAATGTATTTTGATAGGAATATTTTCCTTTACATACATAACCAAACCATGTGGAGGTCTGGCCCCAGTATATCCTGTTTTTTGGTCATTTTGAATAAGAGTGAACCAATCTAAAGCATAGTAAATATCATTGTCAGAATCAAGTTATCTGGTTTCAGCTAGTGAAATTACATGTGCAGTATTCAATCCTTTGTTATCTTTAATGTCTTCAATGTGCAGATGTAAAGATCTACAATTATTGAAAGTGATTTTTTAAGGTGAATCAACAGATTCTATAGGAACATAAGATAATTCTAGTCGGGCATTGAGTTGTAGTCTTTCCATTTCTCTTTTAACCTGGTCATCTACCTTCAGAGCCTGTTCATTAAAGTTTAATATTTGGAGATTTTTCCAAGATCATACGACTAAATGCAACATAATGTAAATGTGGTACCTGTCACAAAACAATCAAGACTATATCTATTTTGATTACCATATATGAGCTGATGACTCAAATTTAGAGCCTGTAAGGTTCCTACTTCATCATCAAAGAAGGTTCAAAATTTCAAATTTGACCTGAAATACTACCCTCTCCCCCTGTGCTCTTCACATGGTAGCAAAACATTCATGGTTATAGCTATGTATAATAGGGTCTATGAGCTGATCATCTGTGTCAAATATAAGGGTTGTAGGGATGCTGGTTCATCAGAAGAAGAAGGTTATGGATTTAATTTTTTTTTTAACAAAGTACTACCACTTCCCCCGGTGGCTCCACACCTGGTGGCCCAACAGTAATGATTTTAGCTATTCTAATTATGGTCCATATGCTGATCATCCTTGCCATTTTTCAAGTCTGTAGGGCGCATGGTTTTTCAGAAGAAGAAGGTTAAAGATTTAAGAATTGCTCTGAAAAGTTACCCTCCTGCCCCTAGTGCTCCGCACCTGGTGACCAAACATTCATGATTTTAGCTATTTCAGATAGGGTCTATGAGCTGATCATTCATGTCAAATATAAAGGATTCTGGCTCATCAGAAGAAGACAGGGATTTCAAAATTTTCAACAAAGCACTACCCCCTCCCCCCAGATGCTCTGCACCTGGCTGCCCAACAGTCATGATTTTAATTATTTTAATTAAGGTTTATAAGCTGATCATCCATGCCAATTTTCAAGTCTGTAGGGCTCCTGATTCCAAAGAAGAAGAATGTTAAAGATTACAAAATTTACTCAAAGTACTACCCCTCCCCCTGGTGCTCCGCACCTGATGGCCCAACAGATATGATTTTATCTTTTTTAATTCAGGTCTATGAACTGATCATCCATGCCAAATTTTAAGTCTGTAGGACTCCTGGTTGAGAAGAAGATGAATTTTTAAGATTTTCTTAAATTTTCACCTTTGGTTGCTATAGCAACCAGGGTTTTTCATGGATTTCAATTCTTTTAGCTATTTGGAAGGAGACCACCTAGGCAACATTTCTGTAAAATTTGGTGTTAATTGGCCATGTAGTTTAGGAGGAGATGTCGTTTAAAGAAATTGTTGACGGACACCCGACAAAGACCGATGACCAATGGATGGACGCCGGGCAAAAGTTGATCACAAAAGCTCGCAGGAGCACTTTGTGCTCAGGTGAGCTAAAAATTCCAGACCCTGCCACGCCCATAATTGATGATCAATCAAAATTTCTTTAACAATTTCAGTAAAGGGTCACCCAAGGAACATCCATGCAAAGTTTCATTGAAATTGGCCAATGGTTAGGGAGGAGAAGATTTTTGAAAATTTTATTTTGAAAAAATGCCACGCCCTGCCATGCCCATATTTGGGGGTCAATCAAAATTTCTTCAATAATTTTAGAAGAGATCATCCTAGAGTCATTTCTACCAAGTTTCATTAAAATCCTCACATTAGTGTGGGAGGAGATGTTTAAAGAGAAAGTTTACGCACTGACAGACGGACGACTGGATGGATTGACTGACGGACGGACTCACGACAGTCACTCTGCAATAACAATAGCTTGCTGACCTTTGGCCAGTGGAGCTAAAATATCTATTTACTCTAAATCCTAAGAAAAGCACCTACGGGCATTATTTGCTATGTGTTAAGGCAACTGCACTTTAAACTCGAATAAAGGCAGTGAAAAAGACACTCATCCCCATAATCTTTTGACAGACATGTAAAAAGCAGATCAATAAATCAGTTCCTAACACATAAATGAAAGCCATTATATATTGAAACTGATATCAGTTTGATGGCCCAGCGAGACAGTTGTAAATGCCTTTATGTTGGACTTAAGGTGACATCAACCATGACAAAATTGAAAGAAATAAAGATTATCAGATAACCAGTAAACACACAATGAAAAAAAATCAAAATAATAATAGAATACTCCTAAAATTTAAAAAAGAAAGAGTTGATAAGAGTTGATTTTCAGCAATTAACTTGAAAACAATCTACTTTGATTTCTAAACGCAAAACATTTGTAACTGACTTTGTATAAAGGCAATGAAATAGACACTCATCCCTATAATCTTTTGACAGACATATAAAAAAGCAGATCAATTATAACAACAAGAGATGTTTGTAAAACATTTATGCCCCCCATAAAAGAAGGTCAATGGCATATTCTTTGTCAATTGCCAAAAGGGCAATAACTCACAAAATATGATAAGTACAGTTATGGTTCTTGTGAACTGCACTTCTCCTCAATGAGATCTATCCACCTGGGAAGTTTCATGATTCTAGCTTGAAAACTTTTTGAGATATGCTCCGGACAAATAAAAGAGTATATAGACGGACTGACGGACCAACCGACGAGAGCAAAACAATATATCCTATTTCTTCCAAGGGGGGCATAGCAAGAGAACTGCCTATTGATGACAACACTCTGCTGTTGAGTGCTGGATGGCAGGGAAAAAAATTTATAAAAAATGATAATTTGCACAATATGTTTCAAGAGTTGTACCACTTGATAGTATAGGATACTCTATTGTTGGTGAACATGTGTGCCAAATTTCGAGTGAATGCCTTCAGCAGAACCAGAGATATCACAAAAAGTCAAAGTTTTTGTACAACTAACAATGACAACAACTACACAAAGGCTATAGCTGCTTTCTACTCAATCAATGTTGGAATAAGACTTAATTCAGCAGAACTAAACTGTCCCAAAACATACTAACACCCCACTACAAGAGCTTGTCAATAATGAGAGGCATTTCCATCAAAGGGCCATAACTCTGCCAAAAGTCAATGCCAAAATATCACTTGCACTTCTCTGCCTGATACTGACCATTTCTGTAAAGTTTCAATGAAGTCCATCTATTAGTTGCTGAGAAATTAAGTGGACAACAAAATGCTACAGACAAACAGTCTCTCCAGCCAACTAACAAGCTGACTCCTTTTAGAGTGGTGTAATGATGGTTTAACACTTTCCTGTTTTTCAAAATTTGGACCTGTCCAAATTCAAAGGTTTTGCAGACGAAAATTTAAAGTGGATATAATTTGAAAAATAACCTTTCAGTAGGGTAGAAAATACTGTGGAAAAGAAGAAATTGCTTGTCAGAAGCAATTTCTTCTTTTTTCACAATGTTTTCTCAATCATAAAATCACAGGCACGTAAAAAGTAGGGATTAAACAGCAAAGGGTTAAAATAGACAATAGTACCACAACTTGATGCCATGCTTTAGCTGTAGGTCCTGGACCCACAATTTAACAACTTCTTCCATTTAATGTCAAAGTACAGGGTATAGTCAATAAGACCTTATATCACTAACATAACAATTATCATCCGGTAACCTTCACACCAAACTTCAAAGAATTTCCCTCAATCTGTATATCAGCACTCTCTGCCCATTTCTCTTTCCATACATACGCCAAACTGTCAGAGTCCGCTTTATTTAAATCAGCACAAGTAAATTGTAATTCTCTGAGTGGACATGGCACAGCTAATTGGTCACCGAGACTGTCTATTAATTCTAGACTTAAAGGAGATGCTGTTCCACAGTCATTCAGTATTAACTGTTCCAGCATGGATGTCTCCTTACACATTCCTTTCAGTATACCCTCCATTATATCATTATTCAATGATCTACTGTATGAGAGGTCTAAACTCTGTAAATTGGTTGCTGATTCTATGAACCTGTAAAAAGAAACAAGATGTTTTTATGAAACACTTATGCCCCAAAACTCTATTTTTTTTTTACAGGTTTGACCTTTGAAAGATGACCTTGATCTTAGTATCAGCAGATGCATATTAACGAGATCAATCATCACGACAAATACTAGCAATATATCTGAAATAGCCTTTGAGTAATGGGCAATGGTAAGTTTTTCTGTTAGAGTTAAGCAGCTGGTAAAACTAAATTCCCCTAATCCTATAAAGGGCCTTAAAATTGGACATTTGACCCCTTAACATAAAAAGGGACCATCTTGGAATTGCAAACAGCACCAACCCTGGCTAGTCTGACTGCACAGGCTGACAAGGATTGATATTTCTTTTAATTTTAGACCACTGTCTGTATTAAGAATTATCATTCCATATCAAAGGCTCAATGCAACACAGTTGTAACTGCCTATAAACATATAGGCAGTTACACCGGTTTTGCACTGAGCCATTAATATTTTTTCTCCCTCAGATAAGATGGTACTTCTTCACACAGCAAGTTTCATTAATTTTTAAGTATTTTCGTCTTTGAAAAAATATAACTGGATTTAATTTGTATATCCACAAGCTGCTCCGCGCCTTAACCTTACTTGCATGTGAAACATCATTAAAGCCATGCCAAGGAACATTAACCCTACTGTACACAAATCTTTGGTAGAAAGTATAGACTAAGATCTTCCTGCATAGATGTGCAGTTTAATCATAGCCTACACTGCTATTCGTAAAACCACTTGGCCAATCTCACAATCAACCTCAGATGTACATAGACAGACTATTTTCCAAAATAGCAGGAAAAACTTGATGATGTCAGTTAAAATGGTGTAAGCCCTCGAAACATTGAGTGAAAACATTCGACGTCGCCAACGCTACTTGTTTAAGTTTAAGTTTAAACCATCGTTATAAATATCTTTAGATTCTTCCAACGGCTGAAAATTTCTTACT